>CM055905.1:52458171-53000671 GCA_029582155.1 Panopea generosa
TAAAACACGCCGCCATCAATGGACATCACGGTATTCCTTTAGCAAATTATCATACCAATTTAAAATCGGGATATTGAGTCAAAAATGTCAAAAATTAAAACCCTCATTAGTGTCTAATTATTGCACAAGATGACAGCGGCAGTCGTTCATCTTTAAAGCCACGCAACCATGTTTGCCAAGACGATTGACGGAAACGATATAACATCTTTTCATCGAAAATGAAAATTAAGATTGTTCGCGCAATGTGCTGAACAGAGCGGTGTATTAATTTAGATATCATCACTGATCTTAAATGATACTTTTATTACAAAGTTCGTTTGTGTCAATGACATCGTAACACTGACCTCTTCATTATTAATTACCGAGTTAATACACCCATTATTAATTACCAAGTTGATACATCCATTATTAATTACCGAGTTAATACATCCATTATTAATTACCAAGTTGATACATCCATACTAATTACCAAGTTAATACATACATGATTATTAGTTACCGAGTTAATACAACATCCATTATAAATAATAACCAAGTTAATACAACATCCATTATTAATTACCAAGTTAATACACCCATTATTAATTACCGTGTTAATACATCCATTATTAATTACCGAGTTGATACATCCATTATTAATTACCGAGTTGATACATCCAAATTCCATTTTTCCTTGTAAATCAAAATTTAATATTTGTTAACGCTGGTGTAACATTAAATTTTGACCCCGTTGAAAAATGACCCCACGGTCCATTTTTCAATGTTGAAAATTGACCCGGGTCACATTTCAACATTAAATTCTGATCAAAACAGTCGTTGAAAACTGATCAGTGTTAAATTTTGATCAGACATGGGGTCCTTTTTAACGGTTTGTTAAATACGTATAAGCAAAACATTCCATGACTGAAGTCGCAACAATTAAACATAAGCCATGGTAAGCTTTTCAATCGACATTAATTACACAACACCCATTTATTATTCATTTATTACACACAAAAATGCCAGATAATATTTTTATTTCAATTAATAAATTTTCCTTTTAAATGAACGGCTTGGTTTTTTGAGTAACTTAACGTAATTGTACGTATTTTGTAGGTAAACGATACTTAACTGAGCGTAAGAGTACTTCAATTATTGAGGAGAGGCAGTCTGGGGGTAGTGTGTGGGAAGGGTGTCCCTCTCCCGCTGGTGGCGATATCTCTTCTCTACTCCAGCTATTGGGATACGGGGAACCGCTCGGAAACTTGAATGTTTGATATCTTAAACACTTAACGGCTGAATTCTACTCATTTCTTAGAAAATATGGTTATTATCTACGTCAATGTTGTTTTTTAAGCGTTATTGTTTAAACGCGCGCACGCGCGCACGCACAAACGCAAGTACGCACGCACGAACGCACGCACACTTAGATGTATTCAAAAGCGAATTTCCAACGAGTAGCAAACCCGGTACACTGCGAGTCAAGACGTAAAGGATCAAAGCATGCATTCTAGTAAGTTTTACGTGGGAGGGGTATGATAATTATTTACTCCAATATGTTTTACTTTAAAACACTATTATTAAGGAAACACATACACAGACACTTAAGACTAAACTATAAGATGTATAAAAAAGAGAATAACTGATTCGAGTTTCACTTCCAGTACTACGAGCCAAGACGTAGAGGAGAGTGTCCCTCTACACTCCTGCACATTTGGGTAGGTGGTGTGTGTATGCCTAGCTTGGTCAAAGTAAACCTGCAGGTCTAGAAATTTTGAGGGGCTCTGAGGTGCTCTGTCATATTTTTATTTAAAATGTAAATGACCAATTGTGCATTATCAGGGGCTTTGTGCGTATGTTTCTACGTAAAACATACATCACTTGCTTAGGGACTTTTATTTTCTGTGGAAATTGCAGTGCCTTCGTGTAGCTACACCGGTGTGTATGTGAGCGTTGGGGGCATGTACAGTGTGCAATGTACAGTGTTTCATGTATCTCGCAGCAACACTGTTAAGGATAAGCCCTACGATATTGCAGGAACAAAGCAAATTGCAAATCAGATGGATCCTAATGTTTTCAATCTTCTCTGTTAAGAAGAAGACTTTACTGAACACTGACTGTAATCCCATTTTCTTAAACTACATCAAACTGTGCATTATGAGTTTATCCTTTTTAACTGAGTATTGTCGTTGTCGACGTACTAAGTATATTGTCAGCTACAGTAACTTCCTAAATATATAAACTTAACATATTATATTCATTAACGTAAAGTTATTTAACAAAACATGCTTGTATCTGACAATTGCTTGTAACCGGATTCTTTATAACCTTATTATTATATATATTTGATTATTTGTTTTCCTCCGGCGAATTAAAAAAAAAAAAAACTACAAATAAGTACGAGTTAACCATGGCAAGACGAAAATGTGACGTTCTCAAGAAAGAGAAAAATATCAATAGGTCGAAGTTCAAGGTCACATGTACAAGTTGATTGAGTGTGATGGGTTTAACGCCATTTCAACAATTTACAGTTATATAATGGCAGTCACGTATCCTAACGGTTTTCCAGGAATTCAGTACTAACCGATCTTTGCAAGTAACTGACATCTTCCCCACTTGAAACAGAGAGAGAGAGAGAGAGAGAGAGAGAGAGAGAGAGAGAGAGAGAGAGAGAGAGAGAGAGAGAGAGAGAGAGAGAGAGTTGATGTAGGAATGCTTCATCACATTCTTAACTTGTGAAACCACACTAACGAAAGACCAACAAACACCATTCCGATACCACACGTGTTATCACCAATAAAACAACGTATCTATAGCATAACGGCCATATTTATATAAATCGTATACCAACATTTTCAAATTATAATTCACACTTTTAATCCAAGAGAACATCTAAATTTACAATATAAGTTTTCCATGTTGAAATGTGGTCCGGCCGACAATTCGGTCAGTTTCCAACTGTTGGTGATCAGATTTTAACGAGGGTAAATTTTTCACGTGTGGGTGGGTCATTAAATAACGGTCGGGGTAAGTTTTCAATGTTGAAAATTAATCACTCATCCGTTGAAAAGTGACCCATGGGGTCATTTTTCAATGGGGTCAAAATTTAATGTTACACCGGAATGATTTAAGGTAGAGCGCGGGTTCGCACATGGATTTTCGAAAGTCATCGGATTTTAATGATATTTTTGTGTGCTTAGAATGTATTAAAAGTGGCAACAGTCATTGTCACATACAGCTATAAACATTCTTATACTGCGTAGTAGTAAGTTAACGTATCAACATATTTGTCATTATGTAAAAACGTTAATGTCACCACGTTATCGTTATCAGTTAAAAAGGATAAACTCATAAATAAGCAATCTGATCAAAATGCTTGACAGCATGCACTTGTCGACTTAATGTTGATGATGTAATTAACAGTTGTAAGTGCATGTCAAATGTATGAGAAGTTAATGTGACATAAGTGAGTACTCCGTGTTCTAGGGCGCCGTCGTTTGATAACCTCTTACCTCGCACCTCCGAGGTCGTGGGTTGGAGCCAAGCTCGATCAGAAACTTTATGTTAGAAAGTTTGCAAGTTATCTGTAGAAGGACGGTGGTTCTACTTGGATTCATTATTAGGTCTTCGTCTACCAATAAAAGTGGTAATACCATATATAACCCGTCATGTATTAAAAATTGCGTTGAATAATAAACATAATGCTGCATTGGACGTTAGTGCAAGTACTCTTATGTATCACAGGGTCTCTTCAACACCAGGGGGCGTAAAAATCTCAAAATAGTTGGAGGAGGAAATATATGTTTCTTATATCAGTATATATAAACGATTATTTAGTTTGCTAGAGGACCAAACCTGAAATATTACATATGTCATACATGACGGTCTACACTCTCCGACCACAATCTAAGCAACATACACAAACAACAAGTTAAAATAACTATATAAACTTGTGACAAAATTACACTGATATATTAGGTATGGAACACTTGTAAAACATACTCATAACAGGATATTCCACAACACGTTAGGACGGGATTATCTATCGAATTACACTGTTACACTATAATGAAACAAATGGTACAATTACGGTTATAAGGTTCGTCGAAGGCGAATATTTGCTCTAAGATCAGAGAGTGATTTATGCAAAAGTCGAATACTCAGTTAATTCCAAACAAAAGTTTCAAAACAACATAAATTATTAAACCAAATCCTAAAACTTCATAAGTAATGTTCAAATTTATTTTGTCAATTGTATAAAATAAAACAGACTTACTACGAATCTGACAGATTAATTCCATTTCTATATTAGTGAATGATAATACCATTTGCCAAGAAGATTTGTTAGAAATCAGAATCCAGTTTCAGGTTTGCGTCTTCAGATTCAAATGGTCATTCTCCCATCTGATCAATAATATACCCTGAAAGATGATTCTATTGCACCCGGGACCCATCTCACTAACGTTCGTAGGCTTACGAACTTCTTAGTGTAAAATTTGAAGTTAGGAAAAAAAAATCGGGAAACACATTTTGTGTGTCGCTCACTTATTTTACGATCTTTTGAAAGCCTTTTCAAAAGTATTCATTCTAAAATTTGCAAAAATACTGCGCAGATAAAACGTTCTTAGAGATCACGATTAACGTTATTAGAGGTCACGATTTACGTTCCTAGAGGTCACGATTTACGTTCCTGGAGGTCACGATTTATTCGTAAGAAGTACTTAAGACTTACAAAGGTCAGTGAAACGGCTTCCTGTAGAGCTATTGGATTTCCCTTCGACTGTTACCATTGTGTAAACGGCCTCCTGTATTTCCATTCAACTTTACCATTGTGTAAACGGTCTCCTGTATAGCTACTGGATTTCCCTTCAACTGTTACCATTGTGTAAACGGTCTCCTGTATAGCTACTGGATGCTACTGGATTTCCCTTCAACTGGTACCATTGTGTAAACGGCCTCCTGTACAGCTACTGGATTTCCCTTCAACTGTTACCATTGTGTAAACGGCCTCCTGTGTTTCCCTTCAACTGTTACCATTGTGTAAACGGTCTCCTGTATAGCTACTGGATTTCCCTTCAACCGTTTCCATTGTGTAAACGGTCTCCTGTATAGCTACTGGATGCTACTGGATTTCCCTTCAACTGGTACCATTGTGTAAACGATCTCCTGTACAGCTACTGGATTTCCCTTCAACTGTTACCATTGTGTAAACGGCCTCCTGTACAGCTACTGGATTTCCCTTGGATTTCCCTTCAACTGTTACCATTGTGTAAACGGCCTCCTGTATTTCCCTTCAACTGTTACCATTGTGTAAACGGCCTCCTGTAGAGCTACTGGATTTCCCTTCAACTGTTAGCATTGTGTAAACGACCTCCTGTATAGCTATTGGATTTCTCTTCAACTGTAAGCATTGTGTAAACGGCCTCCTGTATAGCTGGCCTCCTGTATAGCAACTGGATTTCCCTTCAACTGTTAGCATTGTGTAAACGGCCTCCTGTAGAGCTACTGGATTTACCTTCAATTGTTACCATTGTGTAAACGGCCTCCTGTAGAGCTACTGGATTTACCTTCAATTGATACCATTGTGTAAACGGTCTCCTGTAGAGCTACTGGATTTCCCTTCAACTGTTACCATTGTGTAAACGGCCTCCTGTAGAGCTTCTGGATTTCCCTTCAACTGTTAGCATTGTGTAAACGGCCTCCGGTATAGCTACTGGATTTCTCTTCAACTGTTACCATTGTGTAAACGGCCTCCTGTAGAGCTACTGGATTTCCCTTCAACTGTTACCATTGTGTAAACGACCTCCTGTATAGCTACTGGATTTCCCTTCAACTGTTACCATTGTGTAAACGGCCTCCTGTACAGCTACTGGATTTCCCTTCAACTGTTACCATTGTGTAAACGGCCTCCTGTACAGCTACTGGATTTCCCTTCAACTGTTACCATTGTGTAAACGGCCTCCTCTATAGCTTCTGGATTTCCCTTCAACTGTTACCATTGTGTAAACGGCCTCTTGTATAGCTACTGGATTTCCCTTCAACTGTTACCATTGTGTAAACGGTCTCCTGTATAGCTACTGGATTTCCCTTCAACTGTTACCATTGTGTAAACGGCCTCCTGTATAGCTACTGGATTTCCCTTCAACTGTTACCATTGTGTAAACGGTCTCCTGTAGAGCTACTGGATTTCCCCTTAAACTGTTAGCATTGTGTAAACGGCCTCCTGTATAGCTACTGGATTTCTCTAAAACTGTTACCATTGTGTAAACGGCCTCCTGTACAGCTACTGGATTTCCCTTCAACTGTTACCATTGTGTAAACGGCCTCCTGTAGAGCTTCTGGATTTCCCTTCAACTGTTAGCATTGTGTAAACGGCCTCCGGTATAGCTACTGGATATCTCTTCAACTGTTACCATTGTGTCAACGACCTCCTGTATAGCTACTGGATTTCCCTTCAACTGTTACCTTTGTGTAAACGGCCTCCTGTATAGCTACTGGATTTCCCTTCAACTGTTACCATTGTGTAAACGGCCTCCTGTATAGCTACTGGATTTCCCTTCAACTGTTACCATTGTGTAAACGGCCTCCTGTATAGCTACTGGATTTCCCTTCAACTGTTACCTTTGTGTAAACGGCCTCCTGTATAGCTACTGGATTTCCCTTCAACTGTTACCTTTGTGTAAACGGCCTCCTGTATAGCTACTGGATTTCCCTTCAACTGTTACCATTGTGTAAACGGTCTCCTGTAGAGCTACTGGATTTCCTTTCAACTGATGGCATTATGTAAAAAAGTCCACTAGTCTTCTTCGCTACAAGATTTCTTTTTCCAGAAGTGTATTCACTTTCAGTGTGAACGTTCATTTAAGATCTAATCTGGTACCCGTCACTATGCCAGCAATAACTATTTTGTAATTACTATACAATATAAGTGAATTTTAGTGTTACCGTTTTAATTTGACCAATTTCTAAACCGATGTCGTATATAGTATTTTGATCCCATTGTAATATGCCCCGGGATGGTTTTTGTCATAGTTGCAAAATCGATGGGATGGTTTTTGTCCTAGTTCCACAATAGATGATAGAATGGTTTGGGGGCGGGTAGGGGGGTTGAACAAGAGATGTATCCATAAATAATATTTAGTCCTTAAACTGAGATAAAAACAACTTTATGGATGATAAATCAGAGCGTGGGAGGAGGCATTTTACTTTAGCGGTAAAATGAACCGGAATCATTTTAATATATAAAAAATTGACCCCGGGTCATTTCACAAAGGAGTCAAAATAATATTCAAGTCCGGAACTCCAAAAATTAAATAATTTATCGGACTTGTGTACAACAAGGTTTCGGTAATTTCAGTACCGGTGTAACTTTGATCCATTGTAACAGTAGACTGACCCCGCCCGTTATTTAATGACCCATCCACACGTGAAAAATGACCCTCGTTAAAATCTGATCACCAACAGTTGGAAACTGACCAAATAGTCGGCCGGACCACATTTCAACATTGAAAACTGCTATTATAAATTTGGATGTTTTCGTGGATATAAAGTGTGAATTATAACCGGAAAATGTTGGTATACGATATGTATAAAAAAAAATTGGCTGGTATGCTATAGATACGGTGTTTCATTGGTGATAACACGTGTGGTATCGGAATGGTTTTGTTGGAATTACCTTTCGTTAGTGTGGTTGTTGTTTCAACTCTCTCTCTCTCTCTCTCTCTCTCTCTCTCTCTCTCTCTCTCTCTCTCTCTCTCTCTCTCTCTCTCTCTCTCTCTCTCTCGTTCGACTTAGAAACGCTAGTTAAAGTTTTCCGTGCAACTTTATAACTTGCACATATCTTAGTATCCTCATATGCGATTGATTTGAAACAACACTCACGCCCTCGTGCAGTAGCGTATCTTCCTATAGGCACTGTAGCACGTGCCTACACTTTTTTTCTGACCAATCGAAAAAAATAAAAATGTAATAAAAATCTAACCTTAGAGGGTAGGTGGGGGGGGGGGGGGGTTAACTATAAATTCGCAACTAAAACACATTGAATATGATCCAGTGATCCAGATATTTAACATTATTACCGACGGATAAATGTTTTTGTTAATAGATCGTTATGTTTACGAGTTGATGCCGTCATATAAATTTTCAACCGATCACATAAAAGTTCGCGAGGTGCTTTATTTTGAAAATTGTAAACAGAGCCTGGACATCATGGCCGAAAATTGACCTTGCTATACAGACATTGGATGTCTCAGTTTTCCGTCAATAGATGAAGCCACGAAACGGCAACTGTTTGAATGGGCTTGGCCGTCATGCCTTGTATTTACATTTCCATTCCGGTAAGTTAATGTTTAGATATAAAACTCGTCACGTCATCAAGAAGTGTTCAACATCAAACTAAATCTCTATGTTCATGAACTGTTCTGTATTGCACTAAATTTGAAAAATAATTGGAATTTTATACATTGATAATTATAATTATTTAATCTGTTCGAATATTTAAATCGTATATGTATACGGCGCACTAAACGTCATACAGGGGATCAGTGCTCGTCTTCCACTTGGGAAACCCGGGTTCGAATCGCAATCAGACTGAAATTAATCTTTCTTATTATTATTTACTTATTATTCTTTACAGTACTGTATGATATTTTTTCAAATTTTCAGAACGTTTGGAGCCAAACAGCGAAAAACTAAACGGAAAATGTCTTCTAGAAACACTTTGGTTAAGCTATTCTAATACAAAGGACGCGGTGTACTGTGTATATTGCTGTTTGTTTGGTGGTATGGATGGGCGGGAGAAAACCTGTACAGCCGGCGTGTCGGATTGAAAGAACATTTCAATGTTGACAAAACAGATTGCCTGTGAAGCATGCCACATCGATGCGTCTGCTCGTTCGGAATGCTATTTGAATATTCAGTCAGGAAAAAGTGAGTCGATCTATAAGTCGTTGTCTGAGTCTGCAAAGGTGACCGTGAACAAGAACCGACATATCTTCTCAAGAATTTTTGATGTCATTGTAGTTTGTGGCAAGCAAAACATACCACTACGGGGTCACCTGTATCCTTGTATACACACAATTCTAGGGATTATCCTTACCATGCCGCCAACGTCTGCCTCATGAGATCATTTAATGCAATGAAACGCATCAAAAACTATCTGCGTTCAACAATGAGATCCGACAGGTTGTCATCGCTAGCCCTGATCGACATACACAAGGACATGGACATACATATAGGTGCTGATCATGTAATCAACGTGTTTGCGTCACGAAAATGCAGAAATTTTCATAAGAGTTTTTTAAAGTGAATTAAGAAAACTTCTTGTTTTTTCCGCATTGCGGCACATATGAACAGTCCTTATCAATACTGTATGGGCATACATACATGTATATACCAGTAATTATGTCAATATATGCATATCTGAGTGATAAATATTGTAACACAAGATTTAGTGATATGAAATTAGTAGCCATTTGAAACCATGAGCCAGAATGCTACTTCAATGTCCCCTTTATCAAAGTGAACTTATTTTAAAACAATGTATTTATATATCAATTTATTTGGTTATAAAGGTTAATGTTCAGGATAATCATGCCCCTAAAAGCATATGAAATATACGCCAAAACTCACCTACGACAGTCTAGCTGAAAATATTTCAGGGGTAGAATGCCCCCGAACCCCCCTACAACTGTACCTATACATCGTGTTCAGCCAAGCTAAGCTCCTGTCGTGTTACCATAGTATCCTAGCTGTGTCCCATACCTCTGATGGTGATTTTGACAAAATTATCCCCATTTTCTGCGTTTGTATATTTTTCATATTTAACCCTCATCTGACCCAGGGAGAGGGCTGAATGTAATGTTGGAAGACCTTGTGGCCAAACCCAATTTCTATTTTATAAATAGAAATAAAATGTGTTTAAACCACAACAATCTTGGTTAAAACTATTCCTCACTTTAAACGTTTGATTACTCAGAAACAGATATAGAAGCCAAAACTTAATAACAATCACTTGTGTGTGAAAAGTATTTGTGTGCAAATATTTATTGACAAAGTAGTGCGAATAGTCCAGCGCGCTGTCTTACGGACATGTTTTGTTTTTTCTACCAATACCTTCCTATTTTCAATGCAATTCATTACCTTTTTTGTAATATGTCAATATATTTTAACAGCATAAACATAAACGAGAATGCAGATTGTACATCGCTGTTGAAAGGAGTTGCCTTACATTATATAATGAATGGATTAAATTACACGGTTCGCGTGGATTTTGTTAATGTCAGTTTAAAAATGAATTGTTTTTTTTTTATAATTATCACTTACTGCTATAGCAACCAGTTGTAATCATAGCAACCGATCGTAACAACCATGGACCATTTTATAATCAATTAAGCAACCTTTGGCCAACATGACCTACTTGTTTAAAGTCAAGATCACCACAAACTAGATCTTTAACCCTTAAAATCTGCAAGAAGCACTGCAGATGCAATACCATAATACGAAAAGTTTAGATTCCCATCTAGATTTTCTGAAGAAAGTAATTCAGGACGGACGGGCACATTATTTTATTTATCTGTGACATTGCGTGTGCTTGTGCGTGTGCGTGAGCGTGCGCGTGCGCGTGCGCGTACGTGTTTAAATAATACCGCTGAAAAAAACCAAAAAAAAACATCATTGGTGTAGATTACAACCATATTTACCAAGAAATGGGTAGAATTCAGCAATTAGTGTTTAAGATATCAAACATTCAAGTTTCGGAGCGGTTCACTGTATCCCAATAGCGGAAGTAGAGAAATATTACCGCCATCAGATTGCCTATCCCCAACAATTGAAATGCTCTTACGCCCATTAAAGTATCGTTTACCCACCATATATTTATAATTACGCTAAATTACTAAAAAAAAAAAGGAAAGTCGTTCCCTTTAAAAGGAAAATTTATTAATTGAAACAAAAACAGTATCTGGCATTTTTGTGTGTAATACTTAAGTAATAGATGTATGTTGTGTATTTAATGTCGATTGTAAAGCTTACCATGACTTACGTTTAATTGTTGCAACATGCAACAATAGTCATGTGATATTTTTCTTGTAGGTAACAAACCGTTAAAAAAAAGGACCCTATGTCTGTTCAAAATTGAAAACTGATCAGGGTTCAACGACTGTTTTAATCAGAATTTAATGTTGAAATTTGACCCGGGTCAATTTTCAACATTGAAAAATGACTCTTGGGTCAAAATTTAATGTTACACTGGCACTTTGCACAGGGAATAGATCCTCGCTATAACTTGTACTACCTTTTTCCATATTATGACAATATTGGTTTAACAGCTGTTTTCAGTATTTGCATTTAACAACACATGCTGTATTGTAGGAATATCATTTAGCAACACATGCTGTATTGTAGGAATATCATTTAACAACACAAGCTGTATTGTAGGAATATCATTTACCAACACATGCTGTATTGTAGGAATATCATTTAACAACACAAGCTGTATTGTAGGAATATCATTTAGCAACACATGCTGTATTGTAGGAATATCATTTAACAACACAAGCTGTATTGTAGGAATATCATTTACCAACACATGCTGTATTGTATGAATATCATTTAAGAACACATGCTGTATTGTAGGAATATCATTTAACAACACATGCTGTATTGTAGGAATATCATTTACCAACACATGCTGTATTGTAGGAATATCATTTACCAACACATGCTGTATTGTAGGAATATCATTTAGCAACACATGCTGTATTGTAGGAATATCATTTAACAACACAAACTGTATTGTAGGAATATCATTTACCAACACATGCTGTATTGTAGGAATATCATTTAACAACACATGCTGTATTGTAGGAATATCATTTACCAACACATGCTGTATTGTAGGAATATCATTTAACAACACAAGCTGTATTGTAGGAATATCATTTAACAACACATGCTGTATTGTAGGAATATCATTTACCAACACGTGCTGTATTGTAGGAATATCATTTACCAACACGTGCTGTATTGTAGGAATATCATTTAACAACACGTGCTGTATTGTAGGAATATCATTTACCAACACGTGCTGTATTGTAGGAATATCATTTACCAACACATGCTGTATTTTAGGAATATCATTTAACAACACAAGCTGTATTGTAGGAATATCATATCTTACTTCGTCAATAAAGTTGGTTTCTTGGCTGGTCAGTCGTCCGTCAGTCGTCCGTCAGTCGTCAATCAGTCGTCCGCAGTCGTCCGTCAGTCCGTCAGTCGTCCGTCAGTCGTCCATCAGTCCGTCAGTCGTCCGTCAGTCGTTCACCCTAAACTTTTGTAATGGACTTCCTATCATCGACACTTTTCATAGCAAACTTGCATAGTAATTAATATTATTATAATGATAGGTTCTTGAACTGGCCAAATGGAATAATTAGTATGAGAGTTACTGGCAATGATAACAACGCTCTATTACAAAGTATGACATAACGATCACTTCTCATTACAACTATCACTTTACACTGTGTCACATGATGATGATGATGATGTTGATGATGATGATACTGATGATAATGATGCTGATGATGATGCTGCTGATGATGATGCTGAAAATGCTGCTGATGATGATTCTGCTGCTGCTGCTGATGATGATGATAATGCTGATGTCGACTATGATGATGATACTATGATTAATCATCACCATCAACTTGATGACCATGGTAAAAGTTCCCAATTGACAAATTACAGTTTCCTTATATTTTCTTATTTCTCAAATTAAAAGGGCACAATAAAACATACTACGCACGTGCAATATTCCTTCTTGTTTATATGCACCACATTATCATCGTTTTGCTGTTGATGTGTACATATCCAACGCATTTTGGTCGAATTTTGGTAGACACTCCCCAAACGCGATTTGGCAGTGACTACCGAAATTCGCCCGAATTGCTTTTCTACCTACCATTTTGAGGCGTAACACATCGCTGAGGTTATACGTGACTAAAATGAGCACCAACAACATTCAAATTGAATCTTTAATTTCATTTGTTATAAATAGTAGGTAAATGTGAATCCTCAGTTTTTGTGGACAATCACGTACTTTCGGCATACCCCGGTCCCACAGCCATCTTTCTTGCAGCATACCTGTCCTAATTGATCATTGCAGTCTTTGTTTTCATAACATCTGAATTGTAAATTACAAATCATACATTAGTCGTACTACTGAGGCTGTACGTTCGGGCTAGGTCCAAAAGTTTATTGGAGACAATTAAGAAGTTACTTGCTGACGAAATGAAGTTCCACCGATGTCTGAATATGAAGAACTGAAATCAGTTTCATATTTCGTCTTCCATATTCAATATTAAACTAACAGCCTGTGATCTAGAGAGTTATATACTTAAAGGTTAATCAGGGAAAATGCTATAACTGTCTTAAAAATCTATTTTTTAAAAATATCTCATTATCATTAATGAACAAAATCCGAATAGTTTGGTAGGTTAAATCAACCAAAAACGTGACAAAATGAATATTTAATTGTATCGGAAGACTTACAATGAAATCCACATTCTAAAAATAGACAGCAATTAAATATTTCTTGACGACCTTCACATCGTCATTAATACTCTTTCTAAAATGAAACCATTTTAGTACGTTTGACGGATCAAATGAAATCCAAATGAAATTACGTGACTAATTTAATGCGTCACAATTTGCAATTTTAAGCGGGAAATCTATTTTAGTATAGCCAAAGTAAGGAAATCCCTTTTCAATATATTATTTTGACATGTTTTAATATATATATCCTTTTGGCAATACGAGGTCAGTGAGTATATATAAGCATGGTATATATTGGGAAAAAATGCTTTCAGTCAATTTTCTTTTTAAAAATGATGATTATTCTCTTTAAATGCGGAACTTCTAACTGCTGCCCCGGGGTTATAAAAGTTAACAGCCAACTCAAATAGGTACAAATCAACCAACCCTTATTCCTGTTTATAATAAAAGCCAGGCCTCCAATGAATGGTTTTAGCAGCATTCAACTTTTATGATTTTGTAGGTATACAAATGTATAAAAAATAACAGAAATTTCGGTACCAAAATATGTAATTTGATACATAAATGAGCATACTGAACGCATTGCTGGCCCATGACCGGATTTCACTAAAATCACAGACGTGCGCAACTTTGAAACTGGGAGTAAGCCTGGGGTTCAACTTTTGAACATATTTTAGCCGGTGATTATGTCGTGATCAAGCTTTCCAGTGCTGATCACCACTAACATGGTCGTAAGCGACAGGGACTCCCTTTCATTCCTTGAATTTCATTTTTTTCAAGTACTTACTGTAAGCAAGCAGAAGCAAATCAAACAATAAAAATAATTTATTATATTGTGAGCATCATATTTATAATATGTAGTTTTTAAAAAAAATATGTTGCATAAAATAAACCAACCGCAGCAATAATATCAATTAAATTAGAAAGGCGTGTGCTTGTTTATTAAAGCCAGGTTCTGAGTACTTTGATCATTATTGTATTTATTTTAATTTATTTTAGCTCGATTGCGACGAAAGTTCAGAGTTTATATGAATCGCTTTCAATTCTGCTTCCTGGGTAGAACCAGTACTGAAAGTTGTTTTATGAGAGACAACCGGGGGATCGAACCCGCAACCTCTGGCGTGAGCGGCCAACACTCTATCCATTACACTACCACCCCACTTTGTGGGAACGTTATAGCAGTTACTTGCGGAGATAGGTGTGTCTGATAACTGGTTAACCTGCCAGGATCTCAGGCAAGAGTGGTTAGGTTAACTGATCGTTTTTGCCCTCGATGGCATAAATGACGCTCAATATTCATACAAAAAACCTGTGAAACTTTCCTATGCATATAGCATTTGCATTGCTAATTACAATCCCAAATGTTTGTTTCAATACAGTAAAACATTACGTTTAAAATATGTCTTTACAAATATGTAGCTTTGATGAGATCAATAATTAGTGTTAATACTAACATAACTTTAGATGTTGTCCTACTTTCTCAGTCAATAGAATCGCTCAAAACGTTCAAAACAGAACATGCTATATTACACAGAACTTTATGACCGTCAGTAGGTATTGGGCTACTTTCTTCGCTAATGAAATTGCTCCAGGAACGAGAATATACATCTAAGCCGGTTAGAAGTTTTCATAGAAAACCCCATATAACTTCTAAGCTGTACATAATTGCATTTGAATTATTACAATAAAAAATAAAAATTTTGCTTACATACGCAGCATGCAATACATACTCTGAAAATAAGAGACAAAATGTTGGCGGCATGGAGCCGCAGAAAGGATGCACAAATTGACAATATGTGGCTGTGCCTTCATTCGGCAAGCCAGATCTGTGATCAACACCGTTCAGTCAACAGCAAACACGTTTAATGCCTAGTTCCCTCAAATTGTTGCGTATTGTGTGTTAATTCGAAGTTGTACCAGTGTTAGCTAACATTAGCGAACGTTTAACTGAACTGAACGCAGTCCTGGGCTTGAGATTACTTGCCTCAGTCTGAATCATTAGACGCTTTGTTTCTTATACTTAAAAAAACTTTAAGTTTATGATTTATTTCAATAAAATGAAAATTTAACCGATTTGAAATACCTTACAAAAACAAAATGGACAATAAACATATGTTTGTAAATGTATGTAAAATATTGCAGTGTGTTGCAATTCAACCAAACAACGTGCACCAAGGTGGTGTCGGACGAATGAACATAGATTGCTTATCAATGAGGAGTTAATGCTGGCCTAGATTTTTTTTGTCGTAATGTTTTGGTCAGCTACCACCATTGCGCTTTTCATAGACTAACATTATAGCGTTTTACCTAATTTTCACTATATCTATCATCCGCGGACCAAGAAGTCCTATATCATATTAAAGTACTGTCCTAGACTCAAATTAAAATGTCCCCAAAATGGGGTCAAATGTACCACGTTTTACCCCTTTTACCCCCTGAAGTTGGGTACTCCCACTTTCAGCATGAAAAAAAGTAAATTTCACCAATTTTATTTTCCATGCAGTTTATTATTAAATGAATTTAGTCAGTCACAGAAAAATATTTCTAATTTTTTATTGACACAACCATTATAAACTTATATTTTATTGTGATCATTTGCCAGTTTAACATTTTCATCCAACCAGAATTAAGCTTACTATAAAGATATATGCCCTGAACATTCCTACACTTTTTTCAGCCAATCAGAGAGCTCGTCTCAATGGTGGTAGCTGACTTAAAATGTGCGAAAGCTTTAGCGGAGTCACTGGTCGGGTTTAATCATTTAAACCATTCATGTCTTGGCACTCAATTTAGTTCAAGTTAACAAATAATTGGTAAAAACAAAAGACTTCATGGTTCACTAATACACGTGCAAATTAAAGGCTAGTTCTAATATAAATACGTAAATTACTAGTATATAAAACTTATTATAAGAACAGAATATTAATATGAAAAAAAAATCGATAAGAAAGAACAGGACTAAAAAAAGAGAAGAGAAATAAAGAAATCAACAGTTGGAATTTTTCTATAATTAAATGTGTAACTCTTTGATAGTGGAGGCTGAACAGGTAAGAGTTTACATGTTTATGGTTTACTTACCCGTTTTTGTAAGATATATGGTTTACATTTCCGTTTTTGTAAGATATATGGTTACATACCCGTTTTGTAAGATATATGGTTTACATACCCGTTTTTGTAATATATATGGTTACATACCCGTTCTTGCAAGATATATGGTTTTCATACCCGTTTACATACCCGTTTTTGTAAGATATATGGTTACATACCCGTTCTTGCAAGATATATGGTTTACATACCCGTTCTTGCAAGACATATGGTTTACATACCCGTTTTTGTAAGATATATGGTTTACTTACCCGTTCTTGTAAGATATATGGTTTACATGTCCGTTTTTGTAAGATATATGGTTACATACCCGTTATTGCAAGATATAAGGTTACATACCCGTTCTTGCAAGATATATGGTTACATACCCGTTCTTGTAAGTTATAAAGTTTACATACCCGTTCTTGTAAGATATATGGTTACATACCCGTTCTTTTAAGATATAAAGTTTACATACCCGTTCTTGTAAGATATATATGGTTTACATACCTGTTCCTGTAAGATATAAAGTTTACATACCCGTTCTTTTAAGATATATATGGTTACATACCCGTTCCTGTAAGATATAAAGTTTACATACCCGTTCTTGTAAGATATATGGTTAACTTACCCGTTCTTGTAAGATATATGATTTATATACCCGTTCTTGTAAGATATATAGTTACATACCCGTTCTTGTAAGTTATATGGTAACATACCCGTTTTTGTAAGACATATATGGTTACATACCCGTTCTTGTAAGATATATATGGTTACATACACGTTCTTGTAAGATATATTGTTTACATACCCGTTCTTGTAAAATGTATGGTTACATACCCGTTCTTGTAAGATATATGATTTACATACCCGTTCTTGTAAGATATACGGTAACATACCCGTTCTTGTAAGATATATGGTTAAATACCCGTTCCTGTAAGATATATTGTTTACATACCCGTTCTTGTAAGATATGTGGTTTACATACCCGTTCTTGTAAGATATATGGTTACATACCTGTTCTTGTAAGATATATGATTTACATACCCATTCTTGTACTTGCAATCATATTGCACATCTTTGGTCTTTTTGGGTTTGACGAAATGCGGACATTCAGTACTGATAGTGTTTGCCCCGTTGCTAAGAATGGCGTCACGGAGGTCGCTTGCGGTGTGAGCCTCTAGCAAAAATAAACATAAAAACGTGGAATGAGCCGCTAAAATAACATTTATATCGCATGGTATTGTAGCAGTGTTGACAAATAAATTGGTGATCTCTGGCGTGAGCGGTCGACACTCTATGTTGTTATCTGAATTATTAAACAGTTACATACTATATATGTATATAGATATATCACAGTTTATTATATATGTAAAAAGATATATCATAGTTTATCATATATGTAAAAAGATATAGCACAGTTTATTATATATGTGTAAAGATATAGCACAGTTTACTATATATGTATAAAGATATAGCACAGTTTACTATATATGTATAAAGATAAAGCACAGTTTATTATATATGTATAAATATATAGCACAGTTTACTATATATGTATAAAGCACAGTTTACTATATATGTATATAGATATAGCACAGTTTGTTATATATGTGTAAAGATATAGCACAGTTTACTATATATATATAAAGATATAGCACAGTTTACTATATATGTATAAAGATATAGCACAGTTTATTATATATGTATAAAGATATAGCACATTTTACTATTAATGTATAAAGATATAGCATAGTTTACTATATATGTATATAGATATAGCACAGTTTACTATATATGTATATAGATATAATACAGTTTACTATACATGTATATAGATATAGCACAGTTTATTATACATGTTTATAGATTTAATACAGTTTACTATATATATATATATATAAAGATATAGCACAGTTTACTATATATGTATAAAGATATAGCATAGTTTAATATATATGTATAAAGATATAGCACATTTTACTATTAATGTATAAAGATATAGCATAGTTTACTATATATGTATATAGATATATCACAGTTTACTATATATGTATATAGATATAATACAGTTTATTTTATATGTATAAAGATATAGCACAGTTTACTATATATGTATAAAGATATAATACAGTTTACTATATATGTATATAGTTATAGCACAGTTTATTATACATGTACATAGATATAATACAGTTTACTATATATGTATATAGATATAATACAGTTTACTATATATGTATATAGATATAGCACAGTTTACTATATATGTATATAGATATAATACAGTTTACTATACATGTATATAAATACAGCACAGTTTACTATATATGTATATAGCACAGTTTACTATATATGTGTATAGATATAGCACAGTTTGTTATATATGTGTAAAGATATAGCACAGTTTACTATATATATATAAAGATATAGCACAGTTTACTATATATGTATAAAGATATAGCACAGTTTATTATATATGTATAAAGATATAGCACATTTTACTATTAATGTATAAAGATATAGCATAGTTTACTATATATGTATATAGATATAATACAGTTTATTTTATATGTATAAAGATATAGCACAGTTTACTATATATGTATATAGATATAATACAGTTTATTATACATGTATATAAATACAGCACAGTTTACTATATATGTATATAGATATAGCACAGTTTATTATATATGAATAAAGATATAGCACAGTTTATCATATTTGTGTAAAGATATAACCCTGTTCACTATATATGTATATAGATATAGCACAGTTTTCTATATATGTATAAAGATATAACACAGTTTATTATATTTTATAAAGATATTACACAGTTGACTATATATGTATGAAGATATAACACAGTTAACTATATATGTATAAAGATATAACACAGTTCATTATATATGTATAAAGTTATTACACAGTTTACTATATATGTGTATAGATTTAACACAGTTTACTATTATATGCACAATAATATGACACTTTCTGATTTATATGTACATAGATATAACACAGTCTACTATATATGCACATTAATATAAAAATGTCTTATTTATATGTACATAAATATAACACAGTGTACTATATATGCACATTAATATAACACATATGCATATAAATATAACACTGTCTAATTCAAATGTACATAACTATAACACAGTTTACTATATATGCATATTAATATAACACATATGCATATAAATATAATAATGTCTAATCAATAAGTACACAGATAGGTATACACATTAATGTAAGACTAATATTTAAGTAAGTCTAATGAAAATGCAAATAAATAAAACATAGTCTGAGACATATATACATTAATATAACACAGTATAATACATATACACATACATATAACACAGTCTAATACATATACACATAATTATAACACAGTCTACTAATGAATGCATATACACATAAAAACAACATAGTCTAATACATATACACATAAATATAACGATGTGTAATGCATATACACATAAATATAACACAGTTAAATACATATGCACATTAATATAATACAGTCTAATACATAAACACATAAATATATATATACACATAAATATAACAGTCTAATACGTATACCCAAAAATATAACAGTATAATGCATATAAAACAATCTCATATATATATACACATAAATAAAACGCTGTCTAAAACATATACACATAAATATAACACAGTATAATACATATACACATAAGTATAGCACAGTCTAATGCATATGCACATGAATACATCACAGTCTAATACATATACACATAAATATAACACAGTCTAAAACGTATATACATAAATAAAATACAGTCAAATACATACTGTGCACATAAATATAACACAGTCTAATGCATATGCACATAAATATAGCACAGTCTAATAAATTTACACATTAAGATAACACAGGCTTATGAATATGCACACAAATAAAACACAGTCTCATGCATGCGCACATAAATATAACACAGTCTAATACGTATACACATACATATAACACAGTTTAATGCATATACACATAAATATAACACAGTCGAATGCATATACACATAAATATAACACAGTCTAATAGATATACACATAAATATAACACAGTCTAATGCATATGCACATAAATATAGCACAGTCTAATGCATATACACATAAATATAACACAGTCTAATGCGTATACACATAAATATAACACAGTCTTATGAATATGCACATAAATACAACGAAGTCAAATAATATACACATAAGTATTACGCTGTGTAATACACATACACATAAATATAACACAGTCTAATACATATGCACATAAATAAAGCACAGTCTAATACATATACACATGCATATAACAGCCTAATACGTATACACGTAAATATAACAGTCTAATGCATATACACATACATATAACACAGTCTAATACGTATACACATAAATATAACACAGTCTTATGAATATGCACATAAATACAACGAAGTCTAATACATATACACATAAGTATTACGCTGTGTAATACACATACACATAAATATAACACAGTGTAATGCATATGCACATAAATATAACACAGTCTAATACATATACACATAAATAAAATGCTGTCTAATACATATACACATAAATATAACACAATCTAATACATATACACATAAATATAACACAGTCTAATGCATGTGCATATAAATACAGTCTTATACGTATACATATACATATTACACAGTTTAAAACATATATACATTAATATAACACAGTATAATGCATAAACACATAAATATAACACAGTCAGAGACATATTAACATAAATGTATCTGAGTCTTATGCATTTTCACATATTTATAACACAGTCTGATACATATACACATAAATATAACACAGTCTAAGACACACACACATAAATATAACATAATATGAGACACATACATATAAATATAAAACAGCCTGATACATTTACACGTGAATAAAACACAGTCTAATATATATACACATAAATTTATCACAGTCCAAATCATTTACGTATATTTATAACACAGACTATTACATATACACATAAGTATAACGCAGTCTTAGACATATAAACATACATAAAACACAGTCTAATATATCCACATAAATATAAAATAGTGTAATGTATGCACACGTAAAATAACCGCTTTCTGATACATGTACATAAACATTATTATAACACGGTATAATGCATATAGTCTAAATTATATACAATAAATAAAACACAGTCTGATAAATATAGTCTTATAAGTGAACGCATAGATATTATACCGTCTCATACTTATGAAACATGAATATTACACAATCTGATACGTCTCAAAATATAACACTCGGGACATCTCCACAAGCAAACTGAAAACTTTCCAACTGGGATCTGCAACCGTGAAACATCGGGTATTTCCGTATCCTCCGTATAATACACCTCATGTATAGCTCTAGAATACACCAACGCAATTCGCCTGTGTCACAAGTCTGTGTTCATTCGCTTGAAAGTAACAAATTATGTATCCGCCATTAAGTATATGGCACTATTATATCGATTTTTTTTATTTATACACTCGACATGGGTCATGTTAATAGGGACATTTAAAATATCAGTCTTGATTAACCAACGTTTATATTGTCAACGTACATGTGGCATAAGGCCCCCGCCATTTTATTTTATCATGTGACTGAAAGTAGTTCCAAAATGACGCCTTATTATGTCAGAGGTCTATTGATTAGCATAAAGGCCGAGGTGATCAGATTGCTGGGATCTGCGGTATTACCGGTGTTCTGTTACCCGTTAGATGTCAAAACGTCGCAAAACAGCACACGGATGTCCAGTACGACCACGTACCCACTTAGTAACCATGTTTGTTTACTTGTGATCGTTATTACACCATTTATGTACAAATATGAACAGTTTATAACATATTCGTAGTCATTAAACATGTATATTACATAGAAGATAAAATATTTTAACAAATTAAATTATTAATAAAATAAATGAGAATTGCTTGTAACAGACGAGAGTATCTCAAAAGTCATACAGGTGACATCCGACAAGACATGTCTTTCAGGTGACATCCGACATGACATATCACTCAGGTGACATCCGACATGACATGTCTCTCAGGTGACAACGACATGATATGTCTCTCAGGTGAAATCCGACATGACATGTCTATCAGGTGACAACCGATGCGACATGCCTTACAGGAAAAAATCCGACATGCTGTGTCTCTCAGGTGACATATAAAACTTGTGAAGTGTAATTATACTTGCATTACACAGGTTTCACCTTGTTGCTTATAACATGTAACTATACTGACTAATGTACACTGGATAAATCTTGTTACTAGTGACGTGTAACTACGGTTACTAATGTACACTGGATATATCTTGTTGCTTGTGACGTGTAACTATACTGACTAATGTACACTGGATACACCTTGTTGCTTGTGACGTGTAACTATACTGATTAATGTATACTGGATACTCCTTGTTGCTTGTGACGTTTAACTATACTAACTTATGTAAACTGGATACCCCTTGTTGCTTGTGACGTGTAACTATACTGACTAATGTACACTGGATATCCCTTATTGCTTGTGACGTGTAACTATACTGATTAATGTACACTGGATAAATCTTGTTGCTTGTGACGTGTAACTACGCTTATTTATGTACACTGGATACATCTTGTCGTTTGTAACGTGTAACTATACTGACTCATGTACACTGGATAAACCTTGTTGATTGTGACGTGTAACTACGCTTACTAATGTACACTGGATACATCTTGTTGCTTGTGACGTGTAACTATACTGATTAATGTACGCTGGACACACATTGTTGCTTGTGACGTGTAACTATACTGACTAATGTACACTGGATACCCCTTATTGCTTGTGACGTGTAACTATACTGATTAATGTACACTGGATACATCTTGTTGCTTGTGACGTGTAACTACGCTTATTTATGTACACTGGATACATCTTGTTGCTTGTGACGTGTAACTATACTGATTAATGTACACTGGATACACCTTGTCGTTTGTGACGTGTAACTATACTGACTTATGTACTCTGGATACACCTTGTTGCTTGTGACGTGTAACTATACTGATTAATGTACAATGGATACACCTTGTCGTTTGTGACGTGTAACTGTACTGACTAAAGTACACTGGATACACCTTGTTGCTTGTGACGTGTAACTATACTGACAAATGTACACTGGATACACCTTGTTGCTTGTGACGTGTAACTATACTGAATAATGTACACTGGAAACATTTTGTTGTTTGTGACGTGTAAATATACTGATTAATGAACACTGGATACACCTTGTTGCTTGTGACGTGTAACTATACTGAATAATGTACACTGGATACACCTTGGTGCTTGTGACGTGTAACTATACAGATTAATGTACACTTGATACACCTTTTTGCTTGTGACGTGTAACTTTACTGACTAAAGTACACTGGATACACATTGTTGCTTGTGACGTGTAACTATACTGACCAATGTACACTGGATACACCTTGTTGCTTTCGACGTGTAACTGTACTGACGTATGTACACTGGATACACCTTGTTGCTTGTGACGTGTAACTATTATGACTAATGAACACTGGATACCCCTTGCTGCTTGTGACGTGTAACTATACTTACTAATGTACACTGGATACACCTTGTTGCTTGTGACGTGTAACTATACTTACTAATGTACACTGGATACTTCTTGTTGCTTGTGACGTGTATCTACATGACTTATGTAAACTTGATACACCTTGTTGCTTGTGACGTGTAACTATACTGACTTATGTACACTGGATACCCCTTATTGCTTGTGACGTGTAACTATACTTACTAATGTACACTGGATATCCCCTTGTTGCTTGTGACGTGTAACTGTACTGACTTATGTACACTGATTACACCTTGTTGCTTGTGACGTGTAACTATACTGACTTATGTACACTGTTTACACGTTGTTGCTTGTGAGGTGTAACTATACATACTGACTAATGTACACTGGAAACCCCTTGTTGCTTGTGACGTGTAACTGTACTGACTAATGTACACTGGATACACCTTGTTGCTTGTGACGTGTAACTATACTGACTAATGTACACTGGATACACCTTGTTGCTTCTGACACCTTGTTGCTTCTGATGTGTAACTGTACTGAATTATGTTCACTGGATACCCCTTGATGCTTGTGACATGTACCTATACTTACTAATGTACACTGGATACCCCTTGATACTTGTGACATGTACCTATACTTACTAATGTACATTGGATACACCTTGCTGCTTGTGACGTGTAACTATACTGATTAATGTACACTGGACACCCTTGATACACATTGTTGCTTGTGACGGGTAACTGTACTGACTAATGTACACTGGATAGACCTTGTTGCTTGTGACGTGTAACTGTGCTGACTAATGTACACTTGATACACCTTGTTGCTTGTGACGTGTAACTGTGCTGACTAATGTACACTTGATACACCTTGTTGCTTGTGACGTGTAACTGTGCTGACTAATGTACTCTTGATACACATTGTTGCTTGTGGCGTGTAACTGTACTGACTAATGTATACTGGATACACCTTGTTGCTTGTGACTTGCAACTGTACTGAGTAATGTACACTTGATACACATTGTTGTTGTGACGTGTAACTGTACTGACTAATGTACACTGGATACACCTTGTTGCTTGTGGCGTGTAACTGTGCTGACTAATGTACTCTTGATACACCTTGTTGCTTGTGACATGTAACTGTACTGACTTATGTACACTGTATACACCTTAATGCTTGTGACGTGTAACTATACTGACTTATGTACACTGGATACACCTTGTTGCTTGTGACGTGTAACTGTGCTGACTAATGTACTCTTGATACACATTGTTGCTTGTGGCGTGTAACTGTACTGACTAATGTACACTGGATACACCTTATTGCTTGTGACTTGTAACTGTACTGACTAATGTACACTGGAAACAACTTGTTGCTTGTGACGTGTTATTGTGCTGACTTATGTACACTGGATACACCTTGTTGCTTGTGACGTGTAAATGTGCTGACTAATGTACACTGGATACACCTTGTTGCTTGTGACGTGTAACTGTGCTGACTAATGTACACTGGATACACCTTGTTGCTTGTGACGTGTAACTGTGCTGACTAATGTACACTGGATACACCTTGTTGCTTGTGACGTGTATCTGTACTGACTAATGTACACTGGATACACCTTGGTGCTTGTGACGTGTAACTACGCTTACTAATGTAAACTGGATACACCTTGTTGCTTGTGACGTGTTACTGTGCTGACTACTGTACACTGGATACACCTTGTTGCTTGTGACGTGTAACTGTGCTGACTACTGTACTCTTGATACACCTTGTTGCTTGTGACGTGTAACTGTACTGACTAATGTACACTGGATCCACCTTGTTGTTTGTGACGTGTAAATGTGCTGACTTATGTACACTGATTACACCTTGTTGCTTGTGACGTGTAACTGTGCTGAATTATGTACTCTTTATACACCTTGTTGCTTGTGACGTGTAACTGTACTGACTAATGTACTCTTGATACACATTGTTGCTTGTGGCGTGTTACTGTACTGACTAATGTACACTGGATACACCTTGTTGCTTGTGACGTGTAAATGTGCTGACTTATGTACACTGATTACACATTGTTGCTTGTGACGTGTAACTAAACTGACTAATGTACACTGGATACACCTTGTTGCTTGTGACGTGTAACTGTGCTGACTAATGTACACTGGATACACCTTTTTGCTTGTGACGTGTAACTGTACTGTCTAATCAGTACTCGATACACCTTGTTACTTGTGACGTGTAACTGTTCTGACTAATGTACTCTTGATACACCTTGTTGCTTGTGACGTGTAACTGTGCTGACTAATGTACACTTGATACACTTTGTTGCTTGTGACGTGTTACTGTACTGACTAATGTACACTGGATACACCTTGTTGCTTGTGACTTGTAACTACGCTTACTAATGTACACTGGATACACCTTGTTGCTTGTGACGTGTTAGTGCTGACTAATGTACTCTTGATACACCTTGTTGCTTGTGACGTGTAACTGTACTGACTAATGTACTCTTGATATACCTTGTTGCTTGTGACGTGTAACTGTACTGACTAATGTACACTGAATACACCTTGTTGCTTGTGACGTGTAACTGTGCTGACTAATATACTCTTGATATACCTTGTTGCTTGTGACGTGTAACTGTGCTGACTAATGTACTCTTGATACACCTTGTTGCTTGTGACGTGTAACTGTGCTGACTTATTCACTCTTGATACACCTTGTTGCTTGTGACGTGTAACTGTACTGACTAATGTACACTGGATACACCTTGTTGCTTGTGACGTGTAACTGTGCTTACTCATGTACACTGGATACACCTTGTTGCTTGTGACGTGTAACTGTGCTGACTAATGTACACTGGATACACCTTGTTGCTTGTGACGTGTAACTGTACTGACTAATGTACTCTTAATACACCTTGTTGCTTGTGACGTGTAACTGTGCTGACTAATGTACTCTTGATACACCTTGTTGCTTGTGACGTGTAACTCTGCTGACTAATGTACTCTTGATATACCTTGTTGCTTGTGACGTGTAACTGTACTGACTAATGTACACTGAATACACCTTGTTGCTTGTGACGTGTAACTGTGCTGACTAATATACTCTTGATACACCTTCTTGCTTGTGACGTGTAATTGTGCTGACTAATGTACTCTTGATACACCTTGTTGCTTGTGACGTGTAACTGTGCTTACTAATGTACACTGGATACACCTTGTTGCTTGTGACGTGTAACTGTGCTGACTAATGTACACTGTATACACCTTGTTGCTTGTGACGTGTAACTGTGCTGACTTATGTACTCTGATACACCTTGTTGCTTGTGACGTGTAACTGTACTGACTAATGTACTCTTGATACACCTTGTTGCTTGTGACGTGTAACTATACTGACTTATGTACACTGGATACACCTTGTTGCTTGTGACGTGTAACTGTACTGACTTATGTACACTGGATACACCTCGTTGCTTGTGACGTGTAACTACGCTTACTAATGTACACTGGATACACCTTGTTGCTTGTGACGTGTAAATGTGCTGACTCATGTACTCTTGATACACCTTTTTGCTTGTGACGTGTAACTGTACTGACTAATCAGTACTCGATACACCTTGTTGCTTGTGACGTGTAACTGTGCTGACTAATGTACTCTTGATATACCTTGTTGCTTGTGACGTGTAACTGTACTGACTAATGTACACTGAATACACCTTGTTGCTTGTGACGTGTAACTGTGCTGACTAATATACTCTTGATACACCTTCTTGCTTGTGACGTGTAACTGTACTGACTAATGTACTCTTGATACACTTTGTTGCTTGTGACGTGTAACTGTGCTTAGTAATGTACACTGGATACACTTTGTTGCTTGTGACGTGTAACTGTGCTGACTAATGTACACTGGATACACCTTGTTGCTTGTGACGTGTAACTGTGCAGACTTATGTACTCTGATACACCTTGTTGCTTGTGACGTGTAACTGTACTGACTAATGTACTCTTGATATACCTTTTTGCTTGTGACGT
Organism: Panopea generosa; assembly: GCA_029582155.1. Classification (NCBI taxonomy): domain Eukaryota; kingdom Metazoa; phylum Mollusca; class Bivalvia; order Adapedonta; family Hiatellidae; genus Panopea; species Panopea generosa. Next base: position 52,486,458 of record CM055905.1, read on the forward strand.
GTAACTGTACTGATTAATGTACACTGGATACACCTTGTTGCTTGTGACGTGTAACTGTACTGACTAATGTACACTGGATACACCTTGTTGCTTGTGACGTGTAACTGTACTGACTAATGTACTCTTGATACACCTTGTTGCTTGTGACGTGTAACTGTGCTTACTAATGTACACTGGATACACCTTGTTGCTTGTGACGTGTAACTCTACTGACTTATGTACACTGGATACACCTTGTTGCTTGTGACGTGTAACTGTGCTGACTTATGTACTCTGATACACCTTGTTGCTTGTGACGTGTAACTGTACTGACTAATGTACTCTGATACACCTTGTTGCTTGTGACGTGTAACTGTGCTTACTAATGTACACTGGATACACCTTGTTGCTTGTGACGTGTAACTGTGCTGACTTATGTACTCTGATACACCTTGTTGCTTGTGACGTGTAACTGTACTGACTAATGTACTCTTGATACCCCTTGTTGCTTGTGACGTGTAACTATACTGACTAATGTACACTGGATACACCTTGTTGCTTGTGACGTGTAACTGTACTGACTAATGTACACTGGATACACCTTGTTGCTTGTGACGTGTAACTGTGCTGACTAATGTACTCTTGATACACCTTGTTGTTTGTGACGTTTATTCATACTTACTAATGCACACTGAGCCCAACTCGCCTGTGACGTCTATTCTGTGGAAACAATGCTCCCCGACCTTACATTTTGTGCTTTCCTGTGAACAATAATCCCAATAAAATTTTATCATATGTCTATAAATTCGGCTGTATCAAATTAACATTTCGCCTATTATTAAATGCATTTTATGTAAAATGTGTTTCGTTAAATCTGTAAGTTAAGTTGGGTTTTCGACCACTTTGTCCTTTTATACTTTAAGTATATCAAGATATTTTAAGTTCAACTTAATAATTATATATATTAAGCCAGACACTGGGGACGAGGGTTATTTAATATATAAATAAAGCCAGTCTGAGGGTCAAATATATGTATGAAGCAAATCCGAGGACAGATGGTAACTTAAAAATACATAAAGTCAATCCGAAGAACGAGCGTAATCTAATAAACATATAATATATATATGTAGCCAGTTCGAGGGAAGAGGTAACTTTATATATATATGAAGCAATACTAGGGCGAATGTAAATTGATGTACATATAAGGTCAGTTTAGGGGACGAGGGTAACTTGATGTACATATAAAGTCAGTTCGGGGAACGGGGGTAACTTGATGTACATATAAACCAAGTCCGGGAGAAGAGGGAAAGTAAATAAACATATAAATCAGTCCTGGGTACGAGGTTAACTTAATAGGGATCGGACCCGAAAGGGCGAGCTCGGTTCAGAACCGTTACGGTGTTACTCGAGCGAGTACGGAACTGGAGAAGTGTGTTTCAAAACAATATCACGACGACCTTTAACCTACAAGTCACCTCAGTGTTATTATTCCAAATAAAATAAAGCTTAACAATATTGTCTTTGTTATTGTTATAATTATATTATAATAATTAAACTGTTTGGACAAATGAAATTCTTAGTCTTAGTTGACAATTAAAATGCCAAACCAGAATTGCTAATGCAGTAAATATGTTTCGTAAATTAAAACAAAATGGCATATTTGAAGTCATTTTAAGATGCGCACAAATGGTGCCAATTACTAAACGGATGTCAATAAACATACAATACAGCACACATTCATATTGAACCCATTTCGCAACACTACACTTGTTAGAAAAGTAAAGGAAGAAAAAGTAAAAAGCCCGACCACTTTAATCGACGTTTCCATTCGTACAATAGAATATAAACTAATATATATTATCATCAACATTTTACAAAATCACTACAACTATATACAGGCACAGGGTCACTAATATTTATAAGAATATAATGATAAGAAACGTTATGGCTACGAACATTTTGACACATCCCCCTCGTATATAAAGCCAGTCCAGGGGACGTGAGTAACTAATAATGTACATACATGTGATAATAAGCATATAAAGCCAGTCCAGGTGATGTGGGTAACTAATACTATACATTCATGTGATAATAAGCATATAAAGCCAGTCCAGGGGACGTGACTAACTAATAATAAACATACATGTGATAATATGCATATAAAGCCAGTCCAGGGGAAGTGAGTAACTAATACTATACATACATGTGATAATTTACATATAAAGCCAGTCCAGGGGACGTGAGTAACTAATAATATATATACATGTGATAGTATACATATAAATCCAGTCCAGGGAACGTGAGTAACCAATAATATACATACATGTGATAATTTACATATAAAGCCAGTCCAGGGGACGTGAGTAACTAATAATATACAAACATGTGATAATATATATATTATAAAGCCAGTCCAGGGGACGTGAGTAACTAATAATATACATACATGTGATAATATACATATAAAGCCAGTCCAGGGGACGTAAGTAACTAATAATATACATACATGTGATAATATTCATATAAAGCCAGTCCAGGGGACGTCAGTAACTAATAATATACATACATGTGATAATTTACATATAAAGCCAGTCCAGGGGACGAAGGTAACTAATAATATACATCCATGTGAAAGTATATACATAAAGCCAGTCCAGGGGACGAGGATAATATTATGCGCATATAAAGCCAGTCAAGGGGGCGTGAGTAGCTAATAATATAATACATGACATAATATTCATAGAAAATCAGTCCAGGGGACGAGGGCAACATTATGGGCATATAAAGCCAGTCCAGGGGACGTGTGTAACTAATAATATACATACGTGTGATAATATACATATAAAGCCACTCCAGGGGACGTGAGTAACTAATAATATACATACATATGATAATAATCATATAAAGCCAGTCCTGGGGACGTGAGTAACTTATAATATATATACATGCGATAATATTCATATAAGCCAGTCCAGGGGACAAGGGTAATATTATGCGCATATAAAGCCAGTCCAGGTGACGTGAGTAACTAATAATATACATACATGTGATAATATTCGTATAAGCCAGTCCAGGGGACGAGGGTAATATTATGCGCATATAAAGCCAGTCCAGGTGACGTGAGTTACTAATAATATACATACACGTGATAATATTTATATAAAGCCAGTCCAGGGGACAAGGGTAATATTATGCGCATATAAAGCCAGTCCAGGTGACGTGAGTTACTAATAATATACATACATATGATAATATTTATATAAAGCCAGTCCAGGGGACGTGAGTTACTAGTTATATACATACATATGATAATATTTATATAAAGCCAGTCCAGGTGACGTGAGTAGTTAATAATATACATACATATGATAATATTCATATAAAGTCAGTCCAGGGGACGAGGGAAACATTATGCTCATATAAAGCCAGTCCAGGGACGTGAGTAACTAATAATATACATACATGTGATATTATACATATAAAGCCAGTCCAGTTGACGTCAGTAACTAATAATATACATACATGTGATAATATACATATAAAGCCAGTCCAGGGAACGTGAGTAACAAATAATATACATACATGTGATAATATACATTTAAAGCCAGTCCAGGAGACGTGAGTAACTAATAATATACATACATGTGATAATATACATATAAAGCCAGTCCAGGGGACGAGAGTAACTAATAATATACATACATGTGATAATATACATATAAAGCCAGTCCAGGGGACGTGAGTAACTAATAATATACATACAAGTGATAGCATTCATATAAAGCCAGTCCAGGGGACGAGAGTAACTAATAATATACATACATGTGATAATATACATATAAAGCCAGTCCAGGGGACGTGAGTAACTAATAATATACATACATGTGATAATATACATATAAAGCCAGTCCAGGGGACGAGAGTAACTAATAATATACATACATGTGATAATATACAATAAAGCCAGTCCAGAGGACGAGAGTAACTAATAATATACATACATGTGATAATATACATATAAAGCCAGTCCAGGGGACGAGAGTAACTAATAACATACATACATGTGATAATATACATATAAAGCCAGTCCAGGGGACGTGAGTAACTAATAACATACACACATGTGATAATATACATATAAAGCCAGTCCAGGGGACGTGAGTAACTAATAACATACATACATGTGATAATATACATATAAAGCTAGTCCAGAGGACGAGAGTAACTAATAATATACATACATGTGATAATATACGTATAAAGCCAGTCCAGAGGACAAGAGTAACTAATAATATACATACATGTGATAATATACATATAAAGCCAGTCCAGGGGACGTGAGTAACTAATAATATACATACATGTGATAATATACATATAAAGCCAGTCCAGGGGACGAGAGTAACTAATAATATACATACATGTGATAATATACATATAAAGCCAGTCCAGAGGACGAGAGTAACTAATAATATACATACATGTGATAATATACATATAAAGCCAGTCCAGGGGACGTGAGTAACTAATAATATACATACATGTAACAATAAACATATAAAGCCAGTCCAGGGGACGTGAGTAACTAATAATATACAACCATGTGATAATATGCATATAAAGCCAGTCCAGAGGACGTGGATAACTAATAATATACATACATGTGATAATATACATAAAAAGCCAGTCATGGGGACGTGAGTAACTAATAATATACATACATGTGATAATATACATATAAAGCCAGTCCGGGGGACGTGAGTAACTAATAATATACAACCATGTGATAAAATGCATATAAAGCCAGTCCAGAAGACGTGGGTAACTAATAATATACATACATGTGATAATATAAATATAAAGCCAGTCTGCAGGACGTGGGTAACTAATATTATACATACATGTAATAAGTGATAATATACATATAATGCCAGTCCAGGGGACGTGAGTAACTAATAATATACATACATGTGATAATATACATATTAAGCCAGTCCAGTTGACGTCAGTAACTAATAATATACATACATGTGATAATATACATATAAAGCCAGTCCAGGGAACGTGAGTAACAAATAATATACATACATGTGATAATATACATTTAAAGCCAGTCCAGGAGACGTGAGTAACTAATAATATACATACATGTGATAATATACATATAAAGCCAGTCCAGGGGACGAGAGTAACAAATAATATACATACATGTGATAATATACATATTAAGCCAGTCCAGGGGACGTGAGTAACTAATAATATACATACAAGTGATAGCATTCATATAAAGCCAGTCCAGGGGACGAGAGTAACTAATAATATACATACATGTGATAATATACATATAAAGCCAGTCCAGGGGACGTGAGTAACTAATAACATACACACATGTGATAATATACATATAAAGCCAGTCCAAGGGACGTGAGTAACTAATAACATACACACATGTGATAATATACATATAAAGCCAGTCCAGAGGACGAGAGTAACTAATAATATACATACATATGATAATATACATATAAAGCCAGTCCAGAGGACGAGAGTAACTAATAATATACATACATGTGATAATATACATATAAAGCCAGTCCAGAGGACGAGAGTAACTAATAATATACATACATGTGATAATATACATATAAAGCCAGTCCAGGGGACGTGAGTAACTAATAATATACATACATGTGATAATATACATATAAAGCCAGTCCGCGGGACGTGAGTAACTAATAATATACACACATGTAACAATATACATATAAAGCCAGTCCAGGGGACGTGAGTAACTAATAATATACAACCATGTGATAATATGCATATAAAGCCAGTCCAGAGGACGTGGGTAACTAATAATATACATACATGTGATAATATACATAAAAAGCCAGTCATGGGGACGTGAGTAACTAATAATATACATACATGTGATAATATACATATAAAGCCAGTCCGCGGGACGTGAGTAACTAATAATATACAACCATGTGATAATATGCATATAAAGCCAGTCCAGAAGACGTGGGTAACTAATAATATACATACATGTGATAATATACATATAAAGCCAGTCCGCAGGACGTGGGTAACTAATATTATACATACATGTAATAAGTGATAATATACATATAATACCAGTCCAGGGGACGTGAGTAACTAATAATATACATACATGTGATAATATACATATAAAGCCAGTCCAGGGGACGTGAGTAACTAATTATATACATACATGTGATAATATACATATAAAGCCAGTCCAGGGGACGTGAGTAATTAATAATATACATACATGTGATAATATACATATAAAGCCAGTCCGCGGGACGTGGGTAACTTATAATATACATACATGTAATAAGTGATAATATACATATAAAGCCAGTCCAGGGGACGTTAGTAACTAATAATATACATACATGTGATATATATATAAAGCCAGTCCGAGGGACAAAGATAACTTAATGAACAATAAAGGCCTGGTGGACAAGAAGAATGGACGAGGGGATATTTATATATGTATACAGGAGTGGCAATGGCAACTTGATAGACATATAAAGTAGGGACGAGGGCATATTTATATACGTATACAAGAGTGACAATGGCAACTTGATATAGATATAAAGTGGCGACGAGGGCATATTTATATACGTATACAGGAGTGGCAAAGGCAAATTGATATACATATAAAGTAACGACGAGGGCATATTTATATACGCATACAGGAGTGGCAATGGCAACTTGATATACATATAAAGTAGGGACGAGAGCATATTTATATATGTATACAGGAGTGGCAATGGCAACTTGATGTACATATAAAGTAGGGACGAGGGCATATTTATATTAATATACAGGAGTGGCAATGGCAACTTGATATACATATAAAGTAGGGACGAGGGCATATTTATATACGTATACAAGAGTGACAATGGCAACTTGATATAGATATAAAGTAGCGACGAGGGCATATTTATATACGTATACAGGAGTGGCAAAGGCAAATTGATATACATATAAAGTAGCGACGAGGGCATATTTATATACGTATACAGGAGCGGCAATGGCAACTTGATATACATATAGGGCGAGGGCATATTTATATACGTATACAGGAGCGGCAATGGCAACTTGATATAGATATAAAGTAGGGACGAGGGCATATTTATATACGTATACAGGAGCGGCAATGGCAACTTGATATAGATATAAAGTAGAGACGTGGGCATATTTATATACGTATACAGGAGCGGCAATGGCAACTTGATATATATATAGGGCGAGGGCATATTTATATACGTATACAGGAGCGGCAATGGCAACTTGATATACATATAGGGCGAGGGCATATTTATATACGTATACAGGAGCGGCAATGGCAACTTGATATACATATAAGGCGAGGGCATATCTATTTACGTATACAGGAGTGACAATGGCAACTTGATATACATATAGGGCGAGGGCATATTTATATACGTATACAGGAGTGGCAATGGCAATTTGATATACATATAGGGCGAGGGCATATTTATATACGTATACAGGAGCGGCAATGGCAACTTGATATAGATATAAAGTAGGGACGTGGGCATATTTATATACGTATACAGGAGCGGCAATGGCAACTTGATATACATATAGGGCGAAGGCATATTTATATACGTATACAGGAGTGGCAATGGCAACTTGATATACATATAGGGCGAGGGCATATTTATATACGTATACAGGAGCGGCAATGGCAACTTGATATAGATATAAAGTAGGGACGAGGGCATATTTATATACGTATACAGGAGCGGCAATGGCAACTTGATATGGATATAAAGTAGGGACGAGGGCATATTTATATACGTATACAGGAGCGGCAATGGCAACTTGATATACATATAGGTCGAGGGCATATTTATATACGTATTCAGGAGTGGCAATGGCAACTTGATATACATATAGGGCGAGGGCATATTTATATACGTATACAGGAGTGACAATGGCAACTTGATATACATATAGGGCGAGGGCATATTTATATACGTATACAGGAGCGGCAATGGCAACTTGATATAGATATAAAGTAGGGACGAGGGCATATTTATATACGTATACAGGAGTGGCAATGGCAACTTGATATACATATAAAGTAGGGACGAGGGCATATTTATATACGTGTACAGGAGTGACAATTGCAACTTGATATACATATAGGGCGAGGGCATATTTATATATGTATACAGGAATGACAATGGCAACTTAATATACGTATAAAGTATGGACGAGGGCATATTTATATACATATACAGGAGTGACAATGGCAACTTGATATACATATAAAGTAGGGATCTGCCAAATTAAATCCAAGTTGGTGTTACGTTTAAATAACACTTTTATATCTATCAAAAATATAATTAAGATATGAGTAGGTATTTTTTTATCATAAAACTGAATATATACTTACACAGCACGGTCCTGCATCGTACTCGTGTTCCTCGTCACATTCGCCTGACAAGACAACATTTACCATCTGCAGAAAATGAAAATTGTCAATAGTGTTTTAGTTATACACCGTCGGTCAGTACACCAAATTTTCGATTCTGTGACCCATCAGCTTATGATCAGTACTAGTCACCTCTTATTTCCTGTACTAGTTACGCCTATTGACCAGTTCTAGTCACGCCTCATGACCAGCTCTAGTCACGCCTATTGACAAGTACTAGTCACGCCTATTGACCAATACTAGTCACGTGATATGACCAGTACTAGTCACGCATTATGACCAGTACTAGTCACCCCTTATTTCCAGTACTAGTCACGTATTATGAACAGTAGTAGTGACGTCACGCCTATTGACCAGTTTTAGTCACGCCTCATGACCAGTACTAGTCACGCCTATTGTCTAGTACTAATCACGCCTCGTGACCAGTTCTAGTTACGCCTACTGACCAGTACTAGTCATGCCTTATGACCAGTACTTGTCACACATTATGACCAGTACTATTCACTCCTGATGACCAGTACTTGTCACGCCTATTGACCAGTACTAGACACGCCTTATGACCAGTACTAGTCACTCATTATGACCAGTACTAGTCACGCCTTTTGACCAGTACTAGTCACGCCTCATGACCAGTACTAGTCACGCCTATTGACCAGTACTAGTCATGCCTTATAACCAGTACTAGTCACGCCTATTGACCAGTACTTGTCATGCCTTATGACCAGTACTAGTCACGCTTTATGACCAGTATTACTCACGTCTATTGACCAGTACTAGTCACGCCTTATGACCAGTATTAGTCACGCCTTTGACAAGTACTAGTCACGCCTTATGACCAGTACTAGTCTCGCCTATTGATCAGTACTAGTCACGCCTTATGACAAGATCTAGTCACGCATTATGACCTATACTAGTCACACATATTGACCAGTTCTAGTCACGCCTATTGACCAGTACTAGTCACGACTCGTGACCTATACTAGTCACGCCTTGTGACCTGTACTAGTCACGCCTATTGACCAGTACTATTCACGCCTGATGGTCACGCCTTGTGACCTGTACTAGTCACGCCTATTGACCAGTACTAGTCTCGTCTATTGACCAGTACTAGACACGCCTTATGACCAGTACTAGTCACTCATTATGACCAGTACTAGTGACGCCTATTGACCAGTTCTAGTCACGCCTATTGACCAGTACTAGTCACGACTCGTGACTTATAGTAGTCACGCCTTGTGACCTGTACTAGTCACGCCTATTGACCAGTATTAGTCACGCCTTATGACCAGTACTAGTCACGCCTTATGACCAGTACTAGTCACGCCTATTGACCAGTACTAGTCACGCCTATTGACCAGTACTAGACACGCCTTATGACCAGTACTAGTCACTCATTATGACCAGTACTAGTCACGCCTATTGACCAGTACTAGTCACGCCTTATTACCAGTACTAGTCACGGCTATTGACCAGTATTTGTCACGCCTTATGACTAGTTCTAGTTATACCTTATGACCAGTACTAGTCACGCCTATTGACCGGTACTAGTCATGCCTTATTACCAGTACTATTCACGCCTTATGACCAGTATAAGTCATGCCTATTGACCAGTACTAAATACGCCTATTGATCAGTACTAGTCACGCCTTATGACCAGTTCTAGTCACGCCTTATGACCTAGTCACGCCTTATTACCTATACTAGTCACGCCTTATGACCTGTACTAGTGAAGCCTATTGACCAGTACTAGCCACGCCTAATGACCAGTACTAGTCACACCTTATGACCAGTACTAGTCACCCCTATTGACCAGTACTAGTCACGCCTTATGACCAGTATAAGTCACCCCTATTGACCAGTTCTAGTCACGCCTTATGACCTAGTCACGCCTTATGACCAATACTAGTCACGCCTTATGACCTGTACTAGTCTCGCCTATTGACCAGTACTAGTCACGCCTTATGACCAGTACTAGTCACCCCTATTGACCAGTATTAGTCACCCCTATTGACCAATACTAGTCATGCCTTATGACCAGTACTAGTCACGCCTATTGACCAGTACTAGTCATGCCTTATGACCAGTGTTAGTCACGCCTTATGACCAGTACTAGGCACCCCTACTGACCAGTACTAGTCACGCTTTACGCCTGCCGGATAACGCTAACTGTAACCTACACATATTCAGGTGGGAGGTTAATTGCCGTAACGTTTAAAATAATTGATGGAGGGAAGTCAAATATTAACAAATACGTCAGAGTATTTTTGGTTACGTTTTGAAACTATAAATTATTATACCTAGGAATTGTACTTACTTTGTGTGTGTGTGTGCGTGCGTGCGTGCGTGCGTGCGTGCGTGCGTGCGTGCGTGCGTGCGTGCGTGCGTGCGTGCGTGCGTGCGTGCGTGCGTGCGTGTGTGCGTGTGTGTGTGTTTAACAGAATGCTGTGCTTACTATAAGCGTTATTTTAAATAGTTTTTTTAAACATAACATCGTGCAATCGACCGATTTTAATCATGCAAAAACATTGTACACATACACGCAACATTTTGTCATCGGGCAAATGTGCATATACAGGAAACAGTTTGTAAAAACATGCCATCGTGCCCATTCATGTGGCTACTTTTTAAAACATGTCATCAATATTGGTACATGCGGTACCATGCCAAAACATGCCACCGCGCATAAACACATCTATCTGTCTTTGTCTCTCCGTCTCTGCCTCTCTGTCTATGTCTATGTTTTTGTCCCTCTCTCTCTCTCTCTCTCTCTCTCTCTCTCTCTCTCTCTCTCTCTATTTGGATTGCATGTGAATCAAAACAAAACATGGGAAGACACGGAAGATGCAGTATGTACACCAACAAAGATCTTACAAAACATGGGAAGACACGGAGGATGTAGTATGTATATCAAGAGAGATCTTACAAAACATGGGAGGACACGGAAGATGTAGTATGTACACCAACAAAATCTTGCAAAACATGGGAAGACACGGAAGATGTAGTATGTACATCAACAAAGATCTTACAAAACATGGGAAGACAAGGAAGATGTAGTATGTACACCAACAGAGATCTTGCAAAACATGGGAAGACATGGAAGATGTAGTATGTCCACCAACAAAGATCTTACCAAACATTGGAAGACACGGAAGATATAGTATGTACACCAACAGAGATCTTACAAAGCATGAAAAGACACGGAATATGTAGTGTGTACACCAACAGAGATCTTACAAAGCATGAAAAGACACGGAAGATGTAGTATGTACATCAAGAAAGATCTAACACAACATTGGAAGACACGGTAGATGTAGTATGTACATCAAGAAAGATCTTGAAATTGATGAAGACGGGATAAGTATTGAACGACCATCGATTACTCGGTAAAGACAGCCCAAAAGCAGTGCTTGTTTTCGTTCTTCCAAGAAAAAGATAGCATGTTAAAGGAATATAGAACGAGAAGGACGACACACAACAATAAATAGATGCATAAAATGAATGGAAGTATAAAGGAAGAATTAAGACACGCAACAATAAAGACTGACTTAAAGCGGATTGAAGTATAGAGAGCGAAGGAAGACACACGATAATAAATAGATGCATCAAGTGATGGAAATATATAGAGAGAAGGAAGACACATCGCAATAAAGAGAGACATAAAGTGGATGGAAGTAAAGAGAGAAAAGGAAGACATACAACAATAAATAGATGCATAAAGTGGATAGAAGTATAGAAAAAGAAAGAAGACACACAGCAATAAAGAGAGACATCAAGTGGATGGAAGTATAAAGCGAGACAGAAGGCACACAACAATAAAGTGAGTCACAAAGTGGATGGAAGTATAGAGATAGAAGGAAGACACGCAACAATAAAGAGAGACATAAAGTGGATGGAAGTATAAAGCGAGACGGAAGACACACAACAATAAAGAAGGACACAAAATGGATTGAAACATAGAGAGAGAAGGAAGACACGCAACAATAAAGAGAGACATAAAGTGGATGGAAGTATAAAGCGAGACGGAAGACACACAATAAAGTGGGACATAAAGTGGATGGAAGTAAAGAGAGAAAAGGAAGATACAAAACAATAAAGAGAGACATTAAGTGGATGGAAGTATAAAAAGAGACGGAAGACACACAACAATAAAGAGAGACACAAAGTGGATGGAAGTATAGAGAGAGAAGGGGGAAACACAACAAAAAAGAGAAACACAAAGTCGATGGAAGTATAGATATCGAACTAAAAGTGTCCATAATAAATATCAAACTAATAGTGTCCATAACGCATTTCTAGAACTAATAGTGTCCATAATGAATATCAAACTAATAGTGTTCATAAAGAATATCAAACTAATAGTGTTCATAATGAATATCGAACTAATAGTGTCCATAATGGATATCAAACTAATAGTGTCCATAACGAATATCGAACTAATAGTGTCCATCACAAATATCAAACTAATAGTGTTCATAATGAATATGGACTAATAGTGTCCATAATGGTTATCAAACTAATAGTGTCCATAACGAATATCGAACTAATAGTGTCCATAACCCATTTCAAACTTATAGTTTCCATAACGAATATCCTACTAATAGTGTTCACAACGAATATCAAACTTATAGAGTCCATAACGCATTTCGAACTTAAAGTGTCCATAATGAATATCAAATGAATATAATCCATAATTAATATCGAACTTATAGTGTCCATAACACATTTCGAACTAATAGTGCCCATAAGGAATATCGAACAAATGGAGTCCATAATTAATATCGAACTAATAGTGTCCATAATGAACATTGAACTGATAGTGTCCATAATTAATATCGAACTAATAGTGTCCATAATGAATATCGAACAAATAAATTCCATACTGAATACCAAACAAAAAGCGTCCAAAATGAATATTGAACTTACAGCATCCATAAAGCATATCGAACTCATAGTGTCCATAATGAATATTTTGACTAATATTGTTCATAATGAATATCGAACTAATAGTGTCCATTATAGATATCGAACTTAAAGTGTCCATAATGAATATCGAACTAAAAGTGTCCATAATGAATATCGTACTAATAATGTCCATAACGAATATTGAAATAATAGTGTCCATAATAGATATCGAAATAATAGTGTCCATAACGAATATCGAATAGTGTTCGTAATGCATATTGAACTAATAGTGTCAGTAATGGATATCGAGATAATAGTGTCAATAATGGGTATCGAACTCATAGTGTCCATAATGTATATTTAACTAATATTGTCCATAATGAATATCGAACTAATAGTGTCAGTAATGGATATCGAGATAATAGTGACAATAATGGGTATCGAACTCATAGTGTCCATAATGTATATTTAACTAATATTGTCCATAATGGATATCGAACTTAAAGTGTCCATTATGAATATCGAACTAATAGTGTCCATAATGAATATCGAACTAAAAGTGTCCATAACGAATATCGAACTAATAGTGTCCGTAACGCATTTCGAACTGATAGTGTCCATAACGAATATCATACTGATAGTGTTCATAATGAATATCATACTGATAGTGTCCATAACGCATTTCGAACTAATAGTGTCCATAATGAATATCGAACATAAAGAGTCCATAATTAATATCGAACTAATAATGTCCATAATGAATTTCGAACTAATAGTGTCCATAACGCATTTCGAACTGATAGTGTCCATAATGAATATCGAAAAACTAGAGGTTATAATTAATATGGAACAAAAAGTGTTCATAATGAATAACAAACTAATGTGCCATTTACGAATATCGAACTAATAGTGTCCATAATGCATTTCGAACATATACTGTCCATAATGAATATCGAACTATATGTAATAGTGTCCATAATGAATATCAAACTAATAGTGTCCATTGCGCATTTCGAACATATTGTTACCATAATGAATGTCGAGCTAATAGTGTCCATAATGAAAATCGAATAAATAGAATCCATAATGATGAATATCAAACTAATAGTGTCCATAATGAATACCAAACTTATAGCGTCCATAATGAATATCGAACGTATAGCATCCATAATGTATATCGAACAAATAGCGCCCATAATGAATATCGAACTATTACTGTCCATAACGAATCTAGAACTAATAGTGTCAAAAGCGCATTTCGAACTTATAGTGTCCATAACGAATATCGAACTCATAGTGTCCATAACGAATATCGAACTCATAGTGTCCATAACGAATATCGAACTAATAGTGTCCATAACGAATATTGAACTAATAGTGTCCATAACGAATATCTAACTAATTGTGTCCATAATAAATAATGAACTAATATTGTTCATAAAGAATATCGAACTAACAGTGTCCATAATGAATACCAGCGTACTGGTGTCCATAATAAATATCAAATTAATAGTGTCCATTGCGCTTTTCGAACTGATTGTGTCCATAATGAATATCAAACTAATAGTGTCCATAACGAATATCGAACTAATAGTGTCCATAATGAATATCAAACTAAAAGTGTTCATAAAGAATATCAAACTAATAGTGTTCATAATGAATATCGAACTAATAGTGTCCATAATGGATATCAAACTAATAGTGTCTATAACGAATATCGAACTAATAGTGTCCATCACGAATATCAAACTAATGGTGTCCATAATGAATATGGACTAATAGTGTCCATAATGGATATCAAACTAATAGTATCCATAACGAATATCAAACTAATAGTGTTCATAATGAATATCGAACTGATAGTGTCGATAATGAATATCGAACTAATAGTGTCCATAATGAATATCGAACTAATAGTGTCCATAATGAATATCAAACTAATAGTGTCCATAATGAATATCAAATGAATATAATCCATAATTAATATCGAACTTATAGTGTCCATAACACATTTCGAACTAATAGTGCCCATAAGGAATATCGAACAAATGGAGTCCATAATTAATATCAAACTAATAGTGTTCATAATGAATATGGACTAATAGTGTCCATAATGGATATCAAACTAATAGTGTCCATAACGAATATCGAACTAATAGTGTCCATAACCCATTTCAAACTTATAGTTTCCATAACGAATATCCTACTAATAGTGTTCACAACGAATATCAAACTTATAGAGTCCATAACGCATTTCGAACTTAAAGTGTCCATAATGAATATCAAATGAATATAATCCATAATTAATATCGAACTTATAGTGTCCATAACATATTTCGAACTAATAGTGCCCATAAGGAATATCGAACAAATGGAGTCCATAATTAATATCGAACTAATAGTGTCCATAATGAACATTGAACTGATAGTGTCCATAATGAATATCGAACTAATAGTGTCCATAATGAATATCGAACAAATAAATTCCATACTGAATATCAAACAAAATGTTATGATGAATACCAAACAAAAAGCGTCCAAAATGAATATTGAACTTACAGCATCCATAAAGCATATCGAACTAATAGCGCCAATAATGCATATCGAACTTATAATGTCCATAACGAATCTAGAACTAATAATGTCTAAAGCGCATTTCGAACTTAAAGTGTCCATAACGAATATCGAACTAAAAGTGTCAATAACGAATATCAAAATAAAAGTGTCCATAATGAATATCGAACTGATAGTGTCCATAACACATTTCAAACTTATAGTTTCCATAACAAATATCCTACTAATAGTGTTCACAATGAATATCAAATGAATAGTGTTCACAGTGAATATCAAACTTATAGTGTCCATAACGCATTTCGAACTTAAAGTGTCCATAATGAATATCAAATGAATAGTGTTCACAATGAATATCAAACTTATAGTGTCCATAACGCATTTCGAACTTAAAGTGTCCATAATGAATATCAAATGAATAGTGTTCACAATGAATATCAAACTTATAGTGTCCATAACACATTTCGAACTTAAAGTGTCCATAATGAATATCAAATGAATAGTGTTCACAATGAATATCAAACTTATAGTGTCCGTAACGAATATCAAACTAACACATGTAATGTTCATAATGAATATCAAACTGACACATGTAATATTCATAATGAATATCAAACTAATAGTGATCATAATGAATAGCGAACTAATAGTGTCCATAATGAATATCGTACTAATAATGTCCATAACGAATACTGAAATAATAGTGTCCATAATAGATATCGAAATAACAGTGTCCATAACGAATATCGAATAGTGTCCGTAATGCGTATTGAACTAATAGTGTTAGTAATGGATATCGATATAATAGTGTCAATAATGGATATCGAACTAATAGTGTCCATACTGGATATCGAACAAATAAGGTCCATAATGGATATCGAACTCATAGTGTCCATAATGAATATTTAACTAATATTGTTCATAATGAATATCGAACTAATAGTGTCCATTATAGATATCGAACTTAAAGTGTCCATAATGAATATCGAACTAAAAGTGTCCATAATGAATATCGTACTAATAATGTCCATAACGAATATTGAAATAATAGTATCCATAATAGATATCGAAATAATAGTGTCCATAACGAATATCGAATAGTGTTCGTAATGCATATTGAACTAATAGTGTCAGTAATGGATATCGAGATAATAGTGTCAATAATGGGTATCGAACTCATAGTGTCCATAATGTATATTTAACTAATATTGTCCATAATGAATATCGAACTAATAGTGTCAGTAATGGATATCGAGATAATAGTGTCAATAATGGGTATCGAACTCATAGTGTCCATAATGTATATTTAACTAATATTGTCCATAATGGATATCGAACTTAAAGTGTCCATTATGAATATCGAACTAATAGTGTCCATAATGAATATCGAACTAAAAGTGTCCATAACGAATATCGAACTAATAGTGTCCGTAACGCATTTCGAACTGATAGTGTCCATAACGAATATCATACTGATAGTGTTCATAATGAATATCATACTGATAGTGTCCATAACGCATTTCGAACTAATAGTGTCCATAATGAATATCGAACATAAAGAGTCCATAATTAATATCGAACTAATAATGTCCATAATGAATTTCGAACTAATAGTGTCCATAACGCATTTCGAACTGATAGTGTCCATAATGAATATCGAAAAACTAGAGTTTATAATTAATATGGAACAAAAAGTGTTCATAATGAATAACAAACTAATGTGCCATTTACGAATATCGAACTAATAGTGTCCATAATGCATTTCGAACATATACTGTCCATAATGAATATCGAACTATATGTAATAGTGTCCATAATGAATAACAAACTAATAGTGTCCATTGCGCATTTCGAACATATTGTTACCATAATGAATGTCGAGCTAATAGTGTCCATAATGAAAATCGAATAAATAGATTCCATAATGATGAATATCAAACTAATAGTGTCAATAATGAATACCAAACTTATAGCGTCCATAATGAATATCGAACGTATAGCATCCATAGTGTATATCGAACAAATAGCGCCCATAATGAATATCGAACTATTACTGTCCATAACGAATCTAGAACTAATAGTGTCAAAAGCGCATTTCGAACTTATAGTGTCCATAACGAATATCGAACTCATAGTGTCCATAACGAATATCGAACTCATAGTGTCCATAACGAATATCGAACTAATAGTGTCCATAACGAATATTGAACTAATAGTGTCCATAACGAATATCTAACTAATTGTGTCCATAATAAATAATGAACTAATATTGTTCATAAAGAATATCGAACTAACAGTGTCCATAATGAATACCAGCGTACTGGTGTCCATAATAAATATCAAATTAATAGTGTCCATTGCGCTTTTCGAACTGATTGTGTCCATAACGAATATCAAACTAATAGTGTCCATAACGAATATCAAACTAATAGTGTCCATAACGAATATCAAACTAATAGTGACCATAATGAATATCAAACTAATAGTGTCCATAACGAATATCAAACTAATAGTGTCCATAACGAATATCAAACTAATGGTGTCCATAACGAATATCAAACTAATAGTGTCCATAACGAATATCAAACTAATGGTGTCCATAACGAATATCAAACTAATGGTGTCCATAACGAATATCAAACTAATAGTGTCCATAATGGATATCAAACTAATAGTGTCCATAACGAATATCAAACTAATAGTGTCCATTACGAATATAAAACTAATAGTGTCCATAACGAATATCAAACTAATAGTGTCCATAACGAATATCAAACTAATAGTGTCCATAACGAATATCAAACTAATAGTGTCTATAACGAATATCAAACTAATAGTGTCCATAATGAATATCAAACTAATAGTGTCCATAATGAATATCTAACTAATAATGTCAATAATGGATATCGAACTCATAGTGTCCATAACTCATATCAATCTTAAAGTGTCCATAACTCATATCAAACTAAGTGTCAATAATGGATATCGAACTAATTGTGTCCATAATGAATATTGAACTAATAGTGTTCAAAACAAATATCAAACTAAAAGTGTTCATAACGAATATTGAACTAATAGTGTCCATAACGAATACCGAACTAATAGTGTCCATAATGAATATCGAACTAATAGTGTTCATAATGAATATTGGACTAACAGTGTTCGTAATGGATATCAAATTAATAGTTTCCATAACAAATATCAAACTAATATTGTTCATAACGAATATCGAAATAATAGTTTCCATAATGAATATTGAAATAATAGTTTCCATAATGAATATCGAAATAAAAGTGTTCAAAACGAATATTTCACTAATAGTGTCCATAACGAATACCGAACTAATAGTGTCCATAACAAATATCGAACTTATAGTGTTCATAATGGATGTCAAACTAATAGTGTCCGTAACGAATATCGAACTAATATTGTCCATAATGCATATCGAATTAATATTGTCCATAATGAATATCAAATTAATAGTGTCCGTAATGTATATCGAACTAATAGTGTCCGTAATGCACATCGCACTAATAGTGTCCATTATGGATATCGACCTAATAGTGTCCATAATTGATATCGAACTAAAAGTGTCCATAATGGATAGCGAACTAATAGTGTCCATAATGGATATCGACCTAATAGTGTCCATAATTGATATCGAACTAATAGTGTCCATAACAAATATCGAACTCATAGTGTCCATAATTGATATCGAACTAATAGTGTCCATAATTGATATCGAACTAATAGTGTCCATAACAAATATCGAACTCATAGTGTCCATAATTGATATCAAACAAATAGTGTCCATAATTGATATCGAACTAATAGTGTCCATAATTGATATCAAACTAATAGTGTCCATAACAAATATCGAACTCATAGTGTCCATAATTGATATCGAACTAATAGTGTCCATAATTGATATCGAACTTATAGTGTCCATAACAAATATCGAACTCATAGTGTCCATAATGGATATCGAACTCATAGTGTCCATAATGAATATCGAACTTATATTGTTCGTAACAAATATCGAACTCATAGTGTCAATAACGAATATCGAACTAAAAGTGTCCATAATGAATATTGAACTAACAGTGTCCATAATGAATATCAAACTAATAGTGTCCATAATGGATATCGAACTCATAGTGTCTATAACGGATACAAAACTGATTGTATTCATTACGGCTATCTAACTGATAGTGTCCATTATGGATATTGAACTGATAGTGTCCATAACGGATATCGAACAAATAGTGTCCATAATGGGTATCAAACTAATAGTGTCCATAATGGATATCGAACTCATAGTGTCCATAACGAATATCGAACTCATAGTGTCCATTATGGATATTGAACTGATAGTGTCCATAACGTATATCGAACAAATAGTGTCCATAATGGATATCGAACTCATAGTGTTCATAACGAATATCGAAATCATAGTGCCCATAATGTATATCGAACTAATAGTGTCCATAATGTATATTGAACCAATAGTGCCCATAACGAATATCGAAATCATAGTGCCCTTAATGGATATCGAACTAATAGTGTCCATAATGGATATCAAACTAATAGTGTCCATAATGGATATCGAACTCATAGTGTCTATAACGAATATCGAACTCATAGTGTCCATTATGGATATTGAACTGATAGTGTCCATAACGTATATCGAACAAATAGTGTACATAATGGATATCAAACTAATAGTGCCCTTAATGTATATCGAACTAATAGTGTCCATAATGGATATCAAACTAATAGTGCCCTTAATGTATATCGAACTAATAGTGTCCATAATGTATATCAAACTAAAAGTGCCCATAACGAATATCGAACTCATAGTGTCCATAACGAATAACGAACTAATAGCGCCCATAACGAATATCGAACTCAGAGTGTCCATAACGAATATCGAACTTATAGTGTTCATAATGTATATCGAACTAATAGTGCCCTTAATGGATATCAAACAAATAGTGTCCATAATGAATATCGAACAAATAGTGTCCATAACGTATATCCAACTAATAGTGTGCATAACGGATATCGAACAAATAGTGTCCATAATGAATACCGAACTAATAGTGTCCATAATGGATACCGAACAAATAGTGTCCATAACTAATATCGAACAAATAGTGTCCATAATGGATATCGAACTAATAGTATCGATAACAGATATTGAACTAATTGTGTCCAGAACGGATATCGAACTAAAAGTGTCCATAACAGATATTACACAAATAATGCTCATAATGGATATCGAACAAACAGTGTCCATAATGAATATCGCTTATAGTGTATTTTTTATTTATTTCATAATTCTGCTACTAGTGTGAGAAATGTAACAGATGTAATCAACCCAAATGATGTATGCAATATACTGAAATTAAGGAGGCTAAGGAAATAAATTTAGATTGATGACTTTAAGTATATATACATAGTAGAAATATTTTAAAAAAAAATTGTAAACAACAACACAATTAATTAGAACAAATATAACAAAAATCCTGATATATTCTGTTTAATGACCAAATAATGCCTTTAAATGAAAATGTAGATGCTATTTTTAACAATACATTTTCTTTACAAGAATTGAACAAAAGTATTTCTGAATTTAAACTTGGTAAACATACATCAGAGTTTTGATCAGAGTTTGTTAAATGGCCGCTTTCTGATATAACCGATATTGTACTCCCCTTGTACCTGTATACGGGGGTATTATATACGTCACAATTCCCAGATGTTTGGGGGTCAAAGTATATGCTATTCCTTCTGTAAGGCAGTCCCTTTTAATGGTCCTGATGATTATAGGGAAATGTCCTTTAAAGGTAAAATCAACAAAATTTCAACAGACACGTTGTTTCACATAGAATAACTGAATTGTCAGATAATAATAACAAAATAGATCAGGCTCAATCCGGGTATAGAAAGTGGTTCTCTACAACTGATAACGTGTTCAGTCTACTAGCTATGGTTCAAAAGTATACAAACAAAAGATAGGGAGATTTTATTATTTATTCTTTATTTTTTTTTAAATTTTTTGATATCATTAACCATTTCATCTAATAACCTTATACGTAAATACATTGCTGGAAAATACTTTATAGCTTCTTTTAAACATGTATACATCTGTTAGAGTCGGCAAGTTTCACTTGTGGCGTCGGTGGCAGACAGGGCTGTACATTAAGTACACGTCTTTATCTTTATATACGCGATTTAATCGATGAACAGAAGTACAACTGTACTGCGGTATTCATAGCTCTGGCGATGTTGATGATAGTCTTGTCATTTCCTATGTGATGACAAGTAAAGCGACGCTCTACGCCTCCTTCTATCTCAAACTGATGTAATCTCTAATTTTATGTCGTTAACAATGGGACTATATGTCGTTAATAATGGGACTATATGTCGTTAACAATGGGTCTATATATGTCGTCAACAATGGCACTATATGTCGTCAACAATGACACTATATGTCGCCAACAATGGGACTATAGGTCGTTAACAATGTGACTATACGTCGTTAACAATGGAACTACACGTCGTTTACAATGGGACTATACGTCGTTAACAATGGGACTATACGTCATTAACAACTTGGACTATATTTCGTTAACAATGGGACTATATGTCGTCAACAATGGGACTATACGTCGTAAACAATCGGACTATATGTCGTTAACAATGGGATAACACATCGTTAACATTGAGACTATACGTCGTCAACAATGGGACTATACGTCGTCTACAATGGAACTTTACGTCGTCAACAGTGGGACTAAACGTCGTTAACAATGGGACTATACGTCGCCAACAATGGGACTATACGTTGTCAACAATGGGACTATACGTCGTCAACAGTGGGACTATACGTCGTCAACAGTGGGATTATACGTCGCCAACAGTGGGACTATACGTCGTCAACAATGGGACTATTCGTCGTCAACAATAGGACTATATGTCGTCAACATTGGGACTATACGTCGTCAACATTTGGAATATATGTTGTAACAATGGGACTATATGTCGTCAACATTGGGACTATATGTCGTCAACAATAGGACTATATGTAGTCATCAATGGGACTAGACGTCGTTAACAATGGGACTGTATGTCGTCAACAATGGGACAATACGTCGTTAACAATGAGACTACATGTCGTTAACATTGGGACTATATGTCGTCAACATTGGGACTATATGTCGTCAACAATGGGACTATACGTCGTCATCAATGGGACTATACGTCGTCAACAATGGGACTATATGTCGTCAACAATGTGACTACACATCGTTAATATTGAGACTATATGTCGTCAACAATGAGACTATATGTTGTCATCAATGTGACTATACGTCGTTAACAATGGGACTATATGTCGTCAACAATGGGACTATACGTCGTCAACAATGGGACTATACGTCATTAACAATGGGACGTCATCAATGGGACTATACGTCGTTAACAATGGGATTATATGTCATCAACAATGGGACTACACATCATTAACACTGAGACTATATGCCGTCAACAATGAGTCTATATGTCGTCATTTATGTGAATATACGTCGTTAACAATGGGACTATATGTCGTCAACAATGGGACTTTATGTCGTCAACAATGGGACTATACGTCGTCAACAATGGGACTATATGTCGTCATCAATGGGGCTATACGTCGTTAACAATGGGACTATACGTCGTCAACAATTTGACTATACGTCGTCAACAATGGGACTCTATGTCGTCATCAATGGGACTATACGTCGCCAACAATGGGACTATACGTCGTCATCAATGGGACTATACGTCGTTAACAATGGGACTATACGTCGTCAACAATGGGACTTTATGTCGTCAACAATGGGACTATACGTCGTCAACAATGGGACTATATGTCGTCATAAATGGGGCTATACGTCGTTAACAATGGGACTATACGTCGTCAACAATTTGACTATACGTCGTCAACAATGGGACTATATGTCGTCATCAATGGGACTATACGTCGTCAACAATGGGATTATACGTCGTTAACAATGAGACTATATGTCGTCATCAATGGGACTATACGTCGCGAACAATGAGACTATATGTCGTCATCAATGGGACTATACGTCGTCAACAATGGGACTATATGTCGTCATCAATGGGACTATATGTGACTCCAAAACTAAAGTAAACTATATGCTTGCAGTGCAAAGCAGAAAATCAACAATTTCTATACATACAAACTTCACAAAAATATAGTTATTTTTATAAGTTGAGCTTTTTCAACTTTTCGATGCTTTTGTGTCACATATTCTTACTTATGGGGTTGGAGATCTGGCGGTTTCGACGCTGTGGTGTCACATATTCTTACTTATGGGGTTGGAGATCTGGGGGTTTCGACGCTGTGGTGTCACATATTTTTACTTATGGGTTTGGAGATCTGGCGGTTTCGACGCTGTGGTGTCACATATTCTTACTTATGGGGTTGGAGATCTGTACCCGTTATAAAAATGTATACATAATTAGAAAAAAAAGAAGAAGAAGAGGTAAACAAATAATAATAAGAAAAAAAGCGTGTAAGTTTTGTGACAGCAAAGTATTATGCTTAATTCAATTATTATTTGTATTTATGTTGTAATACAACTCTGTTATGTCTTGTTTGCCATGTATTTATGTTGTAATACAACTCTGTTATGTCTTGTTTGCCATGTATTTATGTTGTAATACAACTCTGTTATGTCTTGTTTACCATGTATTTATTTGTGTTATGGTCCGGAGGCTTACATTATTTACTTGAACTTAATAGTGTCTAAAATATTGTCTGTCTGTCTGTCTGTCTGTCTGTCTGTCTGTCTGTCTGTCTGTCTGTCTGTCTGTCTGTCTGTCTGTCTGTCTGTCTGTCTGTCTGTCTGTCTGTCTGTCTGTCTGTCTGTCTGTCTGTCTGTCTGACATACAACCACATTTTCATTTAAACACCAGCTCTGTGTAAGTTTAAACTTATAAATGCAACATGTAGAATATTTTAGCAATCTTTTGCACGAAAGCAATTTCTGTATTCCAGTCAAAAATATTTGCAACAAAACTGTTGACCGATTGTCAAAGCGTTTTAAATAAGTACTCAATAAAAACAAGGTTTTAATTCTTAGATTTTGTTAAAATTTGTAATTTTGGCTTCCCACCGTTTAATTTTACCGAAAACAATTAATAAACTTTTTTTCTAAATACACACTTTTAAAATCTACGTACCAGCGCCAGAAAAGCGAGTCCAACACAAATTTTAATCATTTTTCGTCTGCAACAAAAACTGTGAATGAAAATTCGTCTGTTTCAAACTGTCCTCCACATGCACGCAGACAATAGTTACAAAAGTACCTCGGACACATATGGTTAAGGCAACCCTGCCAACTAAAAAATGAATATGTATCCGCGTTCAGCGATAAATTACTCTAGCGCGCAGCATATGTGGTCAAAGGAATCATTGTTCAATGTAGAATTTTCGGAAGTAAGGAACGGCGCCTTGACGTGGAAGACAACTCATCGCCACAGATGTTCTCCCGTCAATACATTAAATCATGGAACACCCTGAGACACATTGTAGTGAACCATTCTGTAAAGTCGAGGATATCGGGACACGTTACGAGCTACTCAAGTAAGTCAGACATTTTATACTGAATAATAGCTTGCCTAATATTTGAAAAATACATATCGATATTTACTCGTAAATTTGTTTTTCTACTATGCTGATAAAAACTGAAGAAAATAAAGTTAATTTTACTAACTTTTAGCTTAAATGTGCGAAATAGGATGTACATCACCGTGGTATCCAAAGAAAGTAACAATTTGAAAACTTAAAAATGACATGGTTAATACAAATTGGAACAAACGTCATTTAAAGTAAATAAAAATGAAGAAGATACCATAAAAAAGGCGGTAAAAGTCAAAATCACATTTCGCTGTTAAAAAATAAAAAAAAATATCAAAGGACTAAAGATCCTGAAAGTCGCCAATTTTTATTTTGATATTTAGAGTTATTGTGATGCCATCAAGAGTTAACAGGCGGTCAGTTAACCTAACCACTCTTTCCTAAGATCTTAGAAGATTAACCAGTACTCAAACACACATTTCCGCAAATAAGTAATAATTTCCCCAGCGGTGAGATACACATGACAATGAGACGCAATATCATATATCAATCAGCATGGAGACTCGTTTTAATTTTCCTTAGTAAATAATGAACGAATAATGTATTTAAGTGTTGATTTTATTCAAGCTTTGTTGAAATAAGATACTGATTTAACACTTTGGTTTGTTAACTTGCACAATACCCTTAATAATACAATTCGATCGAATATTAGTTGTATTGATCAGTCCTATAAATCTATTAAAGACAAGCCACGATATGCGTTATGATCAAATTAATAGACATTCCACGAGTTTATCACGCACTTTTAATTTTTTTTTCACTTTTTATTCGTAAACAATGTTTAACATTTCTGAATCGAACGTCAATTCGAAACTATGGTGTTGTGTATAAATAAAACTGATGATAATAATAATAATAATTATAACAATAATAATCATATAATGATGATGATGGTGATGGTGATGGTAGTGGTGGTAGTGATGATGATAATGATGATGATGATGATGATGGTGATGATGATGATGATGATGATGATGATAATAATAATAATAATAATAATAATAATAATAATTATAAAAATAATAATAATATTAATAATAATAATAATAATAATAATAATAATAATAATATATTCATTCATAAGAGTAACATATTATGACATAATACTAATAAATTCAAGGTTCACGTCATATTTTCGATATGCCCTTCTGCAACGACATTTAAAACATTAAAATTAAAACATTGTATAAAAACAACTATACTTGTGACAAACACTCAGTTGAGTGCATCTTAGCATTTATACATATATACATAAAGACATTTATACATACATATATATATATATAGATATTTATACATTTAGATATTTATACATAATTATATACATATACACATTTAAACATACATGTATATACATAAAGATATTTATACACATAGATATTTATACATATATACATATAGACATTTATACATTTATGCATATAGACATTTATACATATATACTTTAATACGTTTATACATATAGACATTTATACATATATACATTATACATATAGACTTTTATACATATAGACTTTTATACATATATACATTGATACAGATATGCATTTATACATATAGACTTTTGTACATATAGCATTTGATACATATACGCATTTATACATATACACATTATTACATATATACATATATACATTTATACATATAGACATTTATACATATAGACTTTTATACATATAGTTATACATATAGACTGTTATACATATATACATTTATACAAATAGTCATGTATACATATATATATTTATACATATATACATATAGACATTTATACATATAGACATTTATACATTCATACATATAGACATTTATACATATAAACATATATACATTTATACATATAGACATTTGTACATATATACATATGTACATTTATACATTAATACATATATACATTTATACATATAGACATTTGTACATATAGACTTTTATACATATATACATATATACATTTATACATTTATACATATAGACATTTATACATATATACATTTATACATTTATACATATATACATTTATACATTTATGTATATAAACATTAATACATTTATACATTTATACATATAGACATTTGTACATATATACATTTATACATACAGACATTTGTACATATATACATATATACATATATACATATATATATATATATATATATATATTTATTTATACATTTATACATATAGACATATATATATATATATACATTTATACATATATACATTTATACATTTATACATTTATACATATATACATTTATACATATATACATATATACATATTGTTATTGTTATTGACATGACTGAATATTTGAAAGATGTCTTGTAGATACATGTACTTGAATAGCATTCCACATAAGTCTATTATCAAAACTAAAGCTATTGTTTTAAATAGTTGGTGCAAGCCGTTTGAGAAACGAAATCTTGACCATCAACAGATCGTTAGTTTCACGATGTTTTATTTGAAAATGTCAAAAGGTTGTATATATAGGGTGGTGCTATAAGTCAGTTATAGTTTCAAACACTAAAACAGCAGTGTGGTGATAACATTTTAGGGAAATGGAAGCCATTGTAATTCATTGAACATTTCTTGAGAATTTGTTTTCAATGGTTTATTTAGTATTATTCTCTTTTCTGAGTTTGATATATTGTATATTGTATACGTTTGCCTTTACCCCAAACAATGCAACAACAATCAAATATAGACATTACGTAGGCATTGTAAAACAAAACTTTCATTCCGCCTGTTAAATCATCATTATTTATACAGGTTTCTTTGAAAATAAGGCTGCCGACTGGTTGACTTGACAAACAGACGACAATGAAAATAGTGATCTTAATAACGCTGGTAAGTCACACTCAGATATTATATTTCAACTTCAATGAATGCCAAACCAATCCTCTCAATAATTGTAATTATCAAACGTCTATTAAATCAAAGGCATGCCTCTCTTTTATTTATTTCCTATTTCCTACCGCTCTTAAATTTTTTCCTACCTCTCTTACATTTATGTCCTACCACTCTGATATTTATTTCCTACCGCTCCTACCGCTCTGATATTTATTTCCTACTACTCTTATATTAATTTCCTACCGCTCTGATATTTATTTCCTACCGCTCTTATATTTATTTCCTATCGCTCTTATATTTATTTCCTACCTTTCTTATATTTATTTCCTACCGCTCCTACTACTCTTATATTTATTTCCTATCGCTCTTATATTTATTTCCTACCGCTCTTAAATGTTTTTCTACCTCTCTTAAATTTATGTCCTACCACTCTGATATTTATTTCCTACCGCTCCTACCGCTCTGATATTTATTTCCTACTACTCTTATATTAATCATCTACTACTCTTATATTAATTTCCTACCGCTCTTACCGCTTTTATATTAATTTCCTACTACTCTTATATTTATTTCCTACCGCTCTGATAGTTATTTCCTATGACTCTTATATTTATTTCCTACCTCTCTTATATTGATTTCCTACATTTCTTATATTTATTTCCTACCTTTCTTATATATGCGTCCCTTTACAGTAATAATGTCAGGACATAATTATGTGTAAATGTGTTATATTTATTGTTTAAACTTGTTTAGTTGGCACACATGTTATATATATATGTAATATATGATATGTGTATAATATGTGACGTTTGAATATATGCGAAAGAGGAAAAGCGTAACTTGTAATAAGCGACGTGTAAAGTGGTTAATTGTAAAGCACATTTTCATTTTGAGGAGATCACAAGTACAGGACATGCCTAATTTCTGCAATCACTTTACAAAATTCATCACAAATTTATGTAGCCATTTAAAACATATCACCGATAAACTTCTTGGCTTTCGTCAAACAGATCAATAAACGTCTACATAACATTCGTCATAAATAAACGTCTGTAACTACATAACATTCGTCACAAATAAACGTCTGTAACTACATAACATTCGTCACAAATAAACGTCTACATAACATTCGTCACAAATAAACGTCTGTAACTACATAACATTCGTCACAAATAAACGTCTGTAACTACATAACATTCGTCACAAATAAACGTTTACATAACATTCGTCACAAATAAACGTCTGTAACTACATAACATTCGTCACAAATAAACGTCTGTAACTAAATAACATTCGTCACAAACAAAACAAACGTCTGTAACTAATGAACATTCGTCACAGAAAAAACATCTGTAACTACTGAACAATCGTCAGAGATTTATAAACGTCTGTAACTACAAAACATTCGTCACAAATAAACGTCTGTAACTACTGAACATTCGTCACAAATAAACGTCTATAACTACATAACATTCGTCACAGATAAACGTCTGTAACTACTGAACATTCGTCACAGAAAAACATCTGTAACTACTGAACAATCGTCTGAGATTTATAAACGTCTGTAACTACTGAACATTCGTCACAAATAAACATCTGTAACTACTGAACATTCGTCACAGGTAAACGTCTCAACTTCATATTATTCGTCGCAAATAAACGTCTGTAACGACATAATATTCGTCACAGATAAACGTCTTAACTACACAATATTCGTCACAGATAAACGTCTGTAACTACACAATATTCGTAACAGATAAACGCCTGTAACTACTGAACATTCGCCACAGATAAACATCTGTAACTACTGAACATTCGTCACAAATAAACGTCTATAATTACATAACAATCGTCACAGATAAACGTCTGTAACTACTGAGCATTCGTCACAGATAAAAGTCTGTAACTATTAGTAGTATACATTCGTCGTCTCCTATTAAGCATTAATCACAGATAAACGCATTCATATGTTATGTCTATCTATCCATCTATATTTATTTTCAGTTATGTCAAATCTGTTATGTGACTTAAACATTTTGAACGTCAGTCACACAGAGTGTTAAAATATTAAAAGCAGCGGTTTGCCGAAAAGGATTTAAAACCCCGATAGAGGCACAGCATGGCCAAAGTAATGCATGCCCAATACAGTTTAAACGGCCATTAATGGAGATATTCCATTAAACATTATTCCAATGGAAACGTAGGTGTATGTGTACAGTAGGCTGTTGTTGTTATGATCACCCCAAGTCGGGGGATGGCGGGACTGTCTACTTGTACAATGTCAATGAAGTTGTAAGTCGCCTCAAGATTGTGTTGGGCCATGTTTGATATACATGTAGTATTATTAAGTTAAACCAAATGTGTCAATCTCTTTCCGTACATTCCATTGAGCATTGAATGAAAAGTAATATGTCATTGAATAACATGTATGTATAAGTTATATTTCATTGAATGATATGTATGTATAGGTTATATGTCATTGAATGATATGTATGTAAAAGTTATATGTCATTGAATGATATGTATGTAAAAGTTATATGTCATTGAATGATATGTATGTATAACTAATATGTCACTGAGAAATATGTATGTATAAGTAATATGTCATTGAAAGATATGTATGTATAAGTAATATGTCATTGAAAGATATGTATGTAAAAGTTATATGTCATTGAATGATACGTATGAACAAGTTATATGTCATTGAATGATACGTATGTATAAGTTATATGTCATTGAATGATACGTATGGATAAGTTATATGTCATTGAATGATACGTATGTATAAGTTATATGTCATTGAATGATATGTAAGTATAAGTTATATGTCATTGAATGATACGTATGAACAAGTTATATGTCATTGAATGATACGTATGTATAAGTTATATGTCATTGAATGATACGTATGGATAAGTTATATGTCATTGAATGATACGTATGTACAAGTTATATGTCATTGAATGATACGTATGGATCAGTTATATGTCATTGAATGATATGTAGTATAAGTTATATGTCATTGAATGATACGTATGGATAAGTTATATGTCATTGAATAATACGTATGGATCAGTTATATGTCATTGAATGATATGTAGTATAAGTTATATGTCATTGAATGATACGTATGGATAAGTTATATGTCATTGAATGATATGTAGTATAAGTTATATGTCATTGAATGATATGTATGGATAAGTTATATGTCATTGAAAGATATGTAGTATAAGTTATATGTCATTGAATGATACGTATGCACAAGTTATATGTCATTGAATGATAGGTATGGATCAGTTATATGTCATTGAATGATATGTATGTATCAGTTATATGTCATTGAATGACACGTATGTAAAAGTTATATGTCATTGAATGATACGTATGTATAAGTTATATGTCATTGAATGATACGTATGTATAAGTTATATGTCATTGAACGATACGTATGTATAAGTTATATGTCATTGAATGATATGTATGTATAAGTTATATGTCATTGAATGATATGTATGTATAAGTTATATGTCATTGAAAGATACGTATGTAAAAGTTAAAGGTCATTGAATGATATGTATGTATAAGTTATATGTCATTGAATGATATGTATGTATAAGTTAAAGGTAATTAAATGATATGTATGTATAAGTTATATGTCATTGAAAGATATGTATGTATAATTTATATGTCATTGAATGATACGTATGTACAAGTTATATATCATTTAATGATACGTATGGATAAGTTATATGTCATTGAATAATACGTATGGATAAGTTATATGTCATTGAATGATATGTAGTATAAGTTATATGTCATTGAATGATACGTATGGATAAGTTATATGTCATTGAATGATATGTAGTATAAGTTATATGTCATTGAATGATATGTAGTATAAGTTATATGTCATTGAATGATACGTATGTATAAGTTATATGTCATTGAATGATACGTATGGATCAGTTATATGTCAATGAATGATATGTATGTATCAGTTATATGTCATTGAATGATATGTATGTAAAAGTTATATGTCATTGAATGATACGTATGTATAAGTTATATGTCATTGAATGATATGTATGTATAAGTTATATGTCATTGAATGATACGTATGTATAACTTATATGTCATTGAATGATATGTATGTATAAGTTATATGTCATTGAATGATATGTATGTATAAGTTATATGTCATTGAAAGATACGTATGTAAAAGTTAAAGGTCATTGAATGATATGTATGTATTAGTTATATGTCATTGAATGATATGTATGTATAAGTTAAAGGTAATTAAATGATATGTATGTATAAGTTATATGTCATTGAAAGATATGTATGTATAATTTATATGTCATTGAATGATACGTATGTACAAGTTATATATCATTTAATGATACGTATGTATAAGTTATATGTCATTGAATGATATGTATGTACACGTTATATGTCATTTAATGATACGTATTTATAAGTTATATGTCATTGAATGATATGTATGTATAAGTTATATGTCATTGAATGAAATGTATGTATAACGTATATGTCATTGAATGATACGCATGGATAAGTTATATGTCATTGAATGATATGTATGTGTAAGTTATATGCCATTGAATGATATGTAAGTATAAGTTATATGTCATTGAATGATAAGTATGTATAAGTTATATGTCATTGAATGATACGTATGGATAAGTTATATGACATTGAATGATACGTATGTACAAGCTATATGTCATTGAATGATAAGTATGGATAAGTTATATGTCATTGAATGATAAGTATGTATAAGTTAAATGATACGTATGTATAAGTTATAGGTCATTGAATGATATGTATGTTTAAGTTATATGTCATTGAATGATATGTATGTAAAAGTAATTTGTCATTGAATGATACGTATGTATAAGTTATATGTCATTGAATGATATGTATGTATAAGTTATATGTCATTGAATGATACTTATGTATAAGTTATATGTCATTGAATGATATGTATGTACAAGTTATATGTCATTGAATGATATGTATGTAAAAGTTATATGTCATTGAATGATACGTACAGTTTGTATAATTTATATGTCATTGAATGATACGTATGTACAAGTTATATGTCATTTAATGATACGTATGTACAAGTTATAGGTCATTGAATGATATGTATGTACAAGTTATATGTCATTGAATAATACGTATGTACAAGTTATATGTCATTGAATGATATGTATGTATAAGTTATATGTCATTGAATGATATGTATGTATAACGTATATGTCATTGAATGATATGTATGTATAAGTTATATGTCATTGAATGATACTTATGTATCAGTTATATGTCATTGAATGATATGTATGTACAAGTTATATGTCATTTAATGATACGTATGTATAAGTAATATGTCATTGAAAGATATGTTTGTATAAGTTATATGTCATTGAATGATATGTATGTAAAAGTTATATGTCATTGAATGATACGTACAGTTTGTATAATTTATATGTCATTGAATGATACGTATATATAAGTTATATGTCATTTGAATGATACGTATGTACAAGTTAAAGGTCATTGAATGATATGTATGTACAAGTTATATGTCATTGAATGATACGTATGTACAAGTTAAAGGTCATTGAATGACATGTATGTATAAGTTATAGGTCATTGAATGATATGTATGTATAAGCTATATGTCATTGAATGATCAGTATGTATAAGTTATATGCCATTGTATGATATGTATGTATATGTTATATGTCATTGAATGATATGTATGTATAAGTTATATGTCATTGAATGATATGTATGTAAAAGTTAAAGGTCATTGAATGATATGTAGTATAAGTTATATGTCATTGAATGATATGCATGTAAAAGTTATATGTCATTGAAAGATATGTATGTATAAGTTATATGTCATTGAATGATATGTATGTAAACGTAATTTGTCATTGAATGATACGTATGTATAAGTTATATGTCATTGAATGATATGTATGTATAAGTTATATGTCATTGAATGATATGTATGTAAAAGTTAAAGGTCATTGAATGATACGTATGGAAAAGTTATATGTCATTGAATGATATGTATGTATAGGTTAAAGGTCATTGAATGATATGTATGTATAAGTTATATGTCATTGAAAGATATGTATGTATAAGTTATATGTCATTAAATGATATGTATGTAAAAGTTATATGTCATTGAATGATACGTACAGTATGTATAATTTATATGTCATTGAATGATACGTTTGTACAAGTTATATGTCATTTAATGATACGTATGTATAAGTTATATGTCATTGAATGATACGTATGGATAAGTTATATGTCATTGAATGATATGTAGTATCAGTTATATGTCATTGAATGATACGTATAGATAAGTTATATGTCATTGAATAATACGTATGGATAAGTTATATGTCATTGAATGATATGTAGTATAAGTTATATGTCATTGAATGATCAGTATGTAAAAGTTATATGTCATTGAATGATACGTATGCACAAGTTATATGTCATTGAATGATTCGTATGGATCAGTTATATGTCATTGAATGATATGTATGTATCAGTTATATGTCATTGAATGATATGTATGTAAAAGTTAAATGTCATTGAATGATACGTATGGATATGTTATATGTCATTGAATGATACGTATGTATAATTTATAGGTCATTGAATGATAAGTATGTATAAGTTATATGTCATTAAATGATATGTATGTATAAGTTATATGTCATTGAATGATATTTATGTAAAAGTTATATGTCATTGAATGATATGTATGTATAATTTATAGGTCATTGAATGATAAGTATGTATAAGTTATATGTCATTAAATGATACGTATGTATAAGTTATATGTC
Organism: Panopea generosa; assembly: GCA_029582155.1. NCBI lineage: Eukaryota > Metazoa > Mollusca > Bivalvia > Adapedonta > Hiatellidae > Panopea > Panopea generosa. Next base: position 52,521,863 of record CM055905.1, read on the forward strand.
ACTGAATGATACGTATGTATAAGTTATATGTCATTGAATGATACGTATGTATAAGTTATATGTCATTGAATGATACGTATGTATAAGTTATATGTCATTGAATGATACGTATGTATAAGTTATATGTCACTGAATGATACGTATGTATCAGTTATATGTCACTGAATGATACGTATGTATAAGTTATATGTCATTAAATGATACGTATGTATAAGTTATATGTCACTGAATGATACGTATGTATAAGTTATATGTCACTGAATGATACGTATGTATAAGTTATATGTCATTGAATGATACGTATGTATAAGTTATATGTCATTGAATGATATGTATGTATAAGTTATATGTCATTGAATGATATGTATGTATAAGTTATATGTCATTGAATGATATGTATGTATAAGTTATATGTCATTGAAAGATACGTATGTAAAAGTTAAAGGTCATTGAATGATATGTATGTATAAGTTATATGTCATTGAATGATATGTATGTATAAGTTATATGTCACTGAATGATACGTATGTATAAGTTATATGTTACTGAATGATAAGTATGTATAAGTTATATGTCATTAAATGATATGTATGTATAAGTTATATGTCACTGAATGATACGTATGTATAAGTTATATGTCATTGAATGATACGTATGTACAAGTTATATGTCATTGAATGATACGTATGTATAAGTTATATGTCATTGAATGATATGTATGTATAAGTTATATGTCACTGAATGATATGTATGTATAAGTTATATGTCATTGAATGATACGTATGTAAAAGTTAAAGGTCATTGAATGATACGTATGGAAAAGTTATATGTCATTGAATGATATGTATGTATAGGTTAAAGGTCATTGAATGATATGTATGTATAAGTTATATGTCATTGAAAGATATGTATGTATAAGTTATATGTCATTGAATGATATGTATGTAAAAGTTATATGTCATTGAATGATACGTACAGTATGTATAATTTATATGTCATTGAATGATACGTTTGTACAAGTTATATGTCATTTAATGATACGTATGTATAAGTTATATGGCATTGAATGATATGTATGTACAAGTTATATGTCATTTAATGATACGTATGTATAAGTAATATGTCATTGAATGATATGTATGTATAAGTTATATGTCATTGAATGGTATGTATGTATAACGTATATGTCATTGAATGATATGTATGTATAAGTTGTATGTCAATGAATGATACGTATGTATAAATTATATGTCATTGAATGATACGTATGTATAAATTATATGTCATTGAATGATACGTATGGATATGTTATATGTCATTGAATGATACGTATGTATAAGTTATATGCCATTGAATGATACGTATGGATAAGTTATATGTCATTGAATGATATGTATGTATAAGTTATATGTCATTGAATGATAAGTATGTAAAAGTAATATGTCATTGAATGATCAGTATGTATAAGTAATATGTCATTGAATGATAAGTATGTATAAGTTATATGTCATTGAATGATATGTATGTATAAGTTATATGTCATTGAATGATATGTAGTATAAGTGATATGTCATTGAATGATATGTAGTATAAGTTATATGTCATTGAATTGTACGTATGTAAAAGTAATATGTCATTGAATGATACGTATGTATAATTAATAGGTCATTGAATGATAAGTATGTATAAGTAATATGTCATTGAATGATAAGTATGTATAAGTAATATGTCATTGAATGATATGTATGTATAAGTTAAATGATACGTATGTATAAGTTATAGGTCATTGAATGATAAGTATGTATAAGTTATATGTCATTGAATGATATGTATGTGTAACGTATATGTCATTGAATGATATGTATGTATAAGTTATATGTCATTGAATGATATGTATGTATCAGTTATATGTCATTGAATGATATGTATGTATAACGTATATGTCATTGAATGATATGTACGTATAAGTTAAATGTCATTGAATGATATGTATGTACACGTTATATGTCATTGAATGATATGTATGTATAAGTTAAAGGTCATTAAATGATATGTATGTAGGAGTTATATGTCATTGAATGATATGTAGTATAAGTTATATGTCATTGAAAGATATGTATGTTTAAGTTATATGTTATTGAATGATATGTATGTAAAAGTTATATATCATTGAATGATATGTATGTATAAGTTAAAGGTCATTAAATGATATGTATGTAGGAGTTATATGTCATTGAATGATATGTAGTATAAGTTATATGTCATTGAAAGATATGTATGTTTAAGTTATATGTTATTGAATGATATGTATGTAAAAGTTATATATCATTGAATGACATGTATGTAAAAGTTATATGTCATTGAATGATACGTATGTATACGTTATATGTCATTGAATGATATGTAGTATAAGTTATATGTCATTGAATGATATGTATGTAAAAGTTATATGTCATTGAATAATATGAATGTATAATTTATATGTCATTGAATGATATGTAGTATAAGTTATATGTCATTGAATGATATGTAGTATAAGTTATATGTCATTGAATGATATGCATGTAAAAGTTATATGTCATTGAAAGATATGTATGTTTAAGTTATATGTTATTGAATGATATGTATGTAAAAGTTATATATCATTGAATGACATGTATGTAAAAGTTATATGTCATTGAATTATACGTATGTATAAGTTATATGTCATTGAATGATATGTAGTATAAGTTATATGTCATTGAATGATATGCATGTAAAAGTTATATGTCATTGAAAGATATGTATGTTTAAGTTATATGTTATTGAATGATATGTATGTAAAAGTTATATATCATTGAATGACATGTATGTAAAAGTAATATGTCATTGAATGATACGTATGTATAATTAATAGGTCATTGAATGATAAGTATGTATAAGTAATATGTCATTGAATGATAAGTATGTATAAGTAATATGTCATTGAATGATATGTATGTATAAGTTAAATGATACGTATGTATAAGTTATAGGTCATTGAATGATAAGTATGTATAAGTTATATGTCATTGAATTATATGTATGTGTATCGTATATGTCATTGAATGATATGTATATATAAGTTATATGTCATTGAATGATATGTATGTATCAGTTATATGTCATTGAATGATATGTATGTATAACGTATATGTCATTGAATGATATGTATGTATAAGTTAAATGTCATTGAATGATATGTATGTACACGTTATATGTCATTGAATGATATGTATGTATAAGTTAAAGGTCATTAAATGATATGTATGTAGGAGTTATATGTCATTGAATGATATGTAGTATAAGTTATATGTCATTGAAAGATATGTATGTTTAAGTTATATGTTATTGAATGATATGTATGTAAAAGTTATATATCATTGAATGACCTGTATGTAAAAGTTATATGTCATTGAATGATACGTATGTATAAGTTATATGTCATTGAATGATATGTAGTATAAGTTATATGTCATTGAATGATATGTATGTAAAAGTTATATGTCATTGAATAATACGAATGTATAATTTATATGTCATTGAATGATATGTAGTATAAGTTATATGTCATTGAATGATATGTAGTATAAGTTATATGTCATTGAATGATATGCATGTAAAAGTTATATGTCATTGAAAGATATGTATGTTTAAGTTATATGTTATTGAATGATATGTATGTAAAAGTTATATATCATTGAATGACATGTATGTAAAAGTTATATGTCATTGAATGATATGTATGTATAAGTTATATGTCATTGAATGATATGTAGTATAAGTTATATGTCATTGAATGATATGTATGTAAAAGTTATATGTCATTGAATGATATATATGTAAAAGTTATATGTCATTGAATAATATGCAGTATAAGTTATATGTCATTGAATGATATGTATGTAAAAGTTATATGTCATTGAATAATATGCAGTATAAGTTATATGTCATTGAATGATATGTATGTAAAAGTTATATGTCATTGAATGATAAGTATGTAAAAGTAATATGTCATTGAATGATCAGTATGTATAAGTAATATGTCATTGAATGATAAGTATGTATAAGTTATATGTCATTGAATGATATGTATGTATAAGTTATATGTCATTGAATGATATGTAGTATAAGTGATATGTCATTGAATGATATGTAGTATAAGTTATATGTCATTGAATTGTACGTATGTAAAAGTAATATGTCATTGAATGATACGTATGTATAATTAATAGGTCATTGAATGATAAGTATGTATAAGTAATATGTCATTGAATGATCAGTATGTATAAGTAATATGTCATTGAATGATATGTATGTATAAGTTAAATGATACGTATGTATAAGTTATAGGTCATTGAATGATAAGTATGTATAAGTTATATGTCATTGAATGATATGTATGTGTAACGTATATGTCATTGAATGATATGTATGTATAAGTTATATGTCATTGAATGATATGTATGTATCAGTTATATGCCATTGAATGATATGTATGTATAACGTATATGTCATTGAATGATATGTACGTATAAGTTAAATGTCATTGAATGATATGTATGTACACGTTATATGTCATTGAATGATATGTATGTATAAGTTAAAGGTCATTAAATGATTTGTATGTAGGAGTTATATGTCATTGAATGATATGTAGTATAAGTTATATGTCATTGAAAGATATGTATGTTTAAGTTATATGTTATTGAATGATATGTATGTAAAAGTTATATATCATTGAATGACATGTATGTAAAAGTTATATGTCATTGAATGATACGTATGTATAAGTTATATGTCATTGAATGATATGTAGTATAAGTTATATGTCATTGAATGATATGTATGTAAAAGTTATATGTCATTGAATAATACGAATGTATAATTTATATGTCATTGAATGATATGTAGTATAAGTTATATGTCATTGAATGATATATAGTATAAGTTATATGTCATTGAATGATATGCATGTAAAAGTTATATGTCATTGAAAGATATGTATGTATAAGTTATAGGTCATTGAATGATAAGTATGTATAAGTTATATGTCATTGAATTATATGTATGTGTAACGTATATGTCATTGAATGATATGTATATATAAGTTATATGTCATTGAATGATATGTATGTATCAGTTATATGTCATTGAATGATATGTATGTATAACGTATATGTCATTGAATGATATGTATGTATAAGTTAAATGTCATTGAATGATATGTATGTACACGTTATATGTCATTGAATGATATGTATGTATAAGTTAAAGGTCATTAAATGATATGTATGTAGGAGTTATATGTCATTGAATGATATGTAGTATAAGTTATATGTCATTGAAAGATATGTATGTTTAAGTTATATGTTATTGAATGATATGTATGTAAAAGTTATATATCATTGAATGACCTGTATGTAAAAGTTATATGTCATTGAATGATACGTATGTATAAGTTATATGTCATTGAATGATATGTAGTATAAGTTATATGTCATTGAATGATATGTATGTAAAAGTTATATGTCATTGAATAATACGAATGTATAATTTATATGTCATTGAATGATATGTAGTATAAGTTATATGTCATTGAATGATATGTAGTATAAGTTATATGTCATTGAATGATATGCATGTAAAAGTTATATGTCATTGAAAGATATGTATGTTTAAGTTATATGTTATTGAATGATATGTATGTAAAAGTTATATATCATTGAATGACACGTATGTAAAAGTTATATGTCATTGAATGATACGTATGTATAAGTTATATGTCATTGAATGATATGTAGTATAAGTTATATGTCATTGAATGATATGCATGTAAAAGTTATATGTCATTGAAAGATATGTATGTTTAAGTTATATGTTATTGAATGATATGTATGTAAAAGTTATATATCATTGAATGACATGTATGTAAAAGTTATATGTCATTGAATGATATGTATGTATAAGTTATATGTCATTGAATGATATGTAGTATAAGTTATATGTCATTGAATGATATGTATGTAAAAATTATATGTCATTGAATGATACGTATGTATAAGTTATATGTCATTGAATGATATGTAGTATAAGTTGTATGTCATTGAATGATATATATGTAAAAGTTATATGTCATTGAATAATATGCAGTATAAGTTATATGTCATTGAATGATATGTATGTAAAAGTTAAATGTCATTGAATGATACGTATGTATAAGTTATATGTCATTGAATGATATGTAGTATAAGTTATATGTCATTGATTGATATGTATGTATAAGTTATATGTCATTGAAAGATAGGTATGTAAATGTTATATGTCATTGACTGATATGTATATATAAGTTATATGTCATTGACTGATATGTATATATAATTTATATGTCATTGAATGATATGTATGTATAAGTTATATATGTCATTGAATGATATGTATGTATAACGTATATGTCATTGAATGATATGTATGTATTAGTTATATGTCATTGAATGATACGTATGTATTAGTTATATGTCATTGAATGATATGTATTTATAAGTTATATGTCATTGAATGATACGTAGGCATGAGTTATATGTCATTGAATGATATGTATGTATAAGTTATATGTCATTGAAAGATACGTATGTATAAGTTATATGTCATTGAATGATATGCAAATATAAGTTATATGTCATTGAATGATATGCAAATATAAGTTATATGTCATTGAATGATATGTAGTATAAGTTATATGGCATTAAAATAATTTCAGTTGCAAAGAAATTTATTTACACTCAAAAACTTAAAACAGTTAAACCTACACTTGACAACTTTAAAAAATATATATATATAAAGATGTATAATACAGATCAGTATCTTGCAAATATAAATTGTAAAATACACACTTTTGATATTATTTCGAATGATTATAAGCCACTAATATCTTGATACAAATTTGACATTTTACATGTTATTATTTCAGTTTTAATTTAGACACATCTGTTTGATTACAAATACATACATATATTTTGTAGACATTTAATTATATCGCCATCCCCTCTTTATATCGCCATCCCCTCTCTATATCACCATCCCCTCTCCAGAGTGTTCTTTCTTTTTTTCCTTTTTATTCTTTTCTCCAATCAATTATAATATGTAACTGCTCATTATCAAGACTAGACCTGCAATAAGAATAATTATTTAAGGTTTATATACCTCAATAAGTCATTACTTTCTTTTAAAAAAAATAAGTTTACAAAGTCAGATAAAAAAATTCAAAGCGGATTGTTTTATGACAATTGGGATGTTTTTATGCACTTATTTGTCATCAATAAATGAATTCCAACATTCAATTTAACATGTATTGTTGCTTTATAGTTTATACATTACAATAAGTGCAAAGCATTTTGATAACATAACAAGGTTGACTCTCATCAATGTTTGTTAGACTGGATGGATACTTATTGAGGATTTGTAGGTGAAATTTTGCACTTTTTAAGTTGTGTAGTATTTGCTCAGGAATTTGCAGAGCTTAAGCTTATATACTTAGTGTTTCAAAATATCTCTAATACAAATGATTAACCTGCCAGATGTTTAATTAAATTCCACTTTATATCTAACTACTTAATAGTAAATTGTGAACACTGATTTCAATTACATGTATATTGTTCTGCACGTCTACAAATGCATATATATATATAAGTTATCTTAATGTCTGGTAGCCATTGACCCCGGTTTCACTAATTTAGCAAATTTTGATAGTTTCCTCAGCCATATTTTTAAATGCTAAAACACCACACTCACTGATTATATTGCAAGTTATATTTTATCATTAAGTACAGCTGTGTTATGACTGTATGTGGTAATTTAACTGTGAAGTATTTCAAATAATAATTAAAAGAGAAACTGAAAAATAAAATGGTTGGGGAGGACTTCTGTTTGAACATTTTTATTAATTACGATAATCCGGCCCTTGAGATTTAAACTGCAAAATCTGGATTTAGTGCTGGACACTGTTTGTTACTCATTCAATGCCTACAGACAGTGAGACACTCAATGGCTATTAGAAACTTCTAAATGTATATATAACTGTCATGAAATATTGTGTATCAATATGTCTGTTTTTGTACAACTAAATTGAAATAAAAGTTCAAACAAAAAACAAGTTATTAATTTATTAGTTTTGCGGTAACGGCATTGCGTATTGAAGTGAACAGTCAACGCAGAAAGTCATTAAGTGACCTACGACCAACTTGTAATTCAAACATTTTTAGCCAAGGAAGGATTTTCAAAATAGTTGTACCATTTAATATCTTTATTTCCCGCATTAGCTTACTATGGGTAAAAATGTTTGAACTTTATTAAAGTCAGATTTTCATTTGCTCTTCAGACCGTTGTCCTGACCTTTATTAGGGCGGAAGGATCTAGTCATGGAGAATCTAGTCAAGGAGAATCTAGTCATGGAAAATCAAATGACAAGACTCACTGTTACGAATTGGTAAATGGGAAAAGGGTACGTTGTCATCACTGTTGTTTTGCTGTACAGTCACGTCAAATCTGTTTTAACAAGCATTTCTGGTTTGAGCAATTACTATTTTATGTTCAATGTTAGTAATCGGCACTTTTCATGGTGCTCGAGTCGACAAACTGTTTGGCAATCAATGTAGACTCATAGCAAAATATGTAAGAAATGTAAGCCCATATAAAGATAAGTAAACAATGTATGTCCATATCAACATAATATAAACAATGTATATATCCATATTCAACATTTGTAAACAGCATAGACTCATGTCAACATTTGTAAACAATGAAGACCCATATCAACATTTGTAAACATATAGATCCACGCCAACATTGGTAAACAGCGTAGACTCATGTCAACATTTGTAAACAATGTAGACCCATATCAACATGTGTAAACATATAGACCCATGCCGACATTGGTAAACAGCGTAGACTCATGTCAATATTTGTAAATAATGTAGACCCATATCAACATGTGTAAACATATAGGTCCATGCCAACAATGGTACATGTCAACATTTGTAAACAATGTAGACCCATATCAACAAATGTAAACACACAGGTCCATATCAACATTTGAAATAATGTAAATTCATATTCAACATTTGTAAACAATGTAGGTCCATATCAGCATGACTGTGTAAACAATCTAGGCCCATATCAACATGTGTAAACAACGTATATTCATATTCAACATATGCAAACAATGTAGGCTCATGAAAACATATATAACCAATGTATGCCCAAATCAGCCTATAATAAAAACCAATAATGTATACCAATATCAACATATGTAAATAACGTATATTGAAATTTAACCTTTGTAAACAATGTAGGCCCATATAAACATAACATCTCGGCAGACTGAAATCAATTTGATATTCGTGTTTCGTCGAACCAAACCTCATCTTTCCCAGCCTATAATAACTCGGCAGGCTGAAGTCAGTTTGATATTCGTGTCTCGTGGAATCAAACCCTAACTTTCCCAGCGTATAATAACTCGGCAGGCTGAAGTCAGTTGGATATTCGTGTTTCTTCGAACCAAACCTCAACTTTCCCAGCCTATAATTACTCGGCAGGCTGAAGTCAGTTTAATATTCGTGTTTCGTGGAACCAAACCCCAACTTTCCCAGCCTATAATAACTCGGCAGGCTGAAGTCAGTTGGATATTCGTGTCTCGTGGAACGAAACCCCAACTTTCCCAGCCTATAATAACTCGGCAGGCTGAAGTAAGTTTGATATTCGTGTTTCGTCAAACCAAACCCCAACTTTCCCAGCCTATAATAACTCGGCAGGCTGAAGTCAGTTTGATATTCGTGTCTCGTGGAATCAAACCCCAACTTTCCCGGCCTATAATAACTCTGCAGGCTGAAGTCAGTTTGATATTTATGTTTCGTGGAACCAAACTCCAACTTTCCCAGCCTATAATAACTCGGCAGGCTGAAGTCAGTTTGATATTCGTGTTTCGTCAAACCAAACCCCAACTTTCCCAGCCTATAATTACTCGGCAGCCTGAAGTCAGTTTGATATTCGTGTCTCGTGGAACCAAACCCCAACTTTCCCAGCCTATAATAACTCGGCAGGCTGAAGTCAGGTTGATATTCGTGTTTCGTCAAACCAAACCCCAACTTTCTCAGCATATAATAACTCGGCAGGCTGAAGTCAGTTTGATATTCGTGTCTCGTGGAACGAAACCCCAACTTTCCCAGCCTATAATAACTCGGCAGACTGAAGTCAGTTTGATATTCGTGTTTCGTGGAACCAAACCCCAACTTTCCCAGCATATAATAACTCGGCAGATAGAAGTCAGTTTGATATTCGTGTCTCGTGGAACCAAACCCCAACTTTCCCAGCCTATAATAACTCGGCAGGCTGAAGTCAGTTTGATATTCGTGTCTCGTGGAACCAAACCCCAACTTTCCCAGCCTATAATTACTCGGCAGCCTGAAGTCAGTTTGATATTCGTGTCTCGTGGAACCAAACCCCAACTTTCCCAGCCTATAATAACTCGGCAGGCTGAAGTCAGGTTGATATTCGTGTTTCGTCAAACCAAACCCCAACTTTCCCAGCCTATAATAACTCGGCAGGCTGAAGTCAGTTTGATATTCGTGTCTCGTGGAACGAAACCCCAACTTTCCCAGCCTATAATAGCTCGGCAGACAGAAGTCAGTTTGATATTCGTGTTTCGTGGAACCAAACCCCAACTTTCCCAGCCTATAATAACTCTGCAGGCTGAAGTCAGTTTAATATTTGTGTTTCGTGGAACCAAACTCCAACTTTCCCAGCCTATAATAACTCGGCAGGCTGAAGTCAGTTTAATATTCGTGTTTCGTCAAACCAAACCTCAACTTTCCCAGCCTATAATAACTCGGCAGGCTGAAGTCAGTTTGATATTCGTGTTTCGTGGAACCAAACCCCAACTTTCCCAGCCTATAATTACTCGGCAGCCTGAAGTCAGTTTGATATTCGTGTCTCTTGGAACCAAACCCCAACTTTCCCAGCCTATAATAACTCGGCAGGCTGAAGTCAGTTTGATATTCGTGTTTCGTGGAACCAAACCCCAACTTTCCCAGCCTATAATAACTCGGCAGACTGAAGTCAGTTTGATATTCGTGTTTCGTGGAACCAAACCCCAACTTTCCCAGCCTATAATAACTCGGCAGGCTGAAGTCAGTTTGATATTCGTGTTTCGTCAAACCAAACCTCAACTTTCCCAGCCTATAATAACTCGGCAGGCTGAAGTCAGTTTGATATTCGTGTCTCTTGGAACCAAACTCCAATTTCCCAGCCTATAATAACTCGGCAGGCTGAAGTCAGTTTGATATTCGTGTTTCGTCAAACCAAACCTCAACTTTCACAGCCTATAATAACTCGGCAGGGTGAAGTCAGTTTGATATTCGTGTTTCGTGGTACCAAACCCCAACTTTCCCAGCCTATAATTACTCGGCAGCCTGAAGTCAGTTTGATATTCGTGTCTCGTGGAACGAAACCCCAACTTTCCCAGCCTATAATAACTCGGCAGGCTGAAGTCAGTTTGATATTCGTGTCTCGTGGAACCAAACCCCAACTTTCCCAGCCTATAATAACTCGGCAGGCTGAAATCAGTTTGATATTCGTGTTTCGTGGAACCAAACCCCAACTTTCCCAGCCTATAATAACTCGGCAGGTTGAAGTCAGTTTGATATTCGTGTCTCGTGGAACCAAACCCCAACTTTCCCAGCCTATAATAACTCGGCAGACTGAAGTCAGTTTGATATTCGTGTCTCGTGGAACCAAACCCCAACTTTCCCAACCTATAATAACTCGGCAGGCTGAAGTCAGTTGGATATTCGTGTCTCGTGGAACCAAACCCCAACTTTCCCAGCCTATAATAATTTGGCAGGCTGAAATCAGTTTGATATTCGTGTCTTGTGGAACCAAACCCCAACTTTCCCAGCATATAATAACTCGGTAGGCTGAAATCAGTTGGATATTCGTGTTTCGTGGAACCAAACCCCAACTTTTCCAGCCTATAATAACTCGGCAGGCTGAAGTCAGTTTCATATTCGTGTCTCGTGGAACCAAACCCCAACTTTCCCAACCTATAATAACTCGGCAGGCTGAAATCAGTTGGATATTCGTGTCTCGTGGAACCAAACCCCAACTTTCCCAGCCTATAATAATTCGGCAGGCTGAAATTAGTTTGATATTCGTGTCTTGTGGAACCAAACCCCAACTTTCCCAGCCTATAATAACTCGGTAGGCTGAAATCAGTTTGATATTCGTGTTTCGTGGAACCAAACCCCAACTTTCCCAGCCTATAATAACTCGGCAGACTGAAATCAGTTGGATATTCGTGTCTCGTGGAACCAAACCCCAACTTTCCTAGCCTATAATAACTCGGCAGACTGAAGTCAGTTTGATATTCGTGTCTCGTGGAACCAAACCCCAACTTTCCCAGCCTATAATAACTCGTCAGACTGAAGTCAGTTTGATATTCGTGTTTCGTGGAACCAAACCCCAACTTTCCCAGCCTGTAATAACTCGGCAGACTGAAGACAGTTTAATATTCATGTCTCATGGAACCAGACCCCAACTTTCCCAGCCTATGATAACTCGGCAGGCTGAAATCAGTTTGATATTCGTGTTTCGTGGAACCAAACCCCAACTTTCCCAGCTTATAATAACTCGGCAGACTGAATACAGTTTGATATTCGTGTCTCGTGGAACCAAACCCCAACTTTCCCAGCCTATAATAACTCGGCAGGCTGAAATCAGTTGGATATTCGTGTCTCGTGGAACGAAACCCCAAACTTTTCCAGCCTATAAAAACTCGGCAGGCTAAAGTCAGTTTGATATTCGTGTCTCATGGAACCAAACCCCAACTTTCCCAGCCTATAATAACTCGGCAGGCTGAAATCAGTTGGATATTCGTGTCTCGTGGAACGAAACCCCAAATTTTTCCAGCCTATAATAACTCGGCAGGCTGAAGTCAGTTGGATATTCGTGTTTCGTCAAACCAAACCTCATCTTTCCCAGCCTATAATAACTCGGCAGGCTGAAATCAGTTGGATATTCGTGTCTCGTGGAACCAAACCTCAACTTTCCAAGCCTATAATAACTCGGCAGGTTCTAGTCAGTTTGATATCCGTGTCTCGTGGAACCAAACCCCAACTTTCCCAAACTATAATAACTCGGCAGACTGAAGTCAGTTTGATATTCGTGTTTCGTGGAACCAAACCCCAACTTTCCCAGCCTATAATAACTCGGCAGGCTGAAGTCAGTTTGATATTCGTGTCTCGTGGAACCAAACCCCAACTTTCCCAGCCTATAATAACTCGGCAGGCTGAAGTCGATTTGATATAAGTGTTTCGTGGAACCAAACCCCAACTTTCCCAAACTATAATAACTGGGCAGACTGAAGTCAGTTTGATATTCGTGTCTCGTGGAACCAAACCCCAACTTTCCCAGCCTATAATAACTCGGCAGGCTGAAATCAGGTTGATATTCGTGTTTCGTCAAACCAAACCTCAACTTTCCCAGCCTATAATAACTCGGCAGGCTGAAGTCAGTTTGATATTCGTGTCTCGTGGAACCAAACCTCAACTTTCCCAGCCTATAATAACTCGGCAGGTTCTAGTCAGTTTGATATCCGTGTCTCGTGGAACCAAACCCCAACTTTCCCAAACTATAATAACTCGGCAGACTGAAGTCAGTTTGATATTCGTGTCTCGTGGAACCAAACCCCAACTTTCCCAGCCTATAACAACTCGGCAGGCTGAAGTCAGTTTGATATTCGTGTCTCGTGGAACCAAACCCCAACTTTCCCAGCCTATAATAACTCGGCAGGCTGAAGTCAGTTTGATATCCGTGTTTCGTCAAACCAAACCTCAACTTTCCCGGCCTATAATAACTCGGCAGGCTGAAATCAGTTGGATATTCGTGTCTCGTTGAACCAAACCCAAACTTTCCCAGCCTATAATATCGAAGAGTAACAAATTAATAACGAAAGACAAAATGGGAATATCAAACTTACTTCTAACCGCTTAATAATTGAAAAAATTGCTAATTACTGCAGATTAAGTTGGATTGTCCCACCGGCACGGTGTGTAAGATGTCAGCCGATCACCAGGAGCCTCCAGTCTGTGTTTTGCATGGTTAGTTAGCCTTCAGTTGTTACCAATCTTGTTAATACATCCGGGTATTTTCCTGGCCAAAATTTGAATAGTGTTTGTTTGCTATCGCCTTACATATTTACAAGTTGCTATTCAAAACATTTTCATCCATATTTTGGAGACAGTATTTCTTGTTATTATTTCATCTAGGCGATAACATGTTTGTGTACGACATTTATTGTATCATAGTTTTTGTATGATGATAATTATGTTATCACAGAAAATAAAACCAAATGAATAGCACTGTCAAGGACTTCTTTAATGATACCACTTGCCTACCTATACCAAGTTTTGAAAACTAGGATCGGAACAGTGTACACGAACATGAGTTTAATGTTAGCCTTGGCTTGGATCGGGAGCGCAAATGAGCATTATTTTAATGTTAGGCTGTCTCAAAATCTCAAAAACTCCATTAACAGAGCAACCTACTCATGTTACACTAGTAGTGTGTATCAACCGACTAGTCTTGTTTGCCAAATGTTAGTCGCGCTTCAAGAAAAAATAATATGGCAAAGAAATTTCTTGTTTCACTACTATTGTCATATTATCATTGAAGGTCCACGAGACTGTGTTTCAAACTTTGACGAAGTGGATTACGTGATGAATTAAAAAACAATTAAACTGTTATTTCGAGTTTCTATGTACACCTCACGTGACAATACCAGTTGTGTGACAAGTGCTATTGTTTACATATAAAGTGTCATCAAGGACTTATATAGAGAAGGCAAACAAACTGACTGAGATGTTAGGCATTGTAACGTATTCACGCAAAATCTTGCCAAATCTCGAATTTCCATTCATTCAGTCAGAAATACAGTTTTTTCTTTGCACAGTAGAATTCTCTACAAAACGAGACCATTGATAGCAAATTGTGCTTAAAATTGTTGAAGTACTTGTGATTATAAAATGGGTATACTGCAACTTCCGTCCTTGTAGATGATCTTGGTATGAAAAATACGTTAAAACACAGGTCGGCATTTTGCCGTTTATTCTTTAACTGAACTGTATTTTTCCAATGCATATGATACGCTTTTTATATTTAAAGCATGTATGCTGTTGTGTTTCAGATGCTGTTCCGGCCAATGTAGGTTGTCCCGAGGATAAACACATCAATGCAATGGTAGTGGGCGACACCTGCAGTCCATTTATACACACGTGCGGTGATAAGCGTGTGTGCTGTCTCACCCACACGGGATTTCATTGTCATGATAAAGAAGACCCAGTAAGTTGCTCCCCATGCATGTCAGTTTCGTCTCCATATACTCGAAGTCTGGAACCGATAAGGTGTGCGTGCGTGTATAAGTGTGTGCGTGCGTATGAATCTGTGTACATAACACCTCTATAATAGTCTACATTCCAGAAGTAGACAGTGAACACGTTTTTAAAGAAAGAAAAAACAAGTCATATATAAAAGAGTAATATTTATAAAAGTATGCATATGGCAGACTTTTTTTAATTCTAGACATTGAATATAATTACCAATGTCCTAAATTATATCATAATTATGTGGACAAATGTCTGCTTTTGTAAAATTTCAAACACAAACCAATTTAAACAAATAAATTCTTGTTCTCCTTCATCTTGGCCCATTCTCATTTACATCGAACGAAACGATTTTCAATTCGTGATTCTTTATTAATTTCAGGAAATGCTTCGCAACAACCGATAGTGATGATCGCTGATTCGACCATTACATTCAACTGTAATCTGTACGACACCAATTGAAAAAAACACATTACTGTTGTTATGGATATTTCTTCTGAATGGTTTAATAAAATTACAATAATACGTCCAATAGTTCGCTTATACATATTTCATGACGTCGCCCAATTGTGATATGATGTACTTAGCATCGACATTGTTCGGAACCTCTTTGTTTTTATCTAGAAATAGCACACCATGCATGCCTACATTTCTTGCACCCTCATAGTCATTCTTGATATCATCACCAATGTGAAGAGCTGTCTCCGGTGCAACATCCGCCATGTTGAGCGCCATCTTGAATATCTCAGCATCCGGTTTGGCTATTTTAACGACTGCCGATGACAAAACAAAATCAAAATAATGTCTCAAATCTAATTCTTCCAAAATGTTTTCAAGTCTATCATCAAAGTTTGATATCGCACCAACTTTAACATCACGTTCTTTTAGCAAGGTAAGAGTATCGTGAACCATCGGCAATACTTCCCAACCTTTACTTGTAGAAAAATACACATATAAATGCTCTGCAATCTTCTCTAAGAACCTGTCGTCACTTCCGGCATCCTTAAAACTGTCTATAACTAATCCAGTCCACCATTTTGATGGCGTTAAACCAGAAGTTACGCCATAATTCGGATACAGAATATTGTATCGTTTAAATGTGCTTCTGAACGTCACGTCTAGCTTAGACGCATCAACAGTGGTATTATACAGAGCAGCAACTTTTGAGTAGTTTTGTCCCACACTGCCAAGTACCCGGATAATTGTGTTGGTGACGTCAAATGTGACCAATCGTATGACGGACATCTAGAAAACAACACACAATATAAGGCATATAAGACATAACTTGGATGGTCAGTATCACCTACGATGCTTACTTTTCTAAAAAAAAAAAACGTCTTGAAAGGTTCCACCGTGAAAAAAATGTAACGGTATCCTGATTCACTTTTGATTCGTTTATTCAAACAATCGGACTACGGAGATTTCCATAGCATTTCAAAAGATTATCGTTTAAGTGTTATTTCTATATTTAATTTTATTATTAGGTGTTTTATATTTGACAAACAAACACAATAACAGCAATGACTTATGGATGAATAAATATGCTTAAATTTTATCAAAACATAATCGTTGCAGAGGTGTGTTTATTTCAGCCAATCAGATCTTACTTCCAGAATTAAACGTTTCTTCTGCACAACTTGTTAAGACATGTTTTTTAGAGAAGCAAGCGTTGCAGATAATCAAGACTATACATACCACGAGTCGAGAGAAATAAAGGGACACAACCGTGCGACACACTTTTGTCAATAGTACAACAAGCAATGCAATCCAAGAACTATGTAACTTGTTAAAAGCATCCCATCAAAGAAATAAAACGTATAACAAATATTTACATGTTAAAAAAATGCAACACAATACCAGTGACATATATGTTATTATATCACAGATAATACACAGACAGATAATACACAGACAGATAATACACAGACATATAATACACAGATAATACACAGACAGATAAAACACATGCAGATAATACACAGACTTATAATATACATACAGACAAAACACAGACATATAATACACTGATAATACACAGACAGATAATACACAGATAATACACAGACATATAAAACACAGATAATACACAGACAGATAAAACACAGACAGATAATACACAGATGATACACAGACATATAATACACATATGATACACAGACATATGATACACAGACAGATAATACACAGACAGATAAAACACAGACATATAATACACAGACACAGTATACACAGACATAGAATACACTGACAGATAATACACATACAGATAATACACAGACAGATAATACACTGACGCTAATACATAGACAGATAATACGCATTAAATACGCAGACAGAGAGATAATAAACAGACCGATAATACACAGTCAGTTAATACACAGATATATAATACACAGATAATACACAGACAGATAATATGCAGACAAATAATACACAGACAGATAATACAGACAGATAATACACATAAAATACGCAGATAATACACAGACAGATAATACACTGATAATACACAGACAGATAATATATAGTCTGATAACACACAGACATATAATACACAGACATATAATACACAGACAGATAAAACACATGCAGATAATACAGACTTATAATACACATACAGATAAAACACAGACAGATAATATACAGATGATACACAGACATACAATACACAGATGATACACAGACATATGATACACAGACAGATTATACACAGACAGATAAAACACAGACATATAATACACAGACACAGTATACACAGACAGATTATACACAGACATAGAATACACATACAGATAATACACTGACGCTAATACATAGACAGATAATACGCAGAAAATACGCAGACAGACAGATAATAGACAGACCGATAATACACAGATAATACACAGTCAGTTTATACACAGACATATAATTCACAAATTATACACA
This sequence comes from Panopea generosa, assembly GCA_029582155.1. NCBI lineage: Eukaryota > Metazoa > Mollusca > Bivalvia > Adapedonta > Hiatellidae > Panopea > Panopea generosa. The sequence goes on from CM055905.1 coordinate 52,540,240, forward strand.
GACAGATAAACACAGACAGATAATACAGACAGATAATACACATATAATACGCAGATAATACACAGTCAGTTAATACACAGACAGATAATACACAGACGTATATTACACAGATAATACACAGACAGATAATACACAGACAGATATTACACAGATAATACAACAACTGGTGCCGAGGAATAGCCCAGCTCGACTATAGATTGTTGAACAATAACATACGTAACCAACAGTGTACGTCATAATTCTAACATCGATATGGGAACACGTACGTGTCTATATTATCAATAATATACTATTAACATAAGGGGAAAGCATTTTAGCAAAAATTAACTAGTTGAATAAAATGACAAAGAAGCTGTTTGAAATTATAATGTGTTTAACAAGTATTGGTATTATATCGAATATAGATAAGACATGAATTATTAACCAAGACAAAACTTTTGTACTTTGCTTTTCCAACAAGTTCATCATTAACAAATTAGTTACGATCAACATAGATATTTTAAATTATGAACCGATAAAAATGATAGCAGATCTGGAAATAAAATATATTCAATATTCAACAAGAAATGGCACTGGTAAGTGTCACATTACAACTCCCCCCTCCGCCTCCCTCCAAATAGTCTGTGAAAATAACGCTATATTTTATAATAGGTAGCGATTTTTTTTTAATGTATCCATGAATATCAAGAGTAATGGACTGTAGAATAAAACAAACTGAAATGTGATCTTTTCCTTTGAGGTAAGGTTCTGGGCCTTACACGCGACACATCGTCATTTCATGTTTATTAACCAATCAATTGAGCCAAGTGTTTTTGAAATCCACCTATTGGTCTGGGTCTTACACGCGACACGTCGTATTCTCTTATATAAATGTAGTAAAGTAGGCTCCCTTGAGACAAAGGTCTCAGGTGACCTAAAAACCCATTAATATAAAAACAAAGATGAGCATAATCAATGAACAGTAGATTTCTGAAAATAAAATTACGAAGAATAATTCAAACATTTACTTATTGGCAGTTTTGTGGTGAACGGTGATTAACGGTATTAAATGATATAACCCGTTTTATTGGTGAAGGAGACGTCAGAATCAATCTGAGTAGAGTCGTCATTCTGCAAGTAACTGTAAAACTTTCTCACACATAGACATTTTTAAGACAGTGCTGGTATCGAACAAATACCTCAGTTGACCATTAGACGACGGCGCCTTGGACAATTAACTTACATAACAAAAAGTACGACCAACATACAAATAAAGAAATGAAAGTCAGGGGCGGGGCCTAAGAAAATAATGGTCGGCGTCGGGTTGGGGAATGTATATAGTTACAAGCAGAGATACATAGGTACCAAAGTAGTCTTTCGCGGAGTGAAAAATACAAAGTTTAAAAAGAAAACTGAGTGGCGACTGGTATGTACCCTAGTGTACATTAATGTATAATAAAAACAATTTGCATTTCCTATTTTCCTATCGTCAAACTATCTGACTGACTAATTTAATTCAGTGGGAGGTAAAACGCAATTGTAATCCCATTGTAGAATATACGGACAAAGCCATTGGTCACTGGTTGGACGAACTCCGACTTTGAGTAATGCATAAGAGCTAGACTTTTCATGGTTTATAACTCTTTTATTTTGGATAAATCATGACTGAATACTGTAGACTATGAATTTGTTTGCGATCGCCCGTCGCTATTGTAGATCTTAATCTTTGGTTTAATGGTTGGATCAGGCAAGATTTCTATAAAATCAGTTCCATTATTTCGTTCAAGGCACTCTAGAATGCTTTTTAATGAACCGTCGACATTTATGTGTATAATGACAGTGACATAATTTATATTAAGTCACTGATAATAATTACTACATTGTTTCTGTATTTTCTTATCTCAATGAAAACATGAAACAAACACACACGTCCAGTTGACTGTGGTCATGTGCTACCAGGGCTGGACGCTCTCGACCTGGTCTCTCGTCCCAGTATGGGTATACCAGTATTCCAGTTGAGAGCAGACAAGACAGGAAAGGATAACAAAGAAGTGGAAGCAAGCAATAATTAACTTATGTAGAAAAGATTGATACCATTCCCAGTTGAGGGCGGACAAGACAGGACAGGATAACAAGGAAGTGGAAGCAAGCAATGATTTACTTATGTAGAGAAGATTGATACCATTCCCAGTTTAAGGCGGACAAGACAGGACAGGATAACAAAGAAGTGGAAGCAAGCAATGATTTACTTTAGTAGAGAAGATTGATACTATTCCCAGTTTAAGGCGGACAAGACAGGACAGGATAACAAGGAAGTGGAAGCAAGCAATGATTTACTTATGTAGAGAAGATTGATACCATTCCCAGTTGAGGGCGGACAAGACAGGGCAGGATAACAAAGAAGTGGAAGCAAGCAATGATTTACTTATGTAGAGAAGATTGATACCATTCCCAGTTGAGGGCGGACAAGACAGGACAGGATAACAAAGAAGTGGAAGCAAGCAATGATTTACTTATGTAGAGAAGATTGATACCATTCCCAGTTGAGGGCGGACAAGACAGGACAGGATAACAAGGAAGTGGAAGCAAGCAATGATTTACGTATGTAGAGAAGATTGATACCATTCCCAGTTGAGGGCAGACAAGACAGGAAAGGATAACAAAGAAGTGGAAGCTGGCAAGGACTGACGTATGTAGAGAAGATTGATACCATTCCCAGTTGAGGGAGGACAAGACAGGACAGGATAACAAAGAGGTTGAAGCAGGCAATGATTTACTTATGTAGAGAATATTGATACCATTCCCATTTGAGGGCGGACAAGACATGAAAGGATAAAAAAGAAGTGAAGCTGGCAATGATTTACTTTAGTAGAGAAGATTGATACCATTCCCAGTTGAGGGCAGAAAAGACAGGAAAGGATAACAAAGAAGTGGAAGCAGGCAAGGACTTAAGTATGTAGAGAAGAGTGCACTATTACCAGTTGAGGGCAGTCAAGACAGGACAGGATAACAAAGAAGTGGAAGTAGGCAAGGACTTACTTATGTAGAGAAGATTAATACCATTTCCAATTGAGGGCGGACAAGACAGGACAGGATAACAAAGAAGTGTAAGCTGGCAATGATTTACTTATGTAGAGAAGATTGATACCATTCCCATTTGAGGGCGGACAAGACATGAAAGGATAACAAAGAAGTGAAGCAAGCAATGATTTACTTTAGTAGAGAAGATTGATACCATTCCCAGTTGAGGGCAGAAAAGACAGGAAAGGATAACAAAGAAGTGGAAGCAGGCAAGGACTTAAGTATGTAGAGAAGAGTGCACTATTACCAGTTGAGGGCAGTCAAGACAGGACAGGATAACAAAGAAGTGGAAGTAGGCAAGGACTTACTTATATAGAGAAGATTAATACCATTTCCAATTGAGGGCGGACAAGACAGGACAGGATAACAAAGAAGTGTAAGCTGGCAATGATTTACTTATGTAGAGAAGATTGATACCATTCCCATTTGAGGGCGGACAAGACATGAAAGGATAACAAAGAAGTGAAGCTGGCAATGATTTACTTTAGTAGAGAAGATTGATACCATTCCCAGTTGAGGGCAGACGAGACAGGACAGGATAACAAAGAGGTATAAGATGGCAATGATTTACTTATGTAGAGAATATTAATACTATTCCCAGTTGAGGGCAGTCAAGAAATGACATGATAACAAAGAAGTGGAAGTTTGCAAGGATTTGCTTTTGTAGAGAAGATTAATACTATTCCCAGTTGATGGCAGTCAAGACAGGACATGATAACAAAGAAGTGGAAACTGGCAAGGATTTGCTATTGTAGAGAAGATTAATACTATTCCCAGTTGAGGGCGGACAAGACAGGACAGGATAACAAAGAAGTGGAAGCAGGCAATTATTAACTTATGTAGAGAAGATTGATACCATTCCCAGTTGAAGGCGGACAGGACAGGACAGGATAACAAAGAAGTGTAAGCTGGCAATGATTTACTTATGTAGAGAAGATTGATACCATTCCCAGTTGAGGGCGGACAAGACAGGACAGGATAACAAAGAAGTGGAAGCAGGCAATGATTTACTTATGTAGAGAAGATTGATACCATTCGCAGTTGAAGGCGGATAGGACAGGACAGGATAACAAAGAAGTGTAAGCTGGCAATGATTTACTTATGTAGAGAAGATTGATACCATTCCCAGTTGAGGGCGAAGACAGGACAGGATAACAAAGAAGTGTAAGCAGGCAATGATTTACTTTAGTAGAGAAGATTGATACCATTCCCAGTTGAGGGCGGACAAGACAGGACAGGATAACAAAGAGGTGTAAGCTGGCAATGATTTACTTTAGTAGAGAAGATTGATACCATTCCCAGTTGAGGGCAGAAAAGACAGGACAGAATAACAAAGAAGTATCAGCTGGAAATGATTTACTTATGTAGAGAAGATTAATACTATTCCCAGTTGAGGGCAGTCAAGACAGGACAGGATAACAAAGAAGTGTAAGCTGGCAAGGGCTTACTTATGTAGAGAAGATTAATACTATTCCCAGTTGAGGGCGGACAAGACAAGACAGGATAACAAATAAGTGGAAGCAGGCAATGATTTACTTATGTAGAGAAGATTGATACCATTCCCAGTTGAGGGCGGACAAGACAGGACAGGATAACAAAGAAGTGTAAGCTGGCAATGATTTACTTTAGTAGAGAAGATTGATACCATTCCCAGTTGAGGGCGGACAAGACAGGACAGAATAACAAAGAAGTATCAGCTGGAAATGATTTACTTATGTAGAGAAGATTAATACTATTCCCAGTTGAGGGCAGTCAAGACAGGACAGGATAACAAAGAAGTGTAAGATGGCAAGGGCTTACTTATGTAGAGAAGATTTATACTATTCCGGGTTGAGGGCAGTCAAGACAGGACATGATAACAAAGAAGTGGAAGCTGGCAAGGATTTGCTTTTGTAGAGAAGATTAATACTATTCCCAGTTGAGGGCGGACAAGACAGAACAGGATAAAAAAGAAGTGGAAGCAGGCAATGATTTACTTATGTAGAGAAGATTGATACCATTCCCAGTTGAGGGCGGACAAGACAGGACAGGATAACAAAGAAGTGGAAGCAGGCAATGATTTACTTATGTAGAGAAGATTGATACCATTCCCAGTTGAGGGCAGACAAGACAGGACAGAATAACAAAGAAGTATCAGCTGGAAATGATTTACTTATGTAGAGAAGATTAATACTATTCCCAGTTGAGGGCAGTCAAGACAGGACAGGATAACAAAGAAGTGTAAGCTGGCAAGGGCTTACTTATGTAGAGAAGATTTATACTATTCCGGGTTGAGGGCAGTCAAGACAGGACATGATAACAAAGAAGTGGAAGCTGGCAAGGATTTGCTTTTGTAGAGAAGATTAATACTATTCCCAGTTGAGGGCGGACAAGACAGAACAGGATAAAAAAGAAGTGGAAGCAGGCAATGATTTACTTATGTAGAGAAGATTGATACCATTCCCAGTTGAGGGCGGACAAGACAGGACAGGATAACAAAGAAGTGGAAGCAGGCAATGATTTACTTATGTAGAGAAGATTGATACCATTCCCAGTTGAAGGCGGACAAGACAGGACAGGATAACAAAGAAGTGGAAGCAAGCAATGATTTACTTATGTAGAGAAGATTGATACCATTCCCAGTTGAGGGCGGACAAGACAGGACAGGATAACAAAGAAGTGGAAGCAGGCAATGATTTACTTATGTAGAGAAGATTGATACCATTCCCAGTTGAGGGCGGACAAGACATGACAGGATAACAAAGAAGTGGAAGCAGGCAATGATTTACTTATGTAGAGAAGATTGATACCATTCCCAGTTGAAGGCGGACAAGACAGGACAGGATAACAAAGAAGTGGAAGCAGGCAATGATTTACTTATGTAGAGAAGATTGATACCATTCCCAGTTGAGGGCGGACAAGACAGGACAGGATAACAAAGAAGTGTAAGCTGGCAAGGACTTACTTATGTAGAGAAGATTGATACCATTCCCAACAAATTGAAGTATTTATGATTAAAAAATGTATACTGCAACTAAAAAGAGAAATGTACTTTAAATTTTACATAAAAACTGCAATATTTAACATCTTAGGTTACATACACCAAGGAATGTATACATGTCCTTGCATACACCTTACATTTTATGTAAAATAAAGCATTTACCTGTGGAGTTTTAATGATTTATTTTTCGCATGTCATGCTATATCATAATAGTAATACTAGTACAGAGATGCAAGTTTCCTATACTTCTATATAAGTCATTGATGCAGGTTACAGAAATGCCAACTAATTTTTGCACGAGTAGCGGAGGCCGACAAAAAGACAAGAGTCTGTAAGAATGCCGAATTATTAACTGATCTTATTTGCCGGTGGTACGGTAAATGTTTACACAGTAAATTATTTTTCTTACTCATAAAAATGTAGACATTTTGGTAGGTATTCACACATAAATTACATCTAAGATAAAACATAGTTAATTTGTTTATACTTAATAATCGATGTAACATACAAGCAATATTGTTAAATGTATAATCATATCTACCCTATTTACTGGGCAAGTCCAAACACGACACGAAATTGAAGAGGGAAACATGTAATGAACACCGGTAAAAATAACGGGAAATTCATTAATTGATTTAAAATAAAGTTTTTTTCACGTTGCATATCTGCTACATTTATATTATGCACATAAGTACCAATGCATATACGATATTAAGTAGTTTTAAAACATCTTTAGATATTTACTTGTTTTCTTTCTTTTTGTGAAAAAATAAAACGTAGTCTCGCGGAAAATCATTGGTGTGGAAAAACATGGCTGCCAGGGATTGAATGAATTTATTGTGTACAATATATATACCACCATTCGGATTATTTTAGCGATGAAAATGTAAGTTGTTGACTTGACTATTTCTAACTGTGTTCGGCAGAACATATACACATGTATATATTTCGATAACAGAGCTTTGCTCGTAAATCTCATCAAAGCGTTCTTGACAACACAGTTTATGGTCTGTTTCAGTATATGATGTATACAACAATTTCAATGGTGATGAAATCTGTGTGCTTTGTGCTTTATTTGATTTCCTTAATCATATAGTGTAGATTACTCTTAGAATGTACTCTCCCAATTAAATCAATTAATGAAAAATATCTTTATTTAATATAGAAATGCGATTTTCCATTCATCAACATTCAATAATTTGTTTGAAATATTGAATTACCTGGTAATAATTTTAAAACTACCAATGACTTGTATAGAAGGATAGGAAACATGTATCTCCTGACTAAATGTTGGTAAAACAGCTCATGAAGGATTCATTATTTGGCAAATTAATCATTTATAACTCACAGGCAACTGATTTCTTAACATAAACTGTAAGTTGTATGTAATCTTAGATGTTTCGATCATGCAAAATGATCTTGAATTAAAGATATTGAGGTTTGAAGGAAAATTTCTTGTTATTTTTTGTTACTTTAGCTGCTGTATACAGATTCACGTCAATAATTTTAAACACAAATTGTTGGGAATGGTATTGTTTTTATAAGAATTTAATTCTGCAATGTAAGAATGTTGATTTGTGTTCCTGAGGTGAAAGGAAGTCCAGATAACTGAAAACGAGATATTGCGAGATTTTACTTGAATATGCGAGCGTTCACAAACTGTTGATCAGCGCATAAATTTCCTTGTCCATGATTCTTTGAAAACTCCCCAAGTTCTATTTTCAACAAATGTAGCACATTAACCATTTTTAGCACTAGGGCCCTTGTTTGTCCATGTTTGGAACTGAAATTCTGCCCTGTTCCCCCTATCCTGGAATATTAGGACTGAACCGTCCGGCCATGACACGACAAAATATTTGAAAATATCCAAATGGCGGATCTTAACTCTTAAAAAAATGGTTCATGCGAAAGAGGACATCTCTATCTATCTACTGATACTGCAACACCCCTTCACGAGGATTGTGTTGACACCAAGTGCACGCCAAGTGGTTGTCAATGTTAAAGGATGATAAAAGTAGGAATCCTATATGAGTGAAGGTGAAAATGAAAGATGGTAGTGTTACATGTTACAGGGTTACATAAATGAACAACTGAAGTTACATCGAAAGTAAAAGACAGTGTTTTGCAATTTAGGTGGTTGGATAAAATATATTTTCTCATTCAAACTGGTCTGAGTAGCAATGTTGGCCGCTTAACTGTTCCACTTGTTACTACTTCAAGGGGGAAGAATGAGTATCTGTAATAAACAAAATCTCATAGTTATTTGACAAAAAGATAGTGGATGTTACTGGCTGGATATTCATAATGTACATCTGACATGTTAGGTCATTACAATGGCAACAAGTCTGTGGACGATTTTATGAAAGAGAATGAGTCGGGTGTCGGACTACCTATCATGGAAAGACCTCCAGTGAACTTATTTAACATTTCGGTTATGTAATTTATAAGAGTAGTAATATTATCAGCTTATATTTAAAGAGCTATTGTCATGACCCTGGTGGCGTCATTGTCTTCCGCTGTTTAGCTCAGCTTTTTCTCTGTTTCTGAATGACGGTGACTAAACTTCATTAACACATTCATATAATGTTATACAAACAATGTATATAGCTAACTTACATAAATTTCCATACTTTGGGCTTTAAAACCCTTAGGTTAAAGTTTTTTGTTTAGCTTGGATTTAAACTGTTGTTTTTTTTAAATCAGTTTTATTTTTCAGTAATACTATTAATTCTGTAAGCTGATCACCATCAACTAAAAAAAGTTTACATCACTGACCTTGACCTATTTAATGGACTTTGCTGCCAGAGCCTAACCAAGACTCTCACCCCTATTCCCCCCACCCCACCCATCCCCATCCCCTCACATTTTTTTTTTTAAATTTTTGTTTTGTATTAAATCAAATACTTTGCCCCATTTCAACTTTGTCACCTGAGCCAAAGGCTCACAGGTGAGCTTTTGTGATTGCCTGGTGGCCGTTGTCTGTCGTCCGTCGTTAACTTTAAACTTCTAACAATTCTCCTCTGAAACCACTGGGCCAATTTCGATATAACTTCACAGAAATGTTCCTTGGGTGACCCTCTACCAAGTTTGTTCAAGCCATCTTGATTCGTCAACAAACATAGCCACCAGGGCGCGGAGTAAGTTTAACCCTTTACTTCATAAAGACGCCTTTTGACAATTCTAGTATAGACGCCTTTTGACACCTCTAATATAGAAGGCTTTTGAATAATTGGGTGAATTATGTTTATATTAACTGACAGAGTGGAAAAAAGTGCAGGAAGTGTTCAGATTGCTCGTTTCAAGCAATCTGAACTCCTCCTGCACTGTTTTCAAAGGCCTTCTGTGATTGGTATCTACGGAGTAAAGGGTTAATTAGTAAAAACTTTAAAAAAAATCTTCCTGTCAGAAACTACTGGGTTGATTATAAAATAATTTCAATGAAATGTTCCTTGGAGGATCCTTCACCAAGTTTGTAGTGATTTGACAAAAAACATGGCGACCAGGGAGTGGGGTTAGTTTACTATAAAAGCTATAGTAAAAACTTAAAAAATCTTCTTGTCAGAAACCACCAGATCAATTTTAAAACAATTTCACAGAAATGTTCCTTGGGTGACCCAATACCAAGTTTGTTCAAGCCGTTGTGATTTGTTAAAAAGCATGACTGCCACAGTGAGGTACTAGTTTACTATATAGGCAGCTATAGTAAAAACTTAAAAAGCCTTCTTGTCAGACACTACTGACCTGATTTAGATGTAATTTCACTGACATTTACCATGGGTGAACCTCTACCAAGTTTGAACTCTTCTACGCATCTGTTACATCTTCAAAACAAATCAAAATCCTAACTACTTGCCCATCTCGTTTTTCTGGAATTTTGAGTGTACATGTATTATATAATCTACTTAAGTTGGGTGACTCAAGGTGAGTCAGGTGAGCGATATAGGGCCTTCTTGGCCCTCTTGTTATTGTATTAAACTAAACAGTCCTGTTTATTAAACTTTGGCATGTACACCCCCACATCCACACCCAGTTTTTAAAATTAAATTAAATACATTTCAGCTTAAGAACTGGCAAGCTAGCCTTAGCCAGACATAGACAAAGTGTATATTCTGCCTTAATAGTCCTACTTGCACATACATGTATCCACTATTTTGCTAATATGAAAGATGGTTTCATTCATACAGATATATCTGACAGCGCTCAGAATACTGTCTCAAATGGACACCGTTGCGATATGACTGAAAAACTGTTGAAAGCGACGCTAAACACCATACAACAACAACAACAACGGCTAGATTTACTGCAGTGCTGTCTGCAAATCAGTTTACCCTAAATTGTATTTCATTATGCAGGTCATTTATGTAGATTAAAACAGAATGGGGCCCAGGACAGAACCTTGGGGTACCCCAAATGTTACAGGAACTGTACCTGACTGTTCACTAGCTAAATTGAAGATGGTTTGGTAAGAAGGCCTTAATCCATTGGAGTTAAGGTGTTACATGTTATATGCCATACTGATATTGCTTGTAGACTAAGAGGAGTGTATCATGACTTACTTTGTCAAAATTTAATGCAAATAAAAAATCTAACAGGAAGATTGAGGACTGATTGGCATCTGTCAACTGTGTTTCTGAGCAAATCTTCCAAAAGCGTTTAATTACTAGCTTCGTCTTCCGTGACATCTTGGAGGGGATGGTAATTGAGTGCATACATAATATAAATATAAGAAATAACTTTGTTGAATATTCATGGATGAGATATTAATGTAGAAACAGGCCCTTAAACTGTACTCTGTATTTTACGCAGCAATATGCAACAAACATTGAAATGATTTTGTGATGTAAAGCAGGTCACCAACCACCAGTTGACCCAGATATCGCTCGAGAATCTGTATTATAACAACTAACAATGATATCATAATTTTGGGTTTATTGGTATTTTCTGTTACAAGTTGTGATGGAAGAGTTTGATGTATCTTAATTAGGGTTGTCCATGACCCTACAGTTTTGTGTTGTTGTCACACTATTTAATCAAATGACCAAATGATCAAATTAACAATCTGCCTGCAAAGTCTCATTAGAGACAAATGTGAAAACACTATACACATTGGCATGTCATTGCTTTACCAGGGAAAAGTCAAGTACATAATTAGGCCAAAATTAAAATATTGTTTGTTTGTCCTCTACCTACTCACCCGATAATATTTCCCCATCTCTAATAATTTGATTGCCTTCCCCCAAAAAATTATTTGTTTTGTTTGTTAAACTTGGCAAAATGTTGGATAATATCCGAGTTCTGTTATAGCTTGGGTGATCTGAATTCTCTTATATATTGGGTGATTTGAGTTCTGTTATAGCTTGGGTGATCTGACTTCTGTTATAGCTTGGGTGATCTGACTTCTGTTATAGCTTGGGTGATCTGACTTCTGTTATAGCTTGGGTGATCTGACTTATGTTATAGCTTGGGTGATCTGAGTTCTGTTATAGCTTGGGTGATCTGAGTTCTGTTATAGCTTGGGTGATCTGACTTCTGTTATAGCTTGGGTGATCTGACTTCTGTTAAAGCTTGGGTGATCTGACTTCTGTTATAGCTTGGGTGATCTGACTTCTGTTATAGCTTGGTTGATCTGACTTCTGTTATAGCTTGGGTGATCTGACTTCTGTTATAGCTTGGGTGATCTGACTTCTGTTATAGCTTCGGTGATCTGAGTTCTGTTATAGCTTGGGTGATCTGACTTCTGTTATAGCTTGGTTGATCTGAGTTCTGTTATAGCTTGGTTGATCTTAGTTCTGTTATAGCTTGGGTGATCTGACTTCTGTTATAGCTTGGTTGATCTTAGTTCTGTTATAGCTTGGGTGATCTGACTTCTGTTATAGCTTGGGTGATCTGAGTTCTGTTATAGCTTGGGTGATCTGACGTCTGTTATAACTTGGGTGATCTGACTTCTGTTATAGTTTGGGTGATCTGACTTCTGTTATAGCTTGGTTGATCCTAGTTCTGTTATAGCTTGGGTGATCTGACTTCTGTTAAAGCTTGGGTGATCTGACTTCTGTTATAGCTTGGGTGATCTGACTTCTGTTATAGCTTGGTTGATCTGACTTCTGTTATAGCTTGGGTGATCTGACTTCTGTTATAGCTTGGGTGATCTGACTTCTGTTATAGCTTCGGTGATATGAGTTCTGTTATAGCTTGGGTGATCTGACTTCTGTTATAGCTTGGATGATCTGAGTTCTGTTATAGCTTGGTTGATCTTAGTTCTGTTATAGCTTGGGTGATCTGACTTCTGTTATAGCTTGGTTGATCTTAGTTCTGTTATAGCTTGGGTGATCTGACTTCTGTTATAGCTTGGGTGATCTGACTTCTGTTATAGCTTGGGTGATCTGACTTCTGTTATAGCTTGGGTGATCTGAGTTCTGTTATAGCTTGGGTGATTTGAGTTCTGTTATAGCTTGGGTGATCTGAGTTCTGTTATAGCTTTGGTGATCTTAGTTTGAAATATTTTGTTGTTTCCCTTCAAACAGTATTTTTTCCAACAGTGCTCCATAAGCATGGGATTATTTTTAATATAAATTTGTTTTAATTGAAACACATCTCAGTGACTAAGATATGTAAACATTTTTCAATTCAAGATTTTTTTAGAGCAGATATATATTTTCATCAGGCCCTTCAATATAACTTTCACAATTACATGTGTATATTTCTTTAATAAAAGCAAACATGCACATATATTACCAGAGATTATATTATTTGTTTACTTAATATTTATGGCATGCAGTACAATCAATAGAGACCCCAGTATTATAAGCTTTTGTTGTCGGGTTTTTACTGCAGTTTTGTATATGTTTATCAATTGATCAAATCTACCCTTTATGCAATTGTATTTCTTTTTCAGTTTATGGCAATAAATGTTAAGTGGTGCTAGAAATTCATTATATGTTTTGTGAGGTAGACTTTTTTATTTATTTTTTTATTGCGCATTGAATTGAAGCCTGAACTTGCTCTATCAACATTTCACTCTTATGAACTGTTCCATTGTTACACTGAGATTTACAATGATAAATAATATAGATCAGTACATGACTGAATGAGCGTGGAATATTATAGTTTGGGATGTTTGTTTTTTAATGAAATTTGGTATGTATTTTAATGAAGTGTTTTTAATGAAATTTGGTAAGTATTTTAATTGGAAAATATGTAAAAAAAATAGGTAAATGCTAATTATATACAGTAAATAGTTTATTGTGGACATGTGCTTGAAGCAATTTAAACCATAAGCTGAAAATTAACCAAATATTTTTATATATATGTTTGAGTAAAAAGTTCTAAATCATGCAGTATTTAATTTGGTTTTCTTATATATCCGATCTCAAAGTACATAACTTATTGTACAAGCTAGAATATAAATGTGCCAGTATTTGTATTTTGATTATAATTATAATACAAATACTTTAAGTCAGGCTCCACAATTTTTGCGTTTAAATTGTCACATTTTTTAATCAAATCTTTAAATTCTCCAATATGCCTAAAAAGTTATATAAGACAACTGACTCAATTCCAGAGTGTGAGGGAAAAACACTTAAAACATGTGTTTCCAATATGTTACATTGTTATGTACAGTTAAATATTGTTACTTTAGGTATTTCAAGCATTATTATCAGATAGGAATCCCTAAATAATACTGCAGACTATGTTACCTCACCTGTCATTTTATGTTGACTTGGGGGCAGCTGTTCCTGCTCTACAAAACTATCTTTAATCATGTACATGTACTTAACAGTAGCGTACCATTGCCAAAGTTTTTATCAGTTGTGACTCAGTTGGATCCACCATCCGCCCACAACCAGTCAACTTTGTTTGAATATTTAGTGTCATTCTCATGCCATCATGGGCTGACAGATGATCAGTTAACCTAACCACTTTTTCCTGAGATCCTGGAAGGTAATTAACCAGAACTCAAGCACACCTATCTCCGCAAGTTACTGATAACTTTCCCACTTGAATCAAGACAAATAACAATGAGATTAACAATCATAGGTCTGTGATAAATCACGATCCTTGGATTGATAATGAGATGTGCTATCGACTAAGCTAATCAGGCCCGTCTTAATCAAAATGATAGAAATAATTAGGCCATATAATACAATACAGAAAAATGCAACCTCCTACAGACCTATGCATATGAGGTCTAGACTCTTTAAAGACAATCTGATATAGGGAGAAACATATATATGCATAAAAATGGTCATACCGTTTGACCGTTGGACTTTCCCCCCTGGTTGTTTCAAATTCCTCCCATATCACTTTAAAACCATAACAAATATCTGAAAATATCAGTGTTTCAATTATAACATCGCCTGGGTGTGCCATTTAAGAACTTTTGTTGCATGCAATGACTTAATCAGTAGTAATAATGACAATGTATGTAGTCTAACAGGCTACAAGTACATGTACACTATTATCTGTTGTTACTTTGAATAAATAATAAAGTTGCAAAAGTCACAAATTAGATTTGCCAGCCAGTCCCGATCAACTCAGTCAGTTACGCGTCTGACTATCAATCCAGGGGTCGTGAGTTCGAATCCCCCGCCCGCAACATTCTCTGTGATGAGTGATATACGACATTGTGTCTCATTATCATTCGTCTCTCACCACTGATTCAAGTGGGACAGTTATCAGTTACTTGCGGAGATTGGGTGTGCTCGAGTACTGGTTAATCCCAGGAAACAGTGGTTAAGTTAACTGATCATCTGTTAGCCCTCGATAGCATAAAAATGACACTAAATATTCAATCAATTAATCAATCATAGATTTGCCAAGGCTGTTGGAAAGTTGAACAATGTTAATGGTATATTGTTACAGTAAGCCTTCTATTCTGGTATGAGCAGACGACAATAAGGCATGTCTTATATATGTAAGCTGATTAACACATGTACACAGACTGAGATTATAAATATAAAGTATGTGCCTAGTAGATATAGGTTTGACTCATTTTATTATAATTTGAGTGTCCTTTTTTTATTAAATTCTAATTGCTGGACATTTTTTGTTGTAAAATTGTTCAGTTTCAAATTTTTTATGTCTACGTAGAAGTGTTGTATGTATAATTTATATTGGTATGTCGTGAAGTTATTTGATATTTGGATATTTGCCATGTGGATATTGGACTGGGTTGCCTGTTTGTACATATCACAGAGGGTGTGTGGACAGGTCCTTGTACAGCAGTTGTGTTATGAGGTCGTAACAGTTTACATTCCACAGTGATTTAAAGCTCAAGAAAAGTCAGTAAACGGCAACCACTTTGGTTTGGTTATCACTGATTAGTGTATTGATCTGGCTGGCTGGCAGATCTCCACTATTGCAGCACCGGAATTTAAAGATATGTTTTTATTTTTATTGGTCGAGTATAATATAAATTACAGGCATTTAAGGAACATGGCCTATCAGTTTGTTGATGGAAATTGCTGATGAACATTTTTTACCACCATCATTATTGTCACCATTTAACCGCTGGGTTACAAATATAGATAAAAAAATAATTCAAGAATGATTTTCGATTTTGGGATAGTTTATGACTCTTGGATTAATCGGCATGTCCTGGGTTAACCAGTATTAGACATGTACTTTATATCTGCAAGTCCTGGGTTAACCAGTACACAACTTGTCTTTGCAATTCCTGGGTTAACCAGTATTAGACATGTACTTTATATCTGCAAGTCCTGGGTTAACCAGTACACAACTTGTCTTTGCAATTCCTGGGTTAACCAGTACTAGACATGTACTTTATATCTACAAGTCCTGGGTTAACCAGTACACAATTTGTCTTTGCAATTCCTGGGTTAACCAGTATTAGACATCAACTTTATATCTGCAAGTCCTAGGTTAACCAGTACACAACTTGTCTTGACAATTCCTGGGTTAACCAGTATTAGACATGTACTTTATATCTGCAAGTCCTGGGTTAACTAGTACACAACTTGTCTTTGCAATTCCTGGGTTAACCAGTATTAGACATGTATTTTATATCTGCAAGTCCTGAGTTAACCAGTACACAACTTGTCTTTGCAATTCCTGGGTTAACCAGTATTGGACATGAACTTTATATCTGCAAGTCCTGGGTTAACCAGTACACAACTTGTCTTTACAATTCCTGGGTTAACCAGTACTAAACATGTACTTTATATCTGCAAGTCCTGGGTAAACCAGTAGACACACATTACCTCTGCAAGTTCTGGATTAACCAGTATTGGACACACATTATTTTAGCAAGTCCTAGGTTAAGCAGTACTAGACATGCCATATCTCTGAAAGTCCTAGATTAAGCAGTACTAGACACACATAATCTCTGCAAGTCCTAGGTTAACCAGTACGACATTAATTTTACTTTCCCATTTTTATTCAGAGGTGGGAGATTCATAACTGTTGAAATATTATGTTGGTTAGTTATTGAGCCCACTATCAACAGATATATACAGCTACCAGTAGATACACTAGACTTTTTATAAAGTTTACTCTCCTATCATGCACCATCTTATAATATTTTTACACATACACAATGGAAAAATGAATATGTTTTCAAGAACAATTTTTATTGATTGGAAAAATTGATGAATTCTAGATAAGAATGGAATAATATTTATTAATTTTTATAACTAATATCTGATTTTAAACCAGGACATTTTTAACAGTATCTTAGTTTTAGCTTAAATATTTTGGTTGCAAAAAGTTCTTGCAACACGAAAGCTTAGTGAACATACAACACTTGTTTTTCTTTTTGCCATGAGCATGGTATAGCATGGTATAGCAGCATGTTATATATATTGTGTTGCTCAGAATTGTTTGCAGGTTTACACGAATGGTCAACTTTAGTATTAATTATTTGTGGTACATGTATCTGGTTTACATCTACCAGTCTTTATTTTAAAATCCTGCCATATATAAAATATTTTGCTAAAAGGTCATGGCAGAGGATCGAACTCACTTGATGCTTCAAAAATGTTATATAAACTGGTGATAGACAATGTTATATAAACTGGAGACACACAATGTTATATAAACCGGAGACACACAATGTTATATAAACTGGTGAAACACAATGTTATATAAACTGGTGATAGACAATGTTATATAAACTGGAGACACACAATGTTATATAAACCGGAGACACACAATGTTATATAAACTGGTGAAACACAATGTTATATAAACTGGTGATAGACAATGTTATATAAACTGGAGACACACAATGTTATATAAACCGGAGACACACAATGTTATATAAACTGGTGAAACACAATGTTATATAAACTGGTGATAGACAATGTTATATAAACTGGTGAAACACAATGTTATATAAACTGGTGATAGACAATGTTATATAAACTGATGATAGACAATGTTATATAAACTGGTGATAGACAATGTTATATAAACTGGTGATAGACAATGTTATATAAACTGGTGAAACACAATGTTATATAAACTGGTGATAGACAATGTTATATAAACTGGTGATAGACAATGTTATATAAACTGGTGAGACACAATGTTATATAAACTGGTGAGACACAATGTTATATAAACTGGTGAGACACAATGTTATATAAACTGGTGAGACACAATGTTATATAAACTGGTGACACACAATGTTATATAAACTGGTGATAGACAATGTTATATAAACTGGTGATAGACAATGTTATATAAACTGGTGATAGACAATGTTATATAAACTGGTGAGACACAATGTTATATAAACTGGTGAGACACAATGTTATATAAACTGGAGACACACAATGTTATATAAACTGGTGATAGACAATGTTATATAAACTGGTGAAACACAATGTTATATAAACTGGTGATAGACAATGTTATATAAACTGGTGAGACACAATGTTATATAAACTGGTGAGACACAATGTTATATAAACTGGTGAGACACAATGTTATATAAACTGGTGAGACACAATGTTATATAAACTGGTGAGACACAATATTATATAAACTGGTGACACACAATATTATATAAACTGGTGACACACAATGTTATATAAACTGGTGACACACAATGTTATATAAATATGTTTTAGCTAAGTATGGTAAAATTGAGTTGTGAAGAAATCTTGTTCAGTTATTGACTCTTTGATACAAAAACTAACGATTGATTATCTCACCAGGACTGGGACACTGATAAATGACGATATATATGCTCTCCAACAATCTATATTGATTTTGATTAGCGATCAATTGACTTTGTGAACGTGTTAAACGAAGCCATTGTGATAATCTTGTTTATCATGGTCTGTAATATTGGCTCATTCCCTGAAACTCAATATGCTTAAATGTTTAATTAACTTGTCAATATATACATATTGGATCGTAATTTATGAAATGTTGTCGATATTTAATTGAGAAAGAAGATAAGACTGCGTATTCATTATATGTAAATGAAAGCACAAGCTGTATTGAGCAGATTTGAAAAGATTTGGGTCAGGTAAAAACAGTTCAGGTTTTCTAATTAAACGTTTTATTATGCAGAAATTGACAAACCAGATGATGTACAGCTAGTAATGTCACAATTTTGTAGCCAAATTAAATGTACGGTCAGCCTGTATAACAAAATATTATTGTAAAGAGTATGCAAACCTTATTTTGTAGTCGCATTTTTTACTTCTCTTCTTGATCAGGTGTTATAAACTTCAGCCTGCTTTATCAGAGCTCTCCAGAGGATGGAATTCAATCCCTGGGGTAAGAAAAGGTCATTGAAGGTCCTTAAATGTCCTCCCTAAAACATGTTAAAGCCCTAGCAGTCACACAGAAAGTTGTACATTTAGTTCAAACTTGGTATTAATCGGTAAGAGATATATATGTAACAGGCATAAAATTACTGTTATAATTTTATTGCTGTTATCAAATAATAAAGATAATAAAATAAATAAAAATAATAAATTTCAATTAAAAAGGTAAGAGCTAAATTTTTTAATTGTGTTTATTGTAAAATGGTGTATGTATCTGATTGTTTGTAGAGCTTTGTTAATAGGTGAGAATTTTGTTAATATGCAGTATATATACAAGTTTCATTATAGTAATCATTATACAAGCTGTGTTGTAACAAGAAACCCATGAGGTGTAGAGAAGGTATTTAAATTTTCATTTTTATGTAATATCAAATTTTAAAATCTTAGTCAATCAGTTATAAAATCCAAGTATTATTGTTTTGGAGAAAAGCCTCCAGATGTTGATATAATCATTTGATTTTGAGTTGACATGTGTTGACATGAGAACGACATAATTGCTCATTTCCAGGACTTGTTTGATTGTTATAGTTTGTTTGATTATATTATGTTGATTACATTTGATAAGAAAATCTTAATTATTAACTTCTAGTAGCTTAACAGCTTTAAGTCAAAATATATGTAAAATTAGAATTTATTGGTTAATTGTTAAAGTGATTTTTATTGGTTAAATATTCAAAGTTAATTTTATTGGCTGATCCATTTTAGGAACTTATGATATAAGGAAAGGTTTTTAAAATAGGAAAGAGAATACATATAAATAAGTAAGAGATGGAGAGATAGGACTTAGTATTTTAAATGGCATAATGCTAGCCATTATATAATTTACGATATTTTAAAATTATTACTAAGGACTACGATTACTTACTTAAGAACTTATTCAAACTGTGTTAATTTAATATTTTGGAACCTATAAACTATTTTAATTTATTGTTATTAATCAAACCAAAATAAAAGTGTTAAACACCAAAAGACTTGTGTACTTTATTTGGATATTGAATTAAGTCTACTGCCAGAAGTTAGACTGACCCCAGTGTGTCAACAAAATACCAGTTGTGTGTAGGCTACCTACCAGCTAATTCCCCACTTGCACTTACACCAGCTGGTTAGAATCAAAAGGCTGACAATAATTAGGATTCAGAGTTTGGTGACAGATACAAGATTTAACATGTTTTATTTTATGCATCAATATTGAGAAAGACATAGAAAGATATAAAAAAGAAATAGGCCTTTACAAGATACTGTTCAAGCGCCTGAGGCATACTATTTTGGATATTCAATTTTTTATATTCATAATTACTGAGGTGCACTAGTGCTGAAATGACCTTGGAGGAGCTGGTTATCGGCTGGATGCATTTAAAGGTCTGATTTTGCTCTATTTACATTGATGACTGCTTAGGCAGATTTATTAGTAGGAAAGGAGGAATATACAGTTTTATTTTGTCAACTACAATTTCTGCTGTATAGTACATATATGTATAAGTGTTGAGTGTCTCACAGAACTGAAAAATATTCTGTAAACTACTAATGAATACTAGTTCTGCATTTTAACCAAGGAAGCTAAGTTTCTGCAAATTAAAGCAGGGGTTAAAAAAAAGTGCAAGTTCCAGGTCCCGGACCTTTGCTTTTCACATTTGGACCCTTGTATTAGCTAGGTCCAACAGATCTTTCAATATTAAAAAAAAGTTTGTTTTTTTTAAGAATTAGGCATGGGCTTATTTTTGCATCTCCATTGATCAAGTCCGGCGGCAGTTGTAATTAAAAATTATTAGTATTTTATAATTAAATGCAGCATATGCCTTGGCCAGAGCTGGAAAACTCCTCAGATTTTAAATTTTTGTGCACAGTGTAGTTGAAAAATGAAATAAACTGGGATGAACATTATATCAATGCCTATGGTTGTACCCAATCTGTATTGATGTCATTTCAAAGGCTGTTAGGCTAATGGAACCTTTCAAAAATGAAATACATAATGCATATTTTATCAGTAAAATTCTGACTTTCCTACATTTTTTTAAGACCTTTCAAAATTTTTGCTGAAAAGTCCTGGACCTAAAAGTAAAATGCACTGTTTTAAGCCCCTGTTAAATAGAATATTTCTTGTGTTCAGTAGCTTTTAAAGGAACCAGTGTGCCATTTCACAAAACATCGTAAACTTACGATTAAAAATTGTGTACAATGTTCCGTGAAACGGCACCGAGTTGTGTTAGGCCATGCTTAAAAAAATATTTTTTTCTGTGCTTTGACCCAGTATTTTTCATGTGGATAGGTAGGTAGCTAAGTTGTTTTCTTTGCCAAAGTTTGATTTTGTATAGTTTTAAAGAAAAATGGACAGAAATCCTGAAAAAAAAATTTAATGCTTTGAAAGTCGATAAAAGTTTGGGTAGCTGTGATTTTGAGTGAGTAGGTAGGAGCAAGGCAAACAATATATTTTTTAAGGATGGCATTATGCATACAATATAAAAGGAAGTGAATTATACTAAATGAAGAAGAAAAAAAATGATTATCACATATACATTAAATGATCATTTACTTATTTCTTCATATCTTATTCACATTTCTTAATAATTTATGATCATACTGGCCTGTGTTTTTGGTTTTAATTCATTTTAAGATGTAAGTTTATTTTGTGATTCAGATGGACAAAAGACCGTAGTTAAGACAAAATGAATGCGAAGAGGACTCCAAGGGCAGGTCACTCCAACTTGCCGGTCCCTAAAGCTTCCAAGGGGTCACCAGGCAATGCCAAGTCGTCCCTGAGTAAGGGTGGACCACACACGAGGTCTGCCGAGGACATTCCGAGACGCGTTCAACTGAGCGTGGCAGGTGGAGCGTCACCACAACGCCGGGCAATATCGCCTGGTAACACACAGAGGAAAGGACTCGCGACACCAAGTTCACCATGTATGTATTATTGACATGTCTAAAATAACTGGAACTTTAATCAGTAAATGATATCTATACATGTATAATTGGTTAACCCTTTACTCCATAGATACGCGTTTTCCCACATCAATCACAGAAGGTCATTGAAAACAATGCGGGAAGTTTTCAGATTACTCGTTACGACACACATATCAGCAATGGGTGGATTATGTTTATATTAATTGACAGAGTGGAAAACAGTGCAGGAAGTGTTCAGATTGCTTGTTACGAGCAATCTGAACTCTTCCTGCACTGTTTTCAATGACCTTCTGTGATTGGTGATGGAAAATGCGTATCTATGGTGTAATGGGTAAAGGATAGCCCTACTGATTTTTTTTTTTGATTTTTTTTTTGTCTCTCTCCATTTCTATCCATGAACTAAGGAGAATAAAAGAAATTCCTACCTAACAAACTTTATTTTTGTCCCGCATGTCACAGGAAACAAAAATATGTTTTCATGGCTAGTTTTATAGAGAGTTGTGCTTTTATAAACAAATTCATCGCTTACCTAAAACATAAACATATCTTGTGAACAATTTACAATGTACATGCAAATGTGAAAATAAGTACAAATCATGTGTGTATATAATGATGATAAATATTCAGTTTATCAATTTTACAAAGAATATAAAGTATTAAAATTATATAATATAAGAATTAAAATTGACTCATGTCAGCAGGTTTCTGAAGCTCAGAGCTGCATTCAGCACCATTAAAACATGTTTACTCTGTTTATGAACACAAGCAGTGACCAAACGAATGAAGAGTAAACGGAAATCTGACTGCTTCTGCTCTCCCTCCATTTCTATATAAGTCATATGATTGAACACAAGCAAACAGCTCCCAGAGATGTTTACTCTCATAGCGATTGATTAAAGCTAACATGTTGTTCAACTGACTTCTGTTATCAAACGTTTGCAAAAAAAAAAGAAATGTTTAAGCAAACTGAACCCAGCTGAGGGATACCATTGTAGTTAATTAATGTAGAACTGTGCTTTAACTAGTGATGGGAACAAATGAAATGTTTAAGCAAACTGAACCCAGCTGAGGGATACCATTGTAGTTAATTAATGTAGAACTGTACTTTTACTAGTGATGGGAATCTGTTCATATTTTCACAATCAGTTATCCGTTACAATTGGTTTGGTTCAACAATGATAATTGGATAATTGACTAATATGAGTTTTAGTGATTTAACTTTGCACTTTAAATAGAATGAGAGAAAGATCAAATGAAAGACTTCATTTACTGCATCTGTGTAAAAAACATTTGGAGAGAACATGATAAAGAGGGAGACGGAGATTTATATAAAAAATCTTATATGTATTGAAAATCATTTAGACTGAAATTACTCGATTTCCCCATATATACCTGGTAATGTAACATAGATTATATGACAGTAAGAAAATAACCAAAAAAATCACTGTATACCAACAATCCATTATCACCAACTTCAACTCAAACCAATTATCAATAGTCTGAGACAATGGAAACACTACTAGCTATAACCATGTGAACTCCGTGTTGTATTATTACAGATGGAGGTCAGCAGAATGGTCAGACGGGTGTACGCTACATCACAGAGGATCTTATACGGAAGATGTGCAAGGAAGAAAACCTGGAGGTGGTCACAACCCTCAATCTGACACTCACCAAGGGTGAGGGTGGCAAGAAAATAAAGGTTTGTACAACAATCCAAGTCAGAATAGCTGTATTCTGCATTCTTGCCTTTGTTTGTTAGAGTTTGGGAGGCACGGGAAATAAAATGTTGACAGTCGTCTGAGTTAAGACGAAGTTATATCTTTATTATTGTACATTACACTCACCAATACATGAAACAAAATAAAACATTCAATGTATTAATAGACACATCTCTGCAGCTGGGCCCGGTTAGCTCAGTCGGTTAGCTCAGTCGGTTAGCCCAGTCGGTTAGCTCAGTCGGTTAGCTCAGTCGTAGCATGGTTGACAATCGATCACTCCAAGGGTCTTAAGCTTGACCCATTCACAGGCTCGATGATGATTGACATACAACATTGCAGCTCTCTGTCATTAATCTCTCACCACAAGTAGATAACTGCGGAAATGTTTGTGCACATACTGGTTATCCTTCCAAAATCCCTGGAAAGAGTGGTTAGGTTAACTGATTGTCTAGTAACCCTTGATGACATAAATTATAGTAAGTATTCAAACAAACAAACAAAATCTCTCTGTTAAATATGATCTGATTTTTCACTGTGATCAGTCTTTTTTACCTTAAAGTGTTCAAACATTATCTATAAGACGTTCATTATTGCTACATGTATAATTAGCATTCTAAGTGTTTTTACACATTTGAATGCCTGAATACTGATTTTTACCCCAAAATTTTAATTTCATTGTTTTAAAACTTCAATCTCACTCTAAAGTGCTTGTCTGAAGCCCTGTACCTCTCGTGGGTCATAATATCAAACTTAAACGACTAAAATTTCAGTTGAATAATTTCTTTAACAATACCTCTGAATATCTTGTTGTTTGTTAAATTAAAGTTTGTTAACATTTTAACCATTAATTACTGAATTTTTCGAATGTCAAGTCAATATTGTCACTCAAGATAGCAAACCCTCTTGTATCTTTCAAGAATATAAAACTCATTGAGAATTCAATTACGTTTTATCAATTCCCATTATACTTGAAGATAAATTACACAACCAACAGTTAGGTAGCTGGTGTCGTTTAAATCAAAGTTGTACAAAACCTCACTTAGAATATCTCCAGGTATTCACCAACCAGGTATTCAGTGAAAGTGATATTTACCCGTTGAAAGCATTTGTGTAAATATTAAATACTAGTTCTCAATCAGTTGTGTTTGTACAGTGTTTACAAATGTCAACACAGATGTAAATAGCAGCCATTTAACTTCCATTAATATGTGATGATTACTGACCAGTCCGTCAGTGGTCAAAATTGGTGTAACCAGTGGTAAATGTTTGGTCCATTTATTTTATCTATTTAATAATTAAGGTGACAAGTCTATTTAAATTAAATTAAATATGTTTTCATATTTGTTGATATTTACCTCAATATTGAGTATTTTATGTGTGCTTATATAGAATGTAAAACTAAAAATATATATATTTATATAATCTTTATATAATTATGTGATAAATATAGGGAAAAAAATATATGAAAATATATTCAAAATGAATGCAACAATAATTTCTGGCATGCACAATCATGCATAAAGGACATTTTTAATTAAACAGAGGCCAACAAGAACATAATTTAATAAGTTAATTATGCTCAGTGATAGATGTTACACTAAATATTTACTTTATACTTTACTAGTGGTTTGTTTTTTAAACATTTAAGATAACCTTGTATCATTTCCACCACACCTGGTTAGCTCAGTCTGTATCATGTCTAACTATCAATCCAGGAGTTGTGAGCTTGAATCCCCACCTGACCACAGTTTCATTGAGGAGTTATATAAGACATTGTGTCTCATTGTCATTTGTCTCACTGCTGATTCAAGTGGGAAAGTTCACTTGTTTGTGGAGATGGGTGTGCTCGAGTACTGGTTCCAAAGATTCAAGAAAAGAGTGGTTTGATTATCTGATTGTCTGGTAGCCCTTGACAGCATGAAATTGACTCAATATTCAAACAATGGCAACACTCAGGACCTTAAGTCCTTTCACACTTCTATCAAATACTGAAAGAATGAAGAAAAAAATAATTTTTTATTTTTTAATATCTTTCGACATTTTATAAATAAAATTTAATCTTTTTGATTCTCCTGCATTAGCGTGACATAAATACTTGAGTGTTAACTGAAAATACCTATACGTTGATACGGACTTGATTGTGACAGAGATATCTTATACGACTCTGTATTCTACCTGAGTGACGATCGTTTATCTAAAGATCTGCATATTACAACTGGGATCAATTGATTTGCTTACTATTCAAATTACTGTTATGAGAAAAAAGTTTACCTATTATGTTTGCCTAACATGTAAATAATCACTGGGATGTTTGGGTTTCAATAAATAGATCAATTATTATGAAGAAAACAAATTCTGATTTGAATAACTGAGCTGTAAAAATGATCTGAATGTGAGATGGTGTGGGGATGAATGGTGTTAAAGGAGCACATCAGTCATCAGGGCCTTAATGTATGCTTGGATTTAGTTCATTAATTGTCTAGTTTAAAGCTTGTTTCGTTAGGTTTGATCTGATATGTTTATATTAATGAATTTGTAAAGTCAGATTGTAAGATGAAAAATGATGCTTAGAGAACTTAAATTTAAAGTGAAAAAACATACCCCACCACCCACCCGCTGAAAATCATATTTTGTAATTTAAATGTAGTTATTTAATATTTGTACATTATATTGTTTGTTACTGACTTCAACATTGTCACCATCATTGTCACTGCAACATCATTATCTTCAATATCATCATTATCACTACCATTATCATCATCATTACCACCATCACTACAATTATTATCATCTTCACCACCATCATTATCATCATAATTATCATCATTATTGTCATATCATTATCATTATAATTATTATCTGCCCCTTTTCTAATAAAATTTGGGGATATTAAAATGCCATCTGTTTGTCACGATATTGACAACTTTGCTCCAACTCCAACTTATAACCTAAATCAAATGGGAATTTGCTGCACAGCAAGAACATGATGTGAGTATGTATGTGCCTGTGGTCTTGGTAAACCAATTAAATTATTTTCTATGGAGTTTTTTGTGTCATATTTTGGACCAACAACCTTGTAACTCGTCTCAAACAGTAATTAAATGGAACTTGCTGTACAGTAGATATATGGTCTATGTGCCTGTGAAATTAGCGTTTTGATTAAGTTATTTTTGATTGAATTATGGCTGTTTGTTCTTTTAACTTAGATTTGACGTCATACTTTGGACCAACAACCTTGCGGACACAACTCCTCCCATGCTTTTATCCCAATTCAAATGACTTAACTAAATTTTCGGTAAAAAAATTGTTTTTCGAACAATAGCAGGGGGCATACATGTCAACAGACATATTTCCAGTTCCAGTATAACTTTGTTTGATGTTTGTAGTACATAGAAAACCTGGACAAACTGAAGAGACTGCAGGTGCTGAACCTGAGTAACAACATATTGGAGAAGGTGGAGAGATTGGACAAGTTACTGAAGCTGAAAGAGTTGAACATCTCAGACAATTGTATAGTGAAAATAGAAGGACTGGAGAACCTGACAAACTTACAAGTGTTAAACCTCACAGGCAACCTCATAGAGCATATACCAATATGGATGGGCAAGAGGCTGAAGTCATTAAGGGCATTCCATATAGGACGGAACCGCCTAGAATCTGTAAGTCATTTAAAACTATAAAACTGGTCATTTAATGTTCAGCATTGTATACCATATTTGTAAGAAAGATGTCAAACCATGTTCAGTATTATAAATATTTGAAGATAGTCCACTGGTGATAGGGAATGTCATATGACGTTATTAGTGTCATAAGCATTTTTATAGAGTTACGCAAGACTATTACTATATTACACTAATTAATAAGTAAACTTATACAATTTTATAGTATATACTCTATTGCCAAGTCATATACTGGTGTAGCTCAACCTACATATTGGATTGTGAGAAAAGGATCTGCATACTAGTTCATTGGTGACTTCCTTTTGATATTCCTTAGTACCTGTATACAAAATAGTAACACTTCATGGGATGTAATTAGTACACTCTTCTTTTTTTTTTTTTTAAATTGTCATATATAATAGTGTACTATAATTATATACATATATTGT
This sequence comes from Panopea generosa, assembly GCA_029582155.1. Classification (NCBI taxonomy): domain Eukaryota; kingdom Metazoa; phylum Mollusca; class Bivalvia; order Adapedonta; family Hiatellidae; genus Panopea; species Panopea generosa. The sequence goes on from CM055905.1 coordinate 52,567,807, forward strand.
ATATAAATAGCAATATACTTAGGTATAGGGCTATATGGTTTACCAGTATCAGTAAACGCTACTGCATAATGGTGAAATGGAATGTCATATGACGTTATTTGTGTCATTAGCATTCAATATAGAGTTACGCAAGACTATTAATATATTACACTAATTAATAAGTAAACCAATTAAATCTTATTATATAACTGGAGGATATACTCTACTGCATTCAATAAATTTTGCACAAAGAATATCAAAGTAAAATTATTTATGAAATTATAGGGAAAATAGATAAACATCAAATGTATGTAATAAACATGTCAATAAATCTTGTACAAAGATTAGCTGACTAAAAGGAATTTTATTTAACATAATAAGTGGAAAAAGTAATAATCAAATGTAATTAATAAATATCTAAAGTAGAAGATATGTATATAATCGTCTTACATCACTACTCATTCATCATATATCATCCATACAGCTTTACAATAACCATCAATTTATTTTTTATCATCTGTTCATGCTCGCCAAAATAACCAGTTCAAAGTGCGAGGGTAAATAAAAACTTCAACAACAACATGTATATGGTCAGCCATGTACATGTACTGTAGTTAACTCCAAAAAAGATCTCACAACCAGGATATTAATAAAAATGTCTCTGTAAGACCATAATAAATCAATTGCTAGATTATCATCCCCTAACTGCCCTCTAATTTTCATGCTGCCCCAACCCTTTTTAGTTTCATTAGAAAAATATATAGATATATAAAATTGTTATAGCTTTAAAACACACACACAAAAACAATTTTTTTTTTTAAAAATCCTCCTCATCCCCCTTTTTAAGAAAAATTTGGATGATAATCTAACAATTAATTTCTAATGGCCTAATACTTGATTGATATTCTTTAATTAACATACCCTATGGAATTAACATTTTTTTCTCCACACAGTTAAGCGAGTTAGCAAAGTTGAAACCACTGCCCGACCTGACCCAGTTGACTGTGGCAGAGAACCCGCTGGCTGAGTTCAACCACTGCCGCAGTTACCTGGTGTTCCATCTGCGCACCTTGGAGATCATCGATGGTCAGGCTGTCAATGACAGAGAGAGACAGAGCGCCAAGGACAGGTTTGAACAAGGTAAGTGATATTTCTGAATAATATCATGTAGAATATCATCCAAGATGTCTGCTGCAAATGTCAACATACATTAAGCATGGTGTTATTTGGGGCCTGCTTGATGAAAAATTGGATCAAGCAGGAATTCTTTACTGCAAAACAATAAGTATATAATATATGTTTGTTCCAGGGTAAGTATATAATATATGTTTGTTCCAGGGTAAGTGTATAATATATGTTTGTTCCAGGGTAAGTATATAATATATGTTTGTTCTCAGGGTAAGTATATAATATATGTTTGTTCCAGGATCTAGTTTTGTTGTAATTAAATGTACAGTCAACCATGTCTCAAGCAGTCAGTCAATAAAAGGAGCAAAGTGGCCTTTTAAGACAGGTTATTATTTAATACATGTGAATTTACACTGAAAGCATAAAACTTGGATATAGCAAATATGGCTGCTTAAGACAAGTGCTTTATAGAGGTGACTGCTTACACAGGTTTGACTGTATTCTTAAAGCTGTTTGAGTGAAGACGCACATAAAATTATTACTGCTGGAAAAGTTTAATAGTTTCCTTGGTTAAAGATGTCTACTGATAGCCGGATATATATTCCATTTCAACAGTTTATTATGAACCAGCATGTATTAATATTGGAACAACTGACAAGGCATATTTTCAGTCCAATCAAGTCATGTTATACAGTTTATAAATCCTTTGGTTCAACTTTGTATGTTTTTTTTTTCTATTATACAGTATTCAAGTTATTTCCATTATATAACAGTGGTCAGCACACCTAATCATTGTTCCGGAGACTGGTTAGGGTGTTCATACGAGACACATTTTATCTCAGAAACTACTTCCCTAGATATCAAGAAAATTCAAAATCAGTCATCAGAGATACTAGAACCAGGGCAGGGATTCAAACTCGCGACCCCTGGATTGACAGCTAGGCATGTTATTGACTGAGCATCTAGACCTGGCTTAATAAATCCTAAACAATCCCATGCTGTTGGTACTATGATAGATAAAGACATTCAGTTTTGTTTGAATACTTCAGATGAAGTTGAAAGGTTGGAGAAGCAGCTTGAGTCTGAAGAAGCAAAGTTCCGTCGCCTGGAGGAGGACCATAACCGGTCCAAACAGGAAAGATCCCATCTGAGTGCCACTGAGGATGACCTGCGACACAGGGAGAGGTCATTCCAACAGAGGCTGGACGAGATGGAGAGGGAAATGGAAACCAAGAATGATATAGTAAGTTATTGATTCCAGCTGTCTGAATTATTATCTACACTTCTGTGTCAGATAAAGTGCGAATACCACATGTCCAGTGTATTTAATGTAAATACCTGATACTAGAGAGGTTTCGATTTAATACATGTATGTGAACTGGTACGTGTGGTTACAAGTACGCGTACAGGTAAACGTATTCAGATTTATTTGGTTTCGAAATATATCTACGCGTACTTGTACAGGAAAATGTCAACCACTTCTTTCAGCAGCTTCAGATCAAATTGTTCAGCGAACCTTACTTGCTTCTTTCTATCTGCCATTATACAAAATATTTAAAAGTAGAGACATCCAAGGAACCATTTAATTTCATGTATTTTATATAGACTTACAAATATGAAAAGGATTCTAACACATATGTGCAGTTCAGTGCATTCTTTTGCACCAGGGTAGAACCATTGACCTACCGCAAGTCATCTGGATATATATATATAAACATATATATATTTTACATCAATTGTGGAACAAATTTCTTACGACTTAGATTAACCACGCTCGATGATTGCATCCTGGGTTTCTTTCCAGTACCACCCGCCGAAGTAAGGGATTGTGAAAACCCGAAACAAACATCTGTCTCTGACAGGATTTGAACCCGGGACCTTCCGGTCATTAGTCTGGCGTTCTACCACTGTACCACAAATCCGCACTTTGATAGCTGGATGGTTTGGGGTTTGAACCTGGGACTTTTGGGTCCGCATTCTGGTGTTCTACTCTTGTACCACGAGTCTTCCATTATGGTATAAGGCTATGATCATCGACAGTGCCACTTTTGACTCGATCTACGCACTTCATTACAGCACTTAACTGCCTACGCACTTCATTACAGCACTTAACTGCCTACGCACTTCATTACAGCACTTAACTACCTACGCACTTCATTACAGCACTTAACTGCCTATTATATATTTGGCAGGTGCTATTCCTACTATTTTCTTGGCTGAAAATTCAAGGGGAGTCAACTGATTTTCGACGTGTAGTAAATTTGTTATATTTCTTATATATGAATTAGTAAAATCTATTGAAACGGTTTCTCAGAGTCATAAATGATTTAACTTCCTTATACATATATTAGAATCTCCACGCAAGGATGTATTTGAGTAATAAAATCCGTTTACAGTTACAAGTTTTCTACTTACATGTAAAACACTCACTACAAGTTGTATACTGGTAGATAAGAGCGCGAGAAGGCAAAAACTGCTGACGTCATCAATGACATTAACACAATTTATGTGGCTACACGTACCAGTTCACATACAAGTATCAAATCGAAACCTCTCTATTATGTCCTGGTGTGAATTATAATTAGATAGGTCCATTTGTACCTCATTTCTTGTTTAATACCTCCTTTGTATGTACTTCAAATTTGTTGTGAGTCAAAGTTTTATAGTTTGTGTGAGGTATTATCTGATATCTTGTTTCCCATAGTTTGTGTGAGGTATTATCTGATATATTGTTTCTGTCAATCTCTCATAGCTAGTGTGAGGTATTATCTGATATTTGGTTTCTGTCAATCTCCCATAGCTTGTGTGATATATTATCTGATATTTTGTTTCTGTCAATCTCCCATAGCTAGTAAGAGGTATTATCTGATATATTGTTTCTGTCAATCATCCATAGCTTGTGTCAGGTATTATCTGATGTGTGGTTTCTTCCAATCTCCCATAACTTGTGTGAGGTATTATCTGATATATTGCTTCTGTCAATCTTCCATGGCTTGTGTGAGATATTATCTGATATTTGGTTTCTGTCAATCTCCCCATGGCTTGTGTGATGTATTATCTGATATCTGGTTTCTTTCAATCTCCCATAGCTTGTGTGAGGTATTATCTAATATCTGGTTTCCGTCAATCTCTCATAGCTTGTGTGAGGTATAATCTTATATCTGGTTTTTGTCAATCTCCCCATAGCTTGTGTGAGGTATAATCTGGTTTCTGTCAATCTCCCCATAGCTTGTGTGAGGTATAATCTAATATTTGGTTTCTGTCAATCTCCCCATAGCTTGTGTGAGGTATAATCTAATATCTGGTTTCTGTCAATCTCCCCATAGATTGTGTGAGGTATTATCTAATATCTGGTTTCTGTCAATCTCCCCATGGCTTGTGTGAGGTATAATCTAATATCTGGTTTCTGTCAATCTCCCCATAGCTTGTGTGAGGTTATATCTCTTGTGTTAAACAAATGGATGTGTGATAATAGTTACAGTGAATGAAGTCATTCCAGATATTTGTACAGGGCAATCTTGACAGTGTTAGAGTAAGCTGCCTTGGTGTCCTAACACTTAATATTGTAAGCAATCAAACATACCAACAACCTGCCCTTTCTATACTGTAAACCAGTAATGTTAAATCAGAATTCCTGCCTGAGTGTAAAATATGAAGTAAGGAAGAAAACAACAACAAACAGCCTAAGTTTACATATTTTCAGTAGACTACTAGACATAGACAAAATGACATGTGGATCTCACGCAGGCTGTTTACTGTAGGTATTGGGTCATATCATTGATTTATTGGGAATAGAAATCTTTATTACAGCTATAAATACTCAAAAGAACATGTTGAATTGAAATCATATTAAACCCAGATAGTCACCATGAACAGGGGGCAGGATGGGCTTTTATGTAGTAATGAAAATATATGGGATCGTATTGGCAGTTTTATTAACGCAAAATGGCAAAAAACTAAGAATAAACATTCGGTTTGTAAAGAAGCACAGATAAGAAGATAAACAGCTAGATTTGTGGTAGTTTGTGTGTATGCAGTAATATAGTGTGCAAAATAAATAAATCAAACACACAAGTCATATATTATTGTAAAACTTTTAAGAGATAAAAAAAATAGTTTGATTTGATATTTAACTCTTCAATACCTTGCTGTTCACTTGTCATTGAAACCAACATCAAACAATGTAGAACCCAGATTAGTCTAACAACAAACAATGTAGACCCCCCAGATTAGTCTAACAACAAACAATGTAGAACCCGGATCAATGTAACAGCATTGTAGACCCCAGATCAGCCTAACAGCAAACAATGTAATCCAGCAAACAATGTAGACCCCAAATCAACCTAACATCAACATTTTAGACCCCAGATTAGTTTAACAACAAAAACTGTAGACCCCAGATTAGCCTTACAGCAACAATGATGACCCAAGATTAGTCAAATAGCAAACAATGAAGAACCCAGATAAGTATAACAGCAACAATGCTGACCCCATATTAGTCCAACAGCAACAGTGTAGACCCCAGATTAGTCTTACAGCAAACAATGTAGACCCCAGATTAGCATAGCAGCAAAAAATGTAGAACCCAGATCAATGAAACAGCAACGTAGACCCTAGATCAGCCTAACAGCAAACAATGTAGACCCCCAGATCAGCCTAACAGCAAACAATGGTGACTCCAGATTAGCCTAACATCAACAATGTAGATGCCAAATAAGTCTTGTCAGCAACAATGTAGACCCCAGATTAGCCTAACATCAACAATGTAGACTCCAGATAAGTCTTTTACAGCATCAATGTAGACCATAGATCAACCTAACATCAACAATATAGACCCCCTAGATTAGCCTAACAGCAAACAATATAGACCCCTGATTAGCCTAACAGCAACAATGTAGACCCCCCAGTTAAGTCTTACAGCAAACAATGTAGAACCCATATTAGTCTTAACAGCAACAGTGTAGACCCCAGATCAACCTAACAGCAACAATGTAAACCCCAGATTAGCCTAACAGCAAATAATGTAGACCCCAGATTAGTCTAACAGCAAACAATGTAGACCCCAGTTCAACCTAACAGCAACAATGTAGACCCACAGATTAGTCTTAAAAGCAAACAATGTAGACCCCAGTTCAACCTAACAGCAACAATGTAGATCCCCAGATTAGTCTAACAGCAACAATGTAGACCCCAGATTAGTTTACCAGCAAACAATGTAGACCTTAGTTCAGCCTAACAGCAACAATGTAGACCCCCAGATTAGCCTATCAGCGAACACTGTAGACCCCAGATTAGCCTAACTGCAACAATGTAGACCATATATTAGTCTTACAGCAACAATGTAGAACCCAGATTAGTCTAACAGCAAACAATGTAGACCCTAGATAAGTCTTAACAGAAACAATGTAGGACCCCAGCTCAACCTAACAGCAACAATGTAAACCCAAGATTTACCAAACAGCAAACCATGTAGACCCCATATTAGCCTAACAACAAACAAAATAGACCCCAGATTAGCCTAACAGCAACAATGTAAACCCCAGCTCAACCTAACAGCAACAATGAAGACCCCATATTAGCCTAACAGCAAACAATGTAGACCCCAGCTTAGTCTAACAGCATCAATTTAGACCCCATATTTGTCTTACAGCAACAGTGTAACTCCCCAGCTCAACCTAACAGTAACAATGTAGACCCCAGATTAACCTAACAGCAAACAAGGTAGACCCCAGGTTAGCCTAACAGCAAACAATTGTAGACCCCAGATCAACCTAACAGCAACAATGTAAACTCCAAATAAGTCTAAAAGCCACAATTTAGACCCCAGATTAGTCAATCAGCAAACAATGTAGAACCCATATTAATCTAACAGCAACAATGTAGACTCCAGATCAACCTAACAGCAACAATGTTAACCCAAGATTAGCCTAACCACAAACAATGTAGACCCCAGATTAGTCTAATAGCAAACAATGTAGACCCCAGATTGGTCTTAACAGCAACAATGTAGATCCCAGATCAACCTTACAGCAACAATGTAAACTCCAGATAAGCCTAATAGCAAACAATGTTGACCCCCAGATTAGCCTAATAGCAAACAATGTTGACCCCCAGATTAGCCTAACAGCAACAAAGATGACCCCAGATTAGTCAAATAGCAAACAATGTAGACCCCAGATTAGTCTAACAGCAACAATGTAGACCCCAGATCAACATACCAGTAACAATGTTGAACCAAGATCAACCTAACAGCAACAGTGTAGACCCAAGATTAGCCTAACAGCAAAAAATGTAGACCCCATATTAGCCTAACAGCAACAATGTGGACCCCAGATTAGTCTAACAGCAACAATGTAGACACCAGAATAGTATAACAGCAAACAATGTAGACTCCAGAATATTATAACAGCAAACAATGTAGACCCCAGATCAACATAACAGCAACAATGTAGACCAAATATCAACTTAACAGCAACAGTGTAGACCGCAGATTAGCCTTACAGCAAATAATGTATACCCTCAGATAAACCTAACAGCAAACAATGTTGACCCCAGATTAGTATAACAGCAAACAATGTAGACCCCAGATTAGTATAACAGCAAACAATGTAAACCCCAGATTAGTCTAACAGCAACAATGCAGACCCCAGAATAGTATAACAGCAAGCAATGTAGACCCCCAGATCAACTTAACAGCAACAATGTAAACCCCAGATTAGCCTAACAGCAAATAATGTAGACCCCAGAATAGTCTTAACAGCAAACAATGTACACCCCAGATTAGTCTAACAGCAACAATGTAGATCCCAGATTAGTCTCAACAGCAAACAATGTAGACCCCAGATTAGTCTAACAGCAACAATGTAAACCCCAGATTAGCCTAACAGCAAATAATGTAGACCCCAGAATAGTCTCAACAGCAAACAATGTAGACCCCAGATTAGTCTAACAGCAACAATGTAGATCTCAGATTAGTCTTACAGCAAATAATTTAGACTCCAAATCAGCCTGCAAGTGACTCAACCTGATCAGGGCCTTTGTTGTTTGTCAGTTAATATAACTCATTAAAATCATAACGGACTGATCCAAAAATAAGGATGAAAGAGCCTGTCATAGAAATATAGCAAATCAAATATTAGGAAGTTAGTTAATTAATTAAATATTCAGTTTAGCAAGTTTAGTAATTAATCAAATATTCAATTAAGCAAGTTAAGTGAATTATTTAAATATTCAATTAAGCAAGTTAAGTAATTGATCAAACATTTAATTAAGGGAGTTAAATGAATAAAGTGAAAATTCATTTCAGCCAATTAAGTGAATAAATTAAATTTTCAATTTAGCAAGTTCAGTGAATAAATCAAATATATAATTTGACAAGTTTGTGAATAAATTAAATGTTTAATTTAGCAAGTTTAGTGAATATTTAAAAAAATCATTATAGCAGTTGAAGGGAAATAAATAAATATTTAAAGTAGCAAATTTGTGAACAATAAATTAAATATTCAATGTAGAAAGTTTAGTGGATAAATAAAATATTCAATTTAAATGGCAAATAGAGCAAAAAAAAATAAACAAATGTTTATTTGTATAAGATCTTTATGTATGTGTACTTATCCAAACCATGGGTCTGTAAATAGCAGCTTTATCATTAGCACATACAGCTATAATGGCTTCTGAAATGGGGGCTGATAACGCTGCAGCAGTAGGGAGCAATGTTTACTTTACCCGAGCCCGTACTGTGTACAACTTATCTTGCCATAGTTACTAACATCAGCTTAGCTTAACAAGTAAAGTAAATTATGAGCAGCACTCGGCAAGATAAAGCATTATTTAATGTGTTTGTTTGGTGTGAATAATTCAACTCATTTATGAAATATTATTGTTTATTGCCACTTCAGTACTTGTGTACATGGTAACTTTCCTAATCAGCACGTTTGATTTTTTGTCCTTTCACCATTTGAATGTCTGCCGGTATGACTGGCATGATGTCTGGATCTTGGAGCTGTGGGTATTAATCTTGGTGACCTTGTTTACTGATCTTAAGTAATTAGAAACTTCTCTGTATAGCCGAATATACATGTATATGTGTGTGTGTGTGAATGTGTGACCTGGAGGAATTTGGAATAATTAACAAAATCTTAATGAGCGTTTGATAAAAAGTGAACCTGTAAAGGTATTGTACCTTTTCTTCTTTGTGGCATCTGCGTTTAAAATTTTTGCCAATAACTTGATATGTGTAAAAGCAATGTTTACCATAAAAAGTAATTTTGAAAAAATGAATGAACTCTCTTTTTTCTCCTACTTTTTTTTCACTTTTTTCAGTAGTCCATTTACAAGTTTCATGAAGTATACCCAAAGATCATGTTAATCAATTTTGTTACTTATGATTTCAGAATTAAAGTGTGCATGTAAAACAAGCATGTAAAATAAGCAACATTCATGTAAAGATAAATTATTTGTCTTGTTGGTAATTATAATGTCATACTCCAGGTTTATAAGATTTACTTCATGATGTCATTAAGTTACAATTTTATACCATTTATATGCATGATTGTATGTTTGAACATGTGTGTGTGCATGTGTGTGTGTGCACGTGTACATGCATGTGTGTATGTATGTATAATTTTCTTTAGTCATTACTTTGATGTTTAGTTTGATAAGTATGTATAAGATGGTGCTTGAATGATGAAACAAACTTGTTAATATGTAAAAAAACAAAGAAGTGTTTGAAATGATCATATACAAGACAAATTGTGGGCATATTTCCAACTGTTCATGTTGATATAAATATCCACTGCAATAAGTGATAACAATGAAATCTGTATGTGTTTAACAAATGATGAAAATAGCATTTCAGTTTGATCTTGAATTACATGTGAATAAATACTCACCCAGTCAACGTCCACTCTCACTACTACTACCATATTTTCAAAATGTATATACTATTTATATGAACTATTGCATGTGCTTTATTTATTTGAATATGACTTCGATGGTGAAAAGTTTTGTAATGCTCAAGCCAAAATAAAGAATGTTCTGTTGTGTAAATACATTTAAGTGATTAACATTTCCTATCTGCTTGCCTCCAGTTGAAGAAGAAGACATCAGAACTGAACAAGGCCTGCGAGAAACATTACCAGCTGGAGCAGGAGCTAGCCTTCTATAAGATAGACAGCAAGTTTGACAGTCTCGGCCGAGGTCCAGAACAGTCACTAGATGAGGTACTTGTCTGACATCTGCAACAAGTTTTGTTTAAAACCTACTTTCTTTTCAAAATTTCACAATTTATTGATTTGGATATTTGCTATTGGTTGTATAAAAAACATAAAATTATCCTAAACTGACCTGCTGCAATTGTAATTACGCCTTGCCTGCTTGCAGCAGTAACATTTGATCTGTAATCTGATTGCTTGTCACACCGCTGTGCAAAAGAAGGTCGATTTGGACCATCACTGGTAGTATGGGAGTTTTCTGGAAGAGTCAAATGCTATGCAGCTTGTATTTGATTTTCATACAAACAATAAAAACATTTACCTCTGTACACCTAATATTTCCAATTAAACAATGAAGACGTCTACCTCTGTACATCTAATATTTCCATACAAACAATTAAGACATTTACCTCTGTACATCTAAGATTTCTAATTAAACAATAAAGACATCTACCTCTGTACATCTAATATTTCCATACAAACAATTAAGACATTTACCTCTGTACATGTAAGATTTCCAATTAAACAATAAAGACATCTACCTCTGTACATCTAATATTTCCATACAAACAATAAAGACATCTACCTCTGTACATCTAATATTTCCATACAAACAATTAAGACATTTACCTCTGTACATGTAAGATTTCCAATTAAACAATAAAGACATCTACCTCTGTACATCTAATATTTCCATACAAACAATTAAGACATCTACCTCTGTACATCTAAGATTTCTAATTAAACAATAAAGACATCTACCTCTGTACATCTAATATTTCCATACAAACAATTAAGACATTTACCTCTGTACATCTAATATTTCCATACAAACAATAAAGACATCTACCTCTGTACATCTCATATTTCCATACAAACAATTAAGACATCTACCTCTGTACATCTAATATTTCCAATTAAACAATAAAGACATCTACCTCTGTACATCTAATATTTCCATACAAACAATTAAGACATTTACCTCTGTACATCTAATATTTCCATACAAACAATAAAGACATCTACCTCTGTACATCTCATATTTCCATACAAACAATAAAGACATCTACCTCTGTACGTTTAAGATTTCTATACAAACAATAAAGACATCTACCTCTGTACATCTAATATTTCCATACAAACAATTAAGACATTTACCTCTGTACATGTAAGATTTCCAATTAAACAATAAAGACATCTACCTCTGTACATCTAATATTTCCATACAAACAATTAAGACATCTACCTCTGTACATCTAATATTTCCAATTAAACAATAAAGACATCTACCTCTGTACATCTAATATTTCCATACAAACAATTAAGACATTTACCTCTGTACATCTAATATTTCCATACAAACAATTAAGACATCTACCTCTGTACATCTAATATTTCCAATTAAACAATAAAGACATCTACCTCTGTACATCTAATATTTCCATACAAACAATTAAGACATTTACCTCTGTACATCTAATATTTCCATACAAACAATAAAGACATCTACCTCTGTACATCTAATATTTCCATACAAACAATAAAGACATCTACCTCTGCACATCTAATATTTCCATACAAACAATAAAGACATCTACCTCTGTACATCTCATATTTCCATACAAACAATAAAGACATCTACCTCTGTACGTTTAAGATTTCTATACAAACAATAAAGACATCTACCTCTGTACATCTAATATTTCCATACAAACAATTAAGACATCTACCTCTGTACATCTCATATTTCCATACAAACAATAAAGACATCTACCTCTGTACATCTAATATTTCCAATTAAACAATAAAGACATCTACCTCTGTACATCTAATATTTCTATACAAACAATAAAGACATCTACCTCTGTACATCTAATATTTCCATACAAACAATAAAGACATCTACCTCTGTACATCTAATATTTCCATACAAACAATAAAGACATCTACCTCTGTACATCTAATATTTCCATACAAACAATAAAGACATCTACCTCTGTACATCTAATATTTCCATACAAACAATAAAGACATCTACCTCTGCACATCTAATATTTCCATACAAACAATAAAGACATCTACCTCTGTACATCTCATATTTCCATACAAACAATAAAGACATCTACCTCTGTACGTTTAAGATTTCTATACAAACAATAAAGACATCTACCTCTGCACATCTAATATTTCCATACAAACAATAAAGACATCTACCTCTGTACATCTAATATTTCCATACAAACAATAAAGACATCTACCTCTGTACATCTAATATTTCCATACAAACAATTAAGACATCTACCTCTGTACATCTAATATTTCCAATTAAACAATAAAGACATCTACCTCTGTACATCTAATATTTCTATACAAACAATAAAGACATCTACCTCTGTACATCTAATATTTCCATACAAACAATTAAGACATCTACCTCTGTACATCTAATATTTCCAATTAAACAATAAAGACATCTACCTCTGTACATCTAATATTTCCATACAAACAATAAAGACATCTACCTCTGTACATCTAATATTTCCATACAAACAATAAAGACATCTACCTCTGTACATCTAATATTTCTATACAAACAATAAAGACATCTACCTCTGTACATCTAATATTTCCATACAAACAATAAAGACATCTACCTCTGTACATCTAATATTTCCATACAAACAATAAAGACATCTACCTCTGTACATCTAATATTTCCATACAAACAATAAAGACATCTACCTCTGTACATCTAATATTTCTATACAAACAATAAAGACATCTACCTCTGTACATCTAATATTTCCATACAAACAATAAAGACATCTACCTCTGTACATCTAATATTTCCATACAAACAATAAAGACATCTACCTCTGTACATCTAATATTTCCATACAAACAATTAAGACATCTACCTCTGTACATCTCATATTTCCATACAAACAATTAAGACATCTACCTCTGTACATCTAATATTTCCAATTAAACAATAAAGACATCTACCTCTGTACATCTAATATTTCTATACAAACAATAAAGACATCTACCTCTGTACATCTAATATTTCCATACAAACAATTAAGACATCTACCTCTGTACATCTAATATTTCCATACAAACAATAAAGACATCTACCTCTGTACATCTAATATTTCTATACAAACAATAAAGACATCTACCTCTGTACATCTAATATTTCTATACAAACAATAAAGACATCTACCTCTGTACATCTAATATTTCCATACAAACAATAAAGACATCTACCTCTGTACATCTAATATTTCCATACAAACAATAAAGACATCTACCTCTGTACATCTAATATTTCCATACAAACAATAAAGACATCTACCTCTGCACATCTAATATTTCCATACAAACAATAAAGACATCTACCTCTGTACATCTCATATTTCCATACAAACAATAAAGACATCTACCTCTGTACGTTTAAGATTTCTATACAAACAATAAAGACATCTACCTCTGTACATCTAATATTTCCATACAAACAATTAAGACATCTACCTCTGTACATCTCATATTTCCATACAAACAATTAAGACATCTACCTCTGTACATCTAATATTTCCAATTAAACAATAAAGACATCTACCTCTGTACATCTAATATTTCTATACAAACAATAAAGACATCTACCTCTGTACATCTAATATTTCCATACAAACAATTAAGACATCTACCTCTGTACATCTAATATTTCCAATTAAACAATAAAGACATCTACCTCTGTACATCTAATATTTCCATACAAACAATTAAGACATTTACCTCTGTACATCTAATATTTCCATACAAACAATAAAGACATCTACCTCTGTACATCTAATATTTCCATACAAACAATAAAGACATCTACCTCTGCACATCTAATATTTCCATACAAACAATAAAGACATCTACCTCTGTACATCTCATATTTCCATACAAACAATAAAGACATCTACCTCTGTACGTTTAAGATTTCTATACAAACAATAAAGACATCTACCTCTGCACATCTAATATTTCCATACAAACAATAAAGACATCTACCTCTGTACATCTCATATTTCCATACAAACAATTAAGACATTTACCTCTGTACGTTTAAGATTTCTATACAAACAATAAAGACATTTACCTCTGCACATCTAATATTTCCATACAAACAATAAAGACATCTACCTCTGTACATCTAATATTTCCATACAAACAATTAAGACATTTACCTCTGTACGTTTAAGATTTCTATACAAACAATAAAGACATCTACCTCTGCACATCTAATATTTCCATACAAACAATAAAGACATCTACCTCTGTACATCTCATATTTCCATACAAACAATTAAGACATTTACCTCTGTACGTTTAAGATTTCCATACAAACAATAAAGACATTTACCTCTGCACATCTAATATTTCCATACAAACAATTAAGACATTTACCTCTGTACATCTAATATTTCCATACAAACAATAAAGACATCTACCTCTGTACATCTCATATTTCCATACAAACAATTAAGACATTTACCTCTGTACATCTAATATTTCCATACAAACAATTAAGACATTTACCTCTGTACGTTTAAGATTTCTATACAAACAATAAAGACATCTACCTCTGCACATCTAATATTTCCATACAAACAATTAAGACATTTACCTCTGTACGTTTAAGATTTCCATACAAACAATAAAGACATCTACCTCTGTACATCTAATATTTCCATACAAACAATAAAGACATCTACCTCTGTACATCTAATATTTCCATACAAACAATTAAGACATTTACCTCTGTACGTTTAAGATTTCCATACAAACAATAAAGACATCTACCTCTGTACATCTAATATTTCCATACAAACAATAAAGACATCTACCTCTGTACATCTCATATTTCCATACAAACAATAAAGACATCTACCTCTGTACATCTCATATTTCCATACAAACAATTAAGACATTTACCTCTGTACGTTTAAGATTTCTATACAAACAATAAAGACATCTACCTCTGCACATCTAATATTTCCATACAAACAATTAAGACATTTACCTCTGTACGTTTAAGATTTCCATACAAACAATAAAGACATCTACCTCTGTACATCTAATATTTCCATACAAACAATAAAGACATCTACCTCTGTACATCTAATATTTCCATACAAACAATTAAGACATTTACCTTTGCACATTTAAGATTTCCAATTAAACAATAAAGACGTCTACCTCTGTACATCTAAGATTTCCAATTAAAACGTCTACCTCTGTACATCTAATATTTCCATACAAACAATAAAGTCATTTACCTCTGCATGGTGGCACTTTCTTGCAACAATGTTGAATTTGGAGAAGTTTTTCTGTAAAACATAGTAACAAGGTTGTCATTATTTTCAAAAAAAAGTGTATTTGTACGGACATATTTTGTCTTTATAAAAATGCCCTTTATTCACAAAAGCTCCCTGAAACAAAGTAGTAGTAGTCCTTACAAAATTGAAATTTCAAGGAAAATTTGCTTTATATTTGAATTTTGAACCCCATTTGACCTTTGTCACGTGATGTAAACAGCAACACTTGCTTGGAGATGTGTATAACCTACTTATGAGGAGCCATGCAGTGTTTGATATCTCATAGTAGAATAATGTGTTTGACTTTCAGTTTGTGAATTACATGTTTAGGAAGAATAATCTTCATAATATTTCTGCCCTTTTCATATATATAAACAAATGATTATACATTGTAGTTTATGGCTTATCTCAGATACATGAATACTTGCTTTTTTATTTGGATGCAAATAAGTTACCATTCACACTAACCTTGGTTGATCATTGTTTTGAATCCCATAATTCACAACAGCTTCCTTTTGGAAATAACTTTAAGTTTTGTTTTTTATCAAATAAATGTCATTTTATTGTCTATACAGTTCTTATATCACAGCCTTCAATTAAAAACACTTAGTGCTATATAGGTGGCCTTGGATGTTTGTGTATGAACCATGTACTAGGTTCTAAACACAACTTGGCAACATTGTCTACATTTTGGTAAATGACTGTTTTTTGATTAGGAAATGAAAATTCACCTAGCCACCTAGCCAAAACTGATGTTGAAATATTATAAACGGACATGAAAACAATATCCATAACTGTTCTACAGGAATGTATTTATATTCATCATCATCAACATCATAATCAAGTCATTATTTTCCCCATCTGTGCCTCGATTTTTGTCCTGATTGCCATCTGATAATAAATATTCCTTTATGTTCTGTGTCTAACTATAGTTATTTTCATCAACATTAAATGACCAGTCTGGTGTAACTAAATGGTCCACAAAATCACACTCATTATAATCAAATAAATGAAATAATATATACAAAACTGTTCCCTTGAAACCTTCAAAGTATTTCCATGATTTTCTTTTCCATTTGTAAGTTTTGCCAGGGAAATTGTTAACCTAAATGGAATGGGTCATTCAATAATATCAAAGGGGTTTCTTTATTTTTCAATCTTTGTATGTTTTGTCTCACCAATAATTGTTTGCCCTTTACTTGTGTCCAAGCAATTTATTTACAATTCATTATAACATGTATGCCTGATTGATAAAGTCCATAATAAATAAGATAAACCATTTTTCATAAATAGTTTCATTCTCTCTAAGTAAATAATGTACTAATCCATGGAACTTGACCCAAATAATTTCACTTTATCTCTTTGATCATGACCAGTAGATGTGTTATATGTAACCCAGCATGAAACTGTAAATTGTGCTGTGCTGTGTTTGCTGTAGTAAATCTGAGGAAACCTTTATTTTAATCCATAATACTGAGGAACCTGCACTTACAATAAACATTGTTGCTTAGATTAACTTTCATAATATCAGTCAAATATATTTACAAGAAATTCAGAAAGTGTGTTAACTTGCAACAGGCAGTATCCTCTATGGCTATGCTGGTAGTTACAGCTTATGTTGGACATGAGTATTATCAAATGCGTGTTTTTTATGCCCCCCCAAAAAAATTTTTTGGGTGGCATATAGTAATCACAGCATCCGTCCTTCCCTCCTTCCGTCCGGTATTTCATTTCCGCCCTGTAACTTGCTACTTGCTACAAATGATCAACATAATATGACGACGTGTCGCGAGTAAGACCCACACCCCTACCTCAAAGGTCAAGGTCACAATTTGAGTTTGTTTGACAACACTGAGTTTGTGTGAGATTTCGTTTCCGGCCTGTAACTTTGTCATGCATAGATGGATTTTGTTGATACTTGCTACAAATGATCAACAGAACATGAAGATGTGTCGCGAGTAAGACCCACACCCATACCTCAAAGGTCAAGGTCACAATTTGATTTTGTTTGACAACACTTTTGAGTATGTGTGAGATTTCGTTTCTGGCCTGTAACTTTGTCATGCATAGATGGATTTTGTTGATACTTGCTATAAATGATCAACATAACATGATGACGTGTCGCAAGTATGACCCACACCCTTACCTCAAAGGTCAAGGTCAAAATTTGAGTTTGTTTGACAACACTTTGAGTTTGTGTGAGATTTTATGTCCGGTCTGTAACTTTGTCACGCATAAATGGGTTTTATAAATACTTGCTACAAATGATCAACATAACATGATGATGTGTCGCAAGTAAGACCCATATCCATACTTCAAAGGTCAAGGTCACACTTTGAGTTTGTTTGACAACACTTTCAGTCTGTTTGAGATTTCGTGTCTGGCCTGTAACTTTGTCATGCATAGATGGATTTTGTTAATACTAGCTACAAATGACCGAAATAACATCCGCAATCTCACTTCAAAAGTCAAGGTCACAATTTAACTTTGGTTGATGACACTTTCAGTCTGATTGAAATTTCGTGTCCGGTCCGAAACTTTGTCACCTATGGATAAATTTCAAAAAACACTTTGCTCAATTCATCAGCATGACATTACAAAGTGTCACGTTTAAGACCCACATGTGTACCTCAAAGGTCAAGGTCACACTTTGAGTTTGTTTGACAACACTTTCAGTCTGTGTGAGATTTCTTGTCCGATCTATAACTTTGTCATCTATGGATATATTTTCAAAACACTAGGGTCAGTTGATAAACATGACATAATTAAGTGTCACATGTAAGACCCAGAATCTTTCCTCAAAGGTCAAGGTCACACTTTCAATTTGTTTGATATTGCATGTCTGGTCTGTGACTTTGTCTTTAACTTGGCTCAATTTATCAAGATGACATGACGACGTGTCATAAGAAAAACCTCGACACTGTCACACTTTGAGTATGTATGACAACACTTTGAATCTGTTTGAAATTTCACGTTTGTCTAATAACTTTATCATGCATGGATGGATTTCAAAAACACTTGGTTCAATTTGATCAACAATTGATCTTACATTTAGGGATTTTAAAATAGCTTGACACAACTGATCAGCATGTCATGATAATGTCTCACCTGCATTTAACTGTTGAAATACCCAGACCATTACATCAGATGTCACAATCAAGGTTACACAAAGGCCAAGGTCATGCTTTAATGTAAAAAAAAACCATGGAATTGCATGTCTAGTCTGAAACATAAGTCCATTACCTTTGATATTCATATATACATCGCTTCCTATTATATCATATATTGTTATTTTTCACAGACCATTTGGGGGGCATGTGACACTTAACAGTGACATTTCTTGTTTTTAAATATGTTTTACTTAGAAATACTGGTTAAAGTTTTGTGTGCAACTACCATCAAGTTCATATCTCAAAAATCACTTAATGTATTTGATTGAAACTTCACACAAGACTTCCTACAATGTTTCTTAGCCATAAAACCTACTACATTAACCAAGTAAGATAACTCTTGCATGAATATAATGCAAATTTTGGGTCATATTTTTGCAAATTGTGGCTGTTACTAAATTGAAATGAAAGTTGTTATGTCATTTCTCTGTTTCCACTGGATTAAAACAATAATTTTTTAGCTTTACAGATGCATGTGGCCATTTTTGTCATTGTATTTTTTTTTTTCTCTCCCATGTGTGTATTTACAGTCAAAGCGGACACGGTGAGACATATTATTCCAGCGGAATTCTTGTTATAAAGTTATTCACTTAAAAAATTTATAAACTTACAAACATAAATGAAACAAGCCTGTAATGTTTATAGTACAAACAGTTGTGTTTATAGTACAAACAGTTGTGAAGGAACTAGGTGAATATTTATGTTAATAGTTTTAATGTATAATTACCAAGACATCTGATGTTGTTTGCAATGATTTAATTCTTTTGATTGTCGATGTATAATTAGTGTTTAACCTCATTTGACAACTAATGGAATCACTTCAATTTTCAAAATTATGTCGCTCTTATTTGTTGAAACAGCCAACAAAATAACTTAATTATTATGTTCATTCTTAATTATTATTAAGTTTGTCATCACTGCCGTGCATGAATAGCAGTGCACAGACTCAGCCCTTGATTCAATTCTGAACAAGTCATTTACAAGCTACAAAGTCACACGAGTAATGCTTAGCAGCATTAGCAAAAATCAACTTTAAAATGTCCGTCATCTCAGTTTTCATCGTAGTTCTGCCAGGAGTCAGTCAAATGACGTCAAACTGTCAGCCAAATAACATTTAACACTTAGCCAGTACGCGTTCATTTAGTAAAAATTTAACAATTAAGAAACCCAAAGGGTTTGACTATATGAACCCTTACTATTACTTAATCATTACACTGGTGTTTAAACAAACAATCTATTACATATCGTTCTTCTTCCAGACGGGAGATGAAAGTGGGCTGTTAGGAGAAAGCCCATATATTGGGCGTGCTAGATACAAAGCAAATAAATTTGCCAACGAGTCAAATATTCTATCTGCATCGCCGAGCCAAGTCCACGTGCAGTCTGTGCCGCAGCCAGTCCGAGCAGACGTCAAGATGGAGATCAACAACAGACTGGACAATGAAATTCAGGAAAAGCAAAGCAAAGTTGCCAAAGGTAAATCCTGAGCATTGAATGTAAATTGACCCCCAAACCAGTTCAGTCCAGACTACATATACTCATTTTTCAGTCAATCTGGGATACCGCTATTGTCAATGTGAAATTTCAAATTTTGAGATATAGATATCTTCCTCAGAGTATATTCTGTCAAACATGTATTTGGTGAATATTATCGGGTGAACCATTGTTTGTTTCAAAATGAAATAGACATTATTATTATATACATATTGTCACATTTTTGAACATTAAATGTAGCAAAATTGACTGAAGACAAGACGATATATTTAGTGGCTAAGGGTTGAACTGGTTTTAGGGGAGAGTTGCGCACGTTGTGTTGGGTGCTGACAATGTTGACACGGCAGAATGGTGGGCTGGATAAAGGTTTTAATGTGACAAGAATTATTGGTCAGTTGATTGTAATAGGGCGGAGTATTGCAATTTACATAATGTAGTTGGTAGTAAAAGATATTCTGATGTTGTAACTATTTATTGGGAACTATGAATTTGATGTTTAGTGTCACTCTGAACATTAGATGGTAGCTGTAAAACCTTTTCTTTTATTTTTTGCCAAACTTGATTATTCTAGTATAAAGGTAGATAACTTGCATCCTTTTTTACATCAAAAACTGCGGTGATACAATTAATGGATAATCAAAGTGACAGATTGTAATCACATGACTATCACATGGTCAACACATGATCATGAACAAGTCAATTGGAAGGAGGCAGTCACATGACTATCATATGGTGACCACTTGATCATGAACAAGTCAACTGGAAGGAGGCAATCACATTACTATCACATGGTCACCACATGATCATGAACAAGTCAGTTGGAAGAAGGCAATCACATGACTATCACATGGTCACCACATGATCATGAACAAGTCAATGGGAAGGAGGCAATCACATGACTATCACATGGTCACCACATGATCATGAACAAGTCAATGGGAAGGAAGTCTCAATGATTTTTAGCCAGTCTTTTTTCCGTACAGAAATTCTTCCACAGGATACTATAATATAAAACCGCACAGGGTAAGTCTTGATTTAACTGCAGGTACCTTATTTATATTAAGGTTGTTGGTTGTATTTCTGCTCAATAAGAAATTTATATAAAAATGTTAGCTAGTGTCTTTTAGAAATTTTCTTTTCAGACTGGGGTGTAAATGGGTTTCATATGTCTGCCTCCAGTAATAAAATACGTCAGTAAAACTTATGTGTTGAAAATGCTGTTAAACCAAACAAATATGGAATACAATAATTCAAAGAAAGCAGTTATATGGAACTCCTCTAACATTTTCTTAAAACACCATTCTAGCAGTGTTAAAAATATTGAAATAGCTTCTTGAAGCATTCATAAATGTAATTGACACCTTGCTCTCGACTCGTTAACACTTCATCATAACAGTGGACTGATTGTGCAGTTTTTGTTCCAACAGCTAACGAAGGTGTTAAACAAGGTAACACAGTCTGTGATAATCTTATATAGCACCTACAACTAACATATGTGTCTGTATAAAATAATGACATTGTATGGTACCAGGGGTGGATCCAGCATTGGAGATTAGGGGGACAGTTTTTGTGAAGACAGTTAGAAGGGTAGTGAGTTGGTTTGCTTCCAAGGGTTGAAAAGACCTTCATAAATTTAAGATTTTATTTGGATATGGGGATAATCTGGCAGTCCCCACACTACCATTACACTCTGTGGGATCCATCCCTAGACATGCACCTGTAGAGAGATCCTATCCACATATATATGGTTTGTGTCATTTACAGCATATGCATGAAGCATGAAATATTACATTATTTTCTTGTACCCACATCAAGATTTCATTTTGATATTATCATGTCGTACCATGTTCTATATATCAGGTGTTTATGATGTCACAATATTATGGATGATGTCATGAACTGATGATGGTGTTGTGTTTGTATTTATGATGTCATTATGTCATCATGTTATATCTATGATGTCATACATTGATGTCATCGGTTAACCATGGTGATGTCCCTTTCTGTGTGTGTTGTATGTAGATGATAATTGCCATGTTTTGTTTCGACAGCCACAAATGGGGTGAAAGAAGGTAACGGGTTACACAGCTATCACAGTAGAGACATGTCACGTGTCCTGTAGAAATGTCCTCACCTTTATATACCTGAATAAGTACAATAGTGTGATTTCTGGTGAAAACAAATTGCAGGATGTTGGTATAGAAAATTGTGTTTGGCATAAAAGGAGTGTGAGACATCAGTCAACAAGTCAGCCAATTTGAGATCATATGATTCTGAAATGATAAAGAAAACAGCGGGGAAAGTTCAGAGCCACATTATGAAACTGTTGTGGGTGATATGCACACTGTTTGTATGTTTGTAAAGCTATTTTATTAATGATTTTGTCAGTATAATCATAATTATTGACAAACTCATCATTAAGATACCTTTTTTACATATTATAATATAATACATAAATACTGTTTACAATAGTTTGATAATGTGGCTCTGAAATTGAGCCGGCATTTCTTTAGCTGTTCAGCATACATGCTATTGGACAAACACACCAAACATGTATTCACATGTGCACACACTCACACATATATGCATGCATGGATGAACACATCCACATGTAGGTGATAGACTTCTACACACATTGTAGAAACGTGTAGTTAGCTTAAACAGTGACCAGATAGATATGCATCTTATATTTTTTATTGTTTTTGATTAACACCAGTTTTACCTATTAACTGTAAAAGTTAGGTCGATATCATTATGGACATTTCTACAGGACAGACATGTTGTTGTTGTTGTTGTTGTTGTTGTAGACTGACATGATTATTTGCTTTCTATACACCAAACATTCTGATATTTCCTTCACATAATCCGGGTTGATGTATGATCCTCACTGACTATCTTCACGTTCACAGTGTTCAGAATAAAACTATTGGAATAATTTATTAAGTGTCATTAGTATATATGAATAAAACAGGAAACCAATTTGTAGGATAAAGAACAAAAACAGAGCAATGTGTCATAATACAGCTAGTGATGAAAATGCATCAACCCAAAATAAAAAAATCCTTTTATGCCTTAACTTGCATTATATTTGGCAGCAACCTATTTGCATGAAACCTGTGTGCCAAAAACATATTTGGAAGTTGTACATTTGGCAGCAACTTGTTTGCCTGAAACCCATGTACCGCGAACACGTTTGGCAGCTATATGTTTGGCAGCACCTTTTTGCTTTGTGCATAAAATTCATGTGCCATCAACCAATTTGTGCAGTAAGCTACATGCATAAACATTTTCACATCAATGTTTTTGCATGTTAAATACAAATCTGTTTTTGAAATTTATAGAGGTAACAGCTCTGCACATTAAACTCTTAATTTAGAAGTGCTAATGTATGCAGACAAATGAATTTATTTCTTATTTGATCATTGCATTCATTTAAAAACTTCTGCCAAACAACCTTTGTTACATGTACACTAAAATGCAGCTACTCTTTAACTAGACAACTCGAAAGTGCATACTCCCTCATGGAAGCTCTGTGGCACGTGAGATTAAAATAACCGCAGGTACAGCGCAACACTTTACTCCACGTGTAAACAATTAAGGAAGTAGAGCAGTGTTGTGTCAAACCATCAATTTGTACTTGACTGTAAGAAAGCAGATACTCATGTTAGGGTATAGACAGTCCATGTGAGGGCCTGCACTATGTCAGTATGGACGCTGCATAGTGCAGGTGCATTTTGTAATCAATTTGCCATATATGTGTGAAATAATGTGATAGTTTGTACACCGTAATATGCTTGACTAGTCAATTTGTTAGTTGTTACGATTGTTTGATTTACAATTTCAACAAACATTGAAATTGTGCTGTGATGAAATCGATGTTGACAGCTTACTCATCAGATTGTGGCATCTGACCCCAGGAAATGACCCCTGAAAATAACACACCCAGGACTGGTTCTACCAAGAAAACTGACTCCACAGCTAGTGATAAAAGCTCCAAGATAACTTTGCAATCCACCTTACATATTTAGTATAAAGGAACAAACTTTGAAATGTATGAGAAGAGATATTCACAGTAGATAGTCATGTCACTGTTTAGTTCTGGATTAATCTGAGTGTTAAGGCCATTGTCAAGGTCATATATGGGAAAAATCAAAGTTACACATGTAAAATCACAGACAATATCAAAATTGGAGTAAAATAAAACAATTGTTAAGGGCAGAGATCACTTCCAAGGTCAAAGTTCATTGTGTAAATTAATGTCATAGTCAAGGTCAATATCAAGTTTGAAGATAAGTCAACTGCCAGGGTCAGTTTATAAAGGTCCTTGCATAAACTAGTAAAACAAGAACTATATCGTCTAGTCATGTTTATTGTTTTGGTATCGGTTTATCAACAGTAATATCACTATATAAGTATATAAACATACACAGAATATTCATGGGTATCGGGTAAATACTCACGCACAATAACATAATGGCATTTTCAAGTTTTTTTCTAACTCCCCCAAAGAATTGTCTAAAGGCTTCTTGATAAGAACAAAATTCTACTATGTGACATTTTTATTATAGATCATGAAAATACCTTAAGTCAGTAGCAATATTATATGGCAATGTGATTAGATATTTATTCCATGGTTACTATTAATCAAAGTTTAACAACTGTTTGTTTACTTGTTTGTTTATTGTGTGTTTTGTTGGAATAGCCAGTTCTTGTGTTACATGTATATAGCGTTCTACCATCAGAACTCTCCATTAAGGTGTCTTGTCATATCATTGTGACACTTGGCACATGATCAACATTTCCTTTCAAATTTTACATCAGACTAAATTATGATAGTCAGTATAGAAACATTAAAATGATCGTCTTTACAAGCTGTAAGTACATACTGGTATACGGAAACTATAACTCATCGTTCATGTCAACATAAATGCACTCAACACTGAATGTTCAGTTATTGTTTGCATTTCAACTGCATTCTATAATCATTAATCAGGTGATAATAAAGAATTAATTTTGCATTTGTCTTTACTTTAGAAATTATATACATTTTAGTTTTTGCGTTCATCATAAATTTTAGCATTTTTTTTTGTTTTGTTTTTTCATTTTAAATTCCATATATAGACATGTGTTGTGTACTCTATTTGATTTTCTGGTCATTTCATTGTCACATGATGTTTTCAATTTTTGTTGTATAGAAACAAAATTTGAATACCTGTACTTATATGAAAATGGAGAGTTCTCATTAAAATCTTCAAAGCCTCTGTCACACATTATATTCTTTTATTTGATGCAGTCACATGCTTTTCGTTAAACATGGCTGGAAGTCATATCATGCAGGTTTGCCTTTCCTTTAAAACTAAATCTTAAACTCGTATCATAGGTCAAATATTTTAAGTTTAATTCTTTGTTATTTTTCAAAGTTAAACTACAACTTTGGTCAGAAAAAAACTGTTTAACACAAAATGCCATCATTACTGTGAAAGTAGTATTTGTTTTAGTCAGATAATGGTGACTTATAGATGAAGTTTATCAGGTTTCCTGAACACATTTTAGTAGTATCATTCCCGAGTAAAAGCTGTTAAAACATCAACTCTGAAGTTGCATCCAAAGGCTTTGTAGTACAATTAGAAGTGTATGACTTGGTAGCATAGGACTGATTATAGGGAAGGTTAAAGGGCCAGTGTAGGGGGCCGGTGTCAAGGAGTCATAATGGTTGTCAGTTGCAGTTGACACATTTTG
Source organism: Panopea generosa (assembly GCA_029582155.1). Lineage (NCBI taxonomy): Eukaryota > Metazoa > Mollusca > Bivalvia > Adapedonta > Hiatellidae > Panopea > Panopea generosa. Next base: position 52,593,898 of record CM055905.1, read on the forward strand.
AATCTCCTGCAAGTCATGTGTGTTTTGTTTTTCTAGAAACTTTAAATTAAACAAATTCTCTAACAGTTTATTAAAATTGATTTTGGAATTATCCAAAATATTAATTCTTAGAGAAAAATTAAAAATTAAAAAAAAAAGAAGATAAATCTAAATAAATGAAATGCAAATTAAAAAATTCCATGGTGAAAACTGTAAGAGAATTTGTTCTCATTTCTTGTTGTTCACATTAAAATATTCCATATTCTCTTTCAGGACAGTTTTTATATCATCTTAAAAAGGGTGTTTTATTCATTTTGATGTCACACAATTTTCTATATATAATTTTTACTAATATGCAATCAATCACAGCACAAAGCCATTGCTTTTTCACAGCTTCCTAATGTATAACATTTATTAAGTACCTGACATGTACTGGCACATGCAAGAAAATATATCTTTGGATGCTATTGCATGTTTCACCAGAAATGCAACTTCTATCCTACAGTAGAGTGAAACTATCTCATGCAGAAATTCAGCAGTTTTACTAAGCTTCCTTCTGAGGTCTCCTCCTGCTGTATATTGGATGCTATGATATGTGAACAAAACAACTTTAAGTTTACAGCTTACAAAATTAATCAATATTTTAGATACAAACTACAGAATCCGATAATAATTAAGAAGCAATAAGTAGAAATAAAGATTTTGTTTCAGAAGATGGCATCAATAATAACGACATGTTCTATATATTAAATCATGTCATAGACCAACACTTCAGTCTATATATTAAATCAACAGTCACTTAATTTACTTTTTTTTTTTAATTGAATGAAGATGATACATAACTATGCACAAACAGCAACGTACAGTCCGATATTGTTTAATTAACCCTTTACTTCATATAGACACCTTTGGACACCTTTAATATTGAAAGCATTAATTCACCACGTATCAGCAATGGGTGAATTATGTTTATATTAACTGACAGAGTGGAAAACAGTGCAGGAAGCACTGCAATGTTTTTAAAGGCCTGTGATTGGTACGGGAAAGTGCGTATCTATGGAGTAAATGGTTAATTGCGAATGGTTGTAAACATATTATACATATTATACATTTGTATTCTCCATACAGGTAAGACACGTATAGGTACTGAGTTAAGAGTTGTTTTCAATCGAACTGTAACTGTAACCCACTTTACGAATATCAATGATGAACTTGCCCAATTATCATTGAGTTTTTAATTGATTGTAAAATGCAAAAGTCCTCAAATAGTCCTCAAACCTTTTAGGGTGGTTTGTCTTGGTAAGTAGATGACCTCTATTCATTGTATGGTTGGAAGGCCAAAAGTCAAGGTGACAGTCGCTTTTTATAAAAAATCAGTTTTCAGGATAGCTGAATATTGCTTTGCCTTACAGCTGTCAACAAAACCTTGCTGGCTGGTTTGTCTTGGTATACTTATTTTGGGGTTGATTGATCAAAAATCAAGTTCACAGTGACTATTTATGGAACATTCAATTTGGTTTCTGACCGATAAATTTTGAACCAGGAACCTCTAACTTTACAGGTTGTTTTCCTTGTTTGCTAGATGATCCCTATTCACTCAAGGATCAGTAGGTGAAAGTCACCTTTACTATTTATAGTAAATCAGATGTCCTTCTATATCCCAAAACAGCTTAAGGGGTCTTCGACATAACTCTTAAAGTTTTGTTGGGGTTGATATTTTTAATATTGTACAATATTTTCAAGAAACTGGCATATGTAAATTTGAAAGACTATCAACCTTTATAAACTACTCATCTTCTTCGTTACCTTACCTTACTTCCAGCGGAGGACCGGTTGAAGCGACTGTCAAATGACCTTCAGGCAACAGAGGACAAACTGAAGAAAGCAACGAAAGATTTAAAGAACATCGGTGACAGTGCTCTCCAGGAGAAGGAGGAACAAAAGACAGCTGTCAGACAGAAAATGGCGCGTAAAATGAGAACTGTGCGTATGATTCAACATAATTAGTTATCTTTTATTAAGCTCAAATGAACTCCTCTGTTGGGGTATATCAGCCATTCATCTTTTCTTTAAAGAATAACATCTTTCAAATTGATCAGCATCATATATTACCATTGTTATGTTTGTATGGCACGATCAGCATCAAATATTACCATTGTTATGTTTGTATGGCACGATCAGCATCATATATTACCATTGTTATGTTTGTATGGCACGATCAGCATCATATATTACCATTGTTATGTTTGTATGGCACGATCAGCATCATATATTACCATTGTTATGTTTGTATGGCACGATCAGCATCATATATTACCATTGTTATGTTTGTATGGCACGATCAGCATCATATATTACCATTGTTATGTTTGTATGGCACGATCAGCATCAAATATTACCATTGTTATGTTTGTATGGCACGATCAGCATCATATATTACCATTGTTATGTTTGTATGGCACGATCAGCATCATATATTACCATTGTTATGTTTGTATGGCACGATCAGCATCATATATTACCATTGTTATGTTTGTATGGCACGATCAGCATCATATATTACCATTGTTATGTTAGTATGGCACGATCATCATCATATATTACCATTGTTATGTTTGTATGGCACGATCAGCATCAAATATTACCATTGTTATGTTTGTATGGCACGATCAGCATCATATATTACCATTGTTATGTTTGTATGGCACGATCAGCATCATATATTACCATTGTTATGTTAGTATGGCACGATCAGCATCATATATTACCATTGTTATGTTTGTATGGCACAATCAGCATCAAATATTACCATTGTTATGTTTGTATGGCATGATCAGCATCAAATATTACCATTGTTATGTTAGTATGGCACGATCATTATTGCACATAAAAAGGAGAAATTTATTATCTTTCTCTGTGCTATTTAAATTGCAGCGAAAACTTTCTGCTTAAAAACAATTGAGAAATAATAATCTATATTGTTCTTTGTTGCTAAATAATTCATTGTCACAGTTACCTTATATATAATATTTTTGCTTAAAAAATTATTTTATTATTTTATGATAATTACTTGCTGTATGTACTGATGATGACGGTGTAATACATACAGGTACAAACATGTATACCTGTAATACACACAGGTACAAACATGTATACCTGTAATACACACAGGTACAAACATGTATACCTGTAATACACACAGGTACAAACATGTATACCTGTAATACACACAGGTTTAAACATGTATACCTGTAAAACATACAGGTACAAACATGTATACATGTAATACATACAGGTACAAACATGTATACATGTAAAACACACAGGTACAAACATGAATACCTTTAATACACACAGGTACAGACATGTATACATGTAATACACACAGGTACAAACATGTATACCTGCAATACACACAGGTACAAACATGTATAACTGTTATACACACAGGTACAAACATGTATACATGTAATACACACAGGTACAAACATGTATACCTGTAATACACACAGGTACAAACATGTATACATGTACCTGTAATGCAGGCTGGTACAAACATGTTCACCTGTTATGCATGCAGGTACAAACATGTTCACCTGTAATGCATACAGGTACAAACATGTATACCTGTAATACACACAGGTACAAACACGTATACCTGTAATACACACAGGTACAAACATGTTTACCTGTAATACACACAGGTACAAACATGTATACATGTAATACACACAGGTACAAACATGTATACCTGTAATACATACAGGTACAAACATGTATACATGTATCTGTAATGCAAGCTGATACAAACATGTTCACCTGTAATGCATACAGGTACAAACATGTATACCTGTAATGCATACAAGTATACATATGTGAATATTTGTAATGTATATATATATATATATATATATATATATATATATATATATATATATATATGTAAATGTAATGCTGTATTTTCATATATGTAATATCTATAAAAATACTGATAAAAGATGACTGGGAGGTTGAGTTGTAGCCAAGTTGTGTATGTAGCTGTGTTGTATATGTAGCCAAGTTATGTATTTAGCCAAGTTGTGTATGTAGCCAAGTTGTGTATGTAGCCATGTTGTTGATGTAGCCAAGTTGTGTATGTAGCTATGTTGTATATGTAGCCAAGTTGTGTATATAGCCAAGTTGTGTATGTAGCTGTGTTGTATATGTAGCCAAGTTGTGTATATAGCCAAGTTGTGTATGTAGTTAAGTTGTGTATGTAGCCATGTTGTTGATATAGCCATGTGTACTGTAGGTCAATGAGATGAAGGACAGTGCCACCCAGATAGAGGAGGAGCTGGACAAGACCCGGAACTCTCTCCACCAGAACAAGTTAGACATGACACGACTTAAAGATCAGCTCGGCAGACTCGACAGCAAGGACCCAAACTATGTAAGTATTCAACTATGTCAGTATTCAGCAATGTAAGTATTCAACTAATTAAGTATTCAACTATGTAAGTATTCAACTATGTAAGTATTCAACTATGTAAGTATTAAACTATGTCAGTATTCAGCAATGTAAGTATTCAGCTATGTAAGTATTCAACTAATTAAGTTTTCAACTATGTCAGTATTCAGCAATGTAAGTATTCAACTATGTAAGTATTCAACTATGTAAGTATTCAACTAATTAAGTATTCAACTATGTGAGTTTTTTATTTTTTGTTGCTTTTCTCTCAAAAACTAGTGTCTGATATTTACAGGGATATTTTACCAGTAAGCTCATTACAATATGCTATAAGGACCTGTTATTTGGTAATTCTACTACAAATTTGATGCCATTGTTTGATGTGAAATGAAAAAAATGTCGGACAATTTAGCTTTCTCAAGAAAGTTCCAGCAGCGTTATCATTTCATATACATGTACATGTATACATTATGTTATTTCATGTTTTTGATGAATTTAAGATATTTTTCAGCAGATTTATTTTTGATATTCTGACTATGTAATACAGAATATAGTGAAATTGTAAATGGTATTTTCACTGTTTTCATTCAGAAAATAACTTTTATTTCACTCTTCACATGCATGCTCATGGCAACAACACTCTTAACCATCCTGCATCAGTGCTCTGCTCACTTGGTGAAATAAATATGATATTTCACTGTAACAAACATTTCTCTGTATAACCAGCGCCGAGTGTACGGAGAGATGGTGGACAAAGAACAGCAGATAAACGAATCCAACCAGATGTACGGGCAGCTGCAGGACCAGCTAGAACTTATGCTGGATACCATTGCCAAGGAAACAAACGACATCAAGAGACTGGAACAGCAGCTTAATGATGGTGAGTGTGTTTTACAACTATGTCAACACAAAGCAGGTTATTGTATGGCAACCAGTTTTGGAGGAGGACCTTAGAGTGAATCTGAATAGAGCCACCATCCTTCCCCAAGTAACTGGTCAACTTTCTCACCTGAATTATCGGAACAAGCTGGGGCCTGTACAAATCTATTGCAGTTTTGTTTTGCTTCTTCATATGAGTTCTGAGAGAATCAAAGTCTGGGTGCTGCATTTTATTATCAGCAGCTAATAATCAGTTTAGATCAACTGTGTTTTCTCCACAATTACTAAAATTAATATGTATGATATATTATCACATTTTGTTTTGTACTGTACATGAAATGATATAAGAGTATAATTTTATGACACCATAAACGTACAGTAGTACCACCTCGTAGTACACTGTAGCAGACAGATGACACCATAAACGTACAGTAGTACCACCTCGTAGTACACTGTAGCAGTACCACCTCGTAGTACACTGTACCAGATGACACCATAAACGTACAGTAGTACCACCTCGTAGTACACTGTAGCAGATGACACCATAAATGTACAGTAGTACCACCTCGTAGTACACTGTAGCAGATGACACCATAAACGTACAGTAGTACCACCCCGTAGTACACTGTAGCAGATGACACCATAAACGTACAGTAGTACCACCCCGTAGTACACTGTAGCAGATGACACCATAAACGTACAGTAGTACCACCCCGTAGTACACTGTAGCAGATGACACCATAAACGTACAGTAGTACCACCTCGTAGTACACTGTAGCAGATGACACCATAAACGTACAGTAGTACCACCTCGTAGTACACTGTAGCAGATGACACCATAAACGTACAGTAGTACCACCTCGTAGTACACTGTAGCAGATGACACCATAAACGTACAGTAGTACCACCTCGTAGTACACTGTAGCAGATGACACCATAAACGTACAGTAGTACCACCTCGTAGTACACTGTAGCAGATGACACCATAAACGTACAGTAGTACCAACTCATAGTACACTGTAGCAGATGACACCATAAATGTACAGTAGTACCAACTCGTAGTATACTGTAGCAGACAGATGACACCATAAATGTACAGTTGTACTACCTCGTAGTACACTGTAGCAGACAGATGATACCATAAACTTACAGTAGTACCACCTCGTAGTACACTGTAGCAGACAGATGACACCATAAACGTACAGTAGTACCACCTCGTAGTACACTGTAGCAGATGACACCATAAACGTACAGTAGTACCAACTCGTAGTACACTGTAGCAGATGACACCATAAACGTACAGTAGTACCAACTTGTAGTACACTGTAGTAGATGACACCATAAACGTACAGTAGTACCACCTCGTAGTACACTGTAGCAGATGACACCATAAATGTACAGTAGTACCAACTCGTAGTACACTGTAGCAGATGACACCATAAACGTACAGTAGTACCAACTTGTAGTACACTGTAGCAGACAGATGACACCATAAACGTACAGTAGTACCACCTCGTAGTACACTGTAGCAGACAAATGACACCATAAACGTACAGTAGTACCACCTTGTAGTACACTGTAGCAGACAGATGACAACATAAACGTACAGTATTACCACCTCGTAGTACACTGTAGCAGACAGATGACACCATAAATGTACAGTAGTACCACTTCGTATGACACTGTAGCAGACAGATGACACCATAAACATACAGAAGTACCACCTCGTAGTACACTGTAGCAGATGACACCATAAACATACAGTAGTACCACCTCGTAGTACACTGTAGCAGATGACACCATAAACGTACAGTAGTACCACCTCGTAGTACACTGTAGCAGATGACACCATAAACGTACAGTAGTACCACCTCGTAGTACACTGTAGTAGTACCAACTCGTAGTACACTGTAGCAAATGACACCATAAACATACAGTAGTACCAACTCGTAGTACACTGTAGCAGACAGATGACACCATAAACGTACAGTAGTACCAACTCTTAGTACACTGTAGCAGATGACACCATAAACATACAGTAGTACCAACTCGTAGTACACTGTAGCAGATGACACCATAAACATACAGTAGTACCACCTCGTAGTACACTGTAGTAGTACCAACTCGCAGTACACTGTAGCAGATGACACCATTAACATACAGTAGTACCACCTCGTAGTACACTGTAGCAGATGACACCATAAACATACAGTAGTACCACCTCGTAGTACACTGTAGCAGATGACACCATAAACGTACAGTAGTACCACCTCGTAGTACACTGTAGCAGATGACACCATGAACGTACAGTAGTACCAACTCGTAGTACACTGTAGCAGATGACACCATAAACATACAGTAGTACCAACTCGTAGTACACTGTAGCAGATGACACCATAAACGTACAGTAGTACCACCTTGTAGTACACTGTAGCAGATAGATGACACCATAAACGTACAGTAGTACCAACTCGTAGTACACTGTAGCAGATGACACCATAAACATACAGTAGAACCAACTCGTAGTACAATGTAGCAAATGACACCATAAACGTACAGTAGTACCACCTCGTAGTACACTGTAGCAGACAGATGACACCATAAACATACAGTAGTACCACCTCATAGTACACTGTAGCAGTACCACCTCGTAGTACACTGTAGCAGATGACACCATAAACGTACAGTAGTACCACCTCGTACAGACCCTAAACCGCTCAAGTACCCCAATTGCACGCAAAGGGAGTGCACTCAGAGCGTAAGCGGAGCACGAACGGAGCGCAGATTGAGCGCTGACAGAGCGGACCTGGAACATTTGCGAACGCTGGATTTTTAATAATTAACGCACTCCTGAACGCATGAAATAGATCGATTGCACTCAGACACGCTGAATGCACTAAGATACGCTGAGTGCACTCAGATGCGCAGTATATGCAGTATACGCTAGACACAGTAAGATAACTGATAACAGAACTATTCGTGCGCTACTGATGCACTCGTTCATTCGGATACACTCTTTTTTCATTATTTGATCGTGAAGTCGATACTTAAAATTGATATAAAAAAGAAATGTTCTTTCACATAAATATAAACCATGTAGTTTATATAAATGTTTTATTGTAAAACGCATGATAAAACTTATTTTGGTCAACAATTTATCAATTATAGCATAAATATCAATATTTAGCTGATCAATACAATAATGTTTAAAATACCTATTATACAATAGACGACACATCAATGGTTATCTACGGTTTCAAGGCTCATTTAGTTGCATGTTTAAACATGGTTTGGTTTGCGCAACAAAAATATAAATAATTATATATATTGTGTCAATAACAGTTCGAAAAGATGTAATATGAATTCACTATTTGCCGTGTTATTTTGATATAGATTAGTTAAAGAAATACAAAACATGTACTTTATTTCGATTTAAGCGTTTACTGCTCCAAATACAAAAATATCAAAGCACGCGTGAATTAAACAAAACATAGATATGCGGAAAATTATATGATTATGTTTCTATTTGTTTGGGTATTTTGACAAAATAAAAATTACCAATTTTCAATTTAATTTGAACTTTAGTTTTATTTTTCCCCAAACATAGTTACACCGAGTTTGTGCTTAGTTCGAAACAAATGTACGTAAAACTGTTATATTGCAATTAAAGTGGAAACATTTTACTCGTGCACATCTCATTGAAATATGCAAATAATAGTAATAAATTAATTGTTTTCTAAAATATAAAGTGGGTCAGTAGTACAGCGGATAGTGTGCTGGCTTCAGATGGCAGAGGTCGCAAGTTTGACCCAGGCTCTACCCGACCTTTCGAAACACAATTCAGTACCAGATCTAATAAGGGAATGCACTTGGGAATGATATGCATAAGCTCCGAGCTTACTTCACACTCAAGCTAAATTGAATTAATGTAAAATAATTGTATGTATGCTAAAATAACACGACAGACCGAAATAACACATTAGACACAGGAAATAAAAACTAGTAAACGTAAATTTCTAGGTGACCTTTTTGAGGTGGTGATTTTATATTGACAAAAGAACAGCTTTTGATCATGAAGACGGTTTAAATAAACAAACAAGAACATGTATTCACTGCCTATAAAATAGTAAATATATTGTTTTCATGCTTTCCTACAAAATCGATACGCATGATCACGTGCACGTAAGCACGTAACAATTAAGCCATTATAAAAGCTGCGAAAGGGGCAACAAGTAAGAAATGACAACAACAATAATAATAATAATAATAATAAAGAAGAAAAAATACTCGGATAATAATAATATTATAATATAATAATAAAGTAATATAGCAATAATAACAATAATATTAATACTAATGAAAATAATATAAGTAATAATACACTGAAGAGATATGAAAATGCAACAAGAAATCTATTAATTTTTTTCTTAATTGAAATGGTACAACCTTACAATTTAACACACCTATTTATAGCTATATCTTGCACTAATCGTGAATAAAATTATCGATCACGATTTACCGCAAGTCGAATAGGCTGCATCCGATCCTTTTTCACGTGCGCTCCGTGCACGCTTAACCACGTGGTCTGTTGGATGTATTTTTTGCATCAACACATGTATTCTCCGATTGCGAATGTGAAAATCGTTTGAAATATTGGATACTTTTAATGTGCAACATGCCAAGGTTAAATAATGACAATTGAAACCAAATTCTGGGACTTTTGCAAGGTGGATTAACACAAACTGTTGTTGCTAGACGTTTTAACGTCAACCGTTCAACGATATCTCGACTTGTTCAACGATTCAACGCTACCGGATCCGTTACAGACCAACCCCGACCGGGTGCAACCACGAGACATCAGGACCTTTATATCCGTCAACGTCATCTCCCTAATCGATTTCTGACGGCATCATCGACAGCCAACTTAGTCATTGGTACAAGGGGTCGGCCAATTCACCATATCACAGTGACCAAACGTTTGCGGGATTATGGGATACCTTGTCGGAGGCCTGTGAAAGTACCCGTTTTAAGCGCCAAACATCGACGTGCGCGACTACAATGGGCACGTAATAACGCACAACGTCCTAATTGGAACAGTGTTGTGTTTTCCGATGTGTCCCGGTTCAATTTGTTCAATGCCGACGGCAGGATAAGAATATACCGTAGGCGCAACGAACGTTACGCCGATGTTTGTGTACAGGAACATGAATGTTACGGTGGTGGCGGCGTGATGGTTTGGGGGGCTATCGACTGGGACTTTAAGTCAGAACTGGTAATTTGCTATGGGAATTTAAATGCCAACCGGTATATCACCCAGATTCTTGCACCCAGTGTATTGCCCATGTTTCATGCACGTAACGGGTTGACGTTTCAACATGAAAATGCGCCCCCTCATCGAGCAAGAGTTACCATAAACTTCCTGAACGCACATGGCATTCCCGTGTTAGCATGGCCGTCATTGTCTCCAGATCTAAATCCTATAGAGCACATGTGGGACGAGTTGGGACGTAGAATACGTCGACGTCCTAACGCTGCTACCAGCGTACAAGAGCTCACTGCTGCACTCGTTGAAGAGTGGAATCGCATTCCACGTCAGGTGTACAGAACACTTTGCCGATCAATGCGATCTCGGATCTCGTCATTACCAAGCACGGTGGCCATACCCAGTACTAAGACTTTTGATGTGATGAGTGGAAGGACGATTAGATAACATTATCAACTAAATTGCCACTTGTTTTGTTATTGGCTGTTTAATTGAGATATTACTTAATAATTTGGCACCTTTGATATTTCTGTCACTGTTTTCAATCCGCAGATATACACCTCTAAGTCAATTGTTGCGTTTTCATATATCTTGAGTGTAGTAATAAATAATAATAAAATAAACTGCTATGATAATGATAATATTAATAATAGATATTAATAATAATGATGATAATAATAATATTTAATAAAAAATCTGCATATTTAAGTATTGATTTTGACTATATATTTCTTATCCAATCATATGCCTTGGGTTAAATTAAGATTCATTCATCTGGCACAAATTATAACCAAAATGAAAATTACACACCGGCAGGGTTCTTCGTGATCAATGAACCGATAAATCACCAATTAACTATTTATTGACACATGTGGTTCTCACCATGGGTATCTGTTTTGATGATTGCCATGCAACTCTGCCTTCATAATAGTAATTAAACTGTTATATTGATTGTGAACGACTGACCAGATACACGTACGCACGTATCCAATATGAAAGCTGTGACAAATCAATAAGTCAATATGTATATTATAATAATAGCTCCACTGATAATAATATTTAAAAAAAAAATAAAACAAATAATGAAAGTAAAAAATAATACAAATAAAATACTACATTTTTTCAAGGAGTTATTTAGAGACAAGTCTTTGATTTTTATTAGTTTTAAAATTGTAGGTTTGTTTTTATTTTGTAAATTAACAATTCTGATTTTTAGTTGTATCTGTTTTTAGCTCTACTGGCCAAAAGCCAGAAGTGCTTATGCGATGGTGCGTTGTCTGTCGTCCGTCGTCTGTCGTCTGACGTCTGTCGTCTGTCATCTGTAAGCAGCACTTTCTCTGAAACCACTGGGCCAGTTAAACTGAAACTTCACATGGGTGTTTCTATTGCATAGGAGACTATACAGAAGATTTTTTTTTTTTCGATCTGAAATTCAAGATGGCCGCCATTACTAAAAATAGTCCAAAACTTAAAAAATCTTCTTCTCATGAACGGCCCAACAGATTTTCAAAATGTTTATGTAGTAATGATGACCAACTATAGTTTTGTTAGATTTGTTCAAATGGTGTCCCTAGGGTTAAATATGACCCCGCCCCGAGGGTTCAATTAGAGGACACATGTCATTATAATATTTTTTATTTATTTTTTAAATGGAAATAATTTTGCCTATATCTTCACTAAAGCATTGTTAGGTAAAGGTGGTTAAGATTTGTAAAAATGACTGGGTTCCTATGTCTTGAAGGGTCAGGAGGGGCCCCAAAAGGGTACAAATTGGGAATTAGTAAAATTGTTTTCTTAAGAACCGGTATGTCAGATTTGTACATATTTGATATAAATTATACGTAAGTGTAGGGTTTTGACTGCAGATAAGAATTTAGGGGTTGAGATATATAGGGGCCCTGTAAGGGGACTTAGAACTTTACATAGAGATACAATGGGAAAGCAGAAAATTCTCTTTTTTTTCATTTAAATTGAAACTACTAGGCCAATTAAACTGAAACTTCACATGGATGTTTCTATTGCATAGGAGACTATACAAAAGATTTATTTTTTCTATCTAAAATTCAAGATGGCTACCGGTACTAAAAATAGTCCAAAACTTAAAAAGTCTTCTTCTCATGAACGGTCCAACAGATTTTCAAAATGTTTATGTAGTAATGATGACCAACTATAGTTTTGTTAGATTTGTTCAAATGGTGTCCCTAGAGTTAAAAATGACCCCGCCCCGATGTTTCCATTGCATAGTACAATTTCAAAAAGTGCTATGGCAACTATGAGTCAGTAGAGCATCCTCAGGCCCTCTTGGGCCTCTTGTTTTATACGAAATCGCTATGGCAGCTGTGGCAAAATGACAACCCTGAATACACATCCCTTAATACGTGTATGTCACACTTTCTACCATTCACTCAGAACTGGCGTGGGGTTTTCAGTTCGTTAATTTAATGATATTAACATCATGATATTTACATACTAAAGCGTTCTGAAACTTTGAATAACCAATATCTGAAATGATTTTTTTATTTGTTGTTAATTGGCTGGCAGTTTGTTATCTTTTCTTTTCAATCACATAATGTTGGCTCAATCAAGATTCATCCATCTCGCACTAATTACAATCAAAATGAAATCATACATATCTTCCGTGGTCAATAGACCGATAAGTCACCACTTTAGTGTATAACTTAATTGACACGGCTCTCACTGGCATGTGACATAACGTAATTAACACCACGGGTGTGTTGCTGCGTGTCATATAATTAGCGGTATAGCACAGTGGATGTAGTTTCAAACAAGTTTAATATTGTTGTCATTTTAAATAATATATTAACATTAAGCATACTATCAGTAAAAGAATAATTTGATAAACCCACTAAAAAAATTTATTGAAAGTATATTTATATACATAATAATAACGAAAATAATTATAAAAACTTAAAATATCAGAATATCTTTTTAAGTTTAGTGAAGCCACATTTGGACCCAAATCGAGAAAAACACTACAAGATTATTATTTTTCAAAAACCATTTATAATATGTCGAATTGCATTGCACGGATTATAATAAATTTTTCATCACCCATGCAGTGCATATTATTGATTATAAAGCTTATTTTAGTTTGAACATTAACAAAACCAGTGATATATCCACATGTTGTTAAGTCACTGCTGACACTGAGCAGATTTATGGATTATTATAAGGTCAACGAGGTATCAACAGTATGGAATTATTAATTAAATTAAATTATTAATAACAATATATTTAGTGTATGTTGATGATGTATCTGTAAATTTTGTGGACAAACTTTATTGCTTTCCTGTAACAAACGGCTTACGGTATATCAAAGAAGATACTGACACAAACACATGTCGGTCTGGATAACAGAAGCTGGTATAACGTGCGATATTTTTTGATCACCCAGACCACTGATCACATATCAAAACATAAGACACTTCCGTTAAACATGGCAACTATCGATACTAGTTGATCGGAAATTTACAACCTTTCGCCCAGCGGGTGACATAATATGTAGACAAACAATCAGATTATGAATTAATTTACCTTGACTAAATCCCATGGATTCATTTTATTGCTCCATTGGAACAGATTAAATTAAAAAGGCAATATATAGAATCATTTTAAGAGTTGAGATGTTGCGATTGGTTATGGACTGGAAACCGAACTGAGCGAACTGAACGTTGAGTGAACGCTGAACGAAGCGAACGCTAAGAGGAGTATTAAATAGAGCACTCAGATATACAGCGCTCGTGAGCGAATACTTGCGTTTGTGAGTGCATTAAATTAACCGCGTTTAATCAAGTGCACGCAAACGGAGCGCGAACGGAGTGCAAACTGAGCGCAAACGGAGTGCAATTATGGGGTACTTGAGCGGTTTAGGGTCTGTATAGTACCCTATAGCAGATGACATGAAATAATCGGCTAAAATACATCGTTTAAGCAATATTAAAAAAAATCAAAAATATATTTCTCATTTAGAAACAGAATTGATTGAAAGAAAACATGATACATTATATATCATATATAATAACATTACAGATCAAGTGGAGAGCAATGACTCGCTGCGAGAAGAGTTGGACGACATCGTTGGGGGTCTGCAGACATACCTTGCACAGGTACAAACTAAGGCGGCAAAGAAGGAGAAAGAGTTTGATTTCATGCTACGTGAGAAGGAAGGTCTCCAGGAGAAGGTCAGGAAACTGGAGACAGAACTCAGTGTGCTGGACTCTGAGGCTGGAAATCTTAGAGATATGGAACGGGTGAGTGCTTCATTTGTTGGTGATTCTTTGGGATTAAGTTTATATTCAATTTTATCAGAATGTGCTTGATTCTGATTCCTGTAAGAGCTTGCAGGAATATATTCTTAATGGGCAATTTGTTGGAATAATTGGAAGGCGAGCAAAGCTCTGACTTCCTTAGCTGTCGTGTAGCCCTAGCAATCTGTTATAAAGGTAATGTATGGCAGGAACCCGTCATATTCATCCGACCGATAAAGCAGTTCACAAGTTTCAAAATGCATTTGCCGTAGAAGAGGACATATTATACAACAAAAGATTCAAAGTTTTTTTATTTATTGCGGATTTTTTTCTGTATAAAAATTTAAAGATACGATCTGTGAAGCATACAATTTCCATTTAAATGCGAAAGAATACACTTATCTCGCTGTGCTCTAAAAAAATGCGGCAATTTTCATTGATAAAAATTTTATGCATTTACTACTATGCAAAGTGATGTCATCTGGTGGGGGGCTATAATCTCTAATATCATTCAACTGTAATCAGGTGTTATCATTCCCAGGGTGAAATATTGACATGTTTTCGATAAAATAACTCGTAGTTTGAGTAAAAAGTGATTTTTAGTGTAATTTCATTCACTATTGAATGTCCTCTTTGATTTTGATAGTAAAATAAAAAAATTAAGTTCGGGGCTATTTTTGTTGTTGATAGAAAAATGCGCCAATCTGTCATCTTATGCAAGCTGTGTTTTGATGTTGATGTGCAGATCCACCGCTCAAAGTAATTGATTTAAATATACATTTATAATTTCATATATATATTTAACCTTATCATATACTGTTGTAATGCTACTCAATTTTTGCTGCTTATTAGTTTATCAAAACATATTTAACTGTAATTAGGTTATCCGACCGTTATGTTTGTTGTGTCTGTGTTGTATTTTTTAGATTGATTAAATGTAGGTCACGCAAAACCGTTTATAACGCAATTAATTGATAATTTATATTGTTGATTGAAAGCTTTATGAGAATCGAACATAACTAAAGTCGATATTCACTAAATCTGTAAGTAGGTCATGTTTGTTTTGTTTTGGATAATGCGTGGTATATTCTCCATCTAATATTCTTGGACAATCAGGAACATTTTGTGCTGAATGCATTTCGTTATCCATAAATCATTACTATTGAACTGGAGATATTAAAATTGACTTGAGTTGTAGCACAAAATATATGATTGCAAGACTGAAGATGATTCATGGAAAAACAAAATCTGGAGTTGAAGTTAAAATATATATCTGGAACTGAATCGTTGAAATGCTTGCTTGAGGAGTTGGACAAGTTAAGAGTTCAGATGACTCATTTGATAAATACTCTATCAAAAACTCAAACGTCAGAATATGAAGGTTTGTTTGTCAAGCTTTCATATAGGTTGTTCATGTTGATAACTTTGATGTGGAGATGTGGAAAGGATTCCTGGACCACCACGTTACCAGTTTACAAAATTCCCTGTAAATAGCATTTTTCACCAGGGTCATCAAATATTTTCACAGGGAAGACTGTGTGTACCATGTTGTTCAGCATTTTTTTTGCAAATGCAATATCAAAACCTTTTGATAGGTACTGTTGGAAAAGTATTGATATGGACTCTGTATTGTATGCAGTAGATTATTTATACAGATACACAAAAGAAATATCAAACACACCACATTCTTTTCTAAATCCCAATGAATTGCCTTCTTACTTAACATATCAGAAATCTAACTATGTTTTCCAATTTCCCGAACCTACATTTTCGAATTAACGCAGGCAGCGAGCCTTCCCTCTGGCATTTCAGGCCTTTGATTTATATTTTGTTATTTGATTTCCATTCACTATATTACCTGATACATTACCTAATACATGTCTTATACAAGTGACACTTAACGGTTTAGATGTCAAGGTTGCACTTCACTAATCCATTTCTCATAGGCTGCTGTACAAAAGTAGCGGACAAAAATGTAGACGTAGACGTTGCAATATTCCACTATTGTATCCAAGAAATATTCAAATCCTTATAAAACTGGATGCCACACATATCCTGTAACATGCTAGTTTATACTATGTGGATCTGAGGTCTCTCTCCACCAGTAAAACTGGATGCCACACATAATCTGTAATATGCTAGTTTATACTATGTAGATCTGATGTCTTCCTCTACCAGTAAAACTGGGTGTCACACAAAACCTGTAACATGCTAGTTTAAACTATGTTGATCTGAGGTCTTCCTCCACCAGTAAAACTGGATGCCACACATAACCTGTAACATGCTAGTTTATACTATGTAGATCTGAGGTCTTCCCCCACCATTTAAACTGGGTGCCACACATAACCTGTAACGTGCTAGTTTAAACTATGTAGATCTGAGGTCTTCCTCTACCAGTAAAACTGGGTGCCACACATAACCTGTAACATGCTAGTTTATACTATGTAGATCTGAGGTCTTCCTCTACCAGTAAAACTGGATGCCACACATAACCTGTAACATGCTAGTTTATACTATGTGGATCTGATGTCTTGCCCCACCAGTAAAACTGGGTGCCACACATAACCTGTAACATGCTAGTTTATACTATGTGGATCTGATGTCTTCCACCACCAGTAAAACTGGATGCCACACATAACCTGTAACATGCTAGTTTATACTATGTGGATCTGATGTCTTCCCCCACCAGTAAAACTGGGTGCCACACATAACCTGTAATGTGCTAGTTTATACTATGTGGATATGAGGTCTTCCCCCACCAATAAAACTGGATGCCACACATAACCTGTAATATGCTAGTTTATACTATGTAGATCTGAGGTCTTCTTCCACCAGTAAAACTGGATGCCACACATAACCTGTAATGTGCTAGTTTATACTATGTGGATCTGATGTCTTGCCCCACCAGTAAAACTGGGTGCCACACATAACCTGTAACATGCTAGTTTATACTATGTGGATCTGATGTCTTCCCCCACCAGTAAAACTGGATGCCACACATAACCTGTAACATGCTAGTTTATACTATGTGGATCTGATGTCTTCCCCCACCAGTAAAACTGGGTGCCACACATAACCTGTAATGTGCTAGTTTATACTATGTGGATATGAGGTCTTCCCCCACCAATAAAACTGGATGCCACACATAACCTGTAATATGCTAGTTTATACTATGTAGATCTGAGGTCTTCTTCCACCAGTAAAACTGGATGCCACACATAACCTGTAACATGCTAGTTTATACTATGTGGATCTGAGGTCTTCTTCCACCAGTAAAACTGGATGCCACACATAACCTGTAACATGCTAGTTTATACTATGTGGATCTGATGTCTTCCCCCACCAGTAAAACTGGGTGCCACACATAACCTGTAATGTGCTAGTTTATACTATGTGGATATGAGGTCTTCCCCCACCAATAAAACTGGATGCCACACATAACCTGTAATATGCTAGTTTATACTATGTAGATCTGAGGTCTTCTTCCACCAGTAAAACTGGATGCCACACATAACCTGTGACATGCTAGTTTATACTATGTTGATCTGAGGTCTTCCTCCACCAGTAAAACTGGGTACCACACATAACCTGTAATGTGCTAGTTTTACTATGTAGATCTGAGGTCTTCCTCCACCAGTAAAACTGGGTGCCACACATAACCTGTAATGTGCTAGTTTATACTATGTGGATCTGATGTCTTCCTCCACCATTAAAACTGGATGCCACATATAACCTGTAATGTGCTAGTTTATACTATGTAGATCTGAGGTCTTCCTCCACCAGTAAAACTGGATGCAACACATAATCTGTAATGTGCTAGTTTATACTATGTAGATCTGAGGTCTTCCTCCACCAGTAAAACTGGGTGCCACACATAACCCATAACATGCTAGTTTATACTATGTAGATCTGAGGTCTTCCTCTACCAGTAAAACTGGGTGCCATACATAATCTGTAATGTGCTAGTTTATACTATGTAAATCTGAGGTCTTCATCCACCAGTAAAAATGGATGCCACACATAAACTATAATGTGCTAGTTTATACTATGTTGATCTGAGGTCTTCCCCCACCAGTAAAAATGGATGCCACACATAAACTATAATGTGCTAGTTTATACTATGTGGATCTGAAGTCTTCCTCCACCAGTAAAACTGGATGCCACACATAACCTGTAATGTGCTAGTTTATACTATGTAGATCTGAGGTCTTCCTCTGCCAGTAAAACTGGATGCCACACATAACCTGTAACATGCTAGTTTATACTATGTAGATCTGAGGTCTTCTTCCACCAGTAAAACTGGGTGCCACACATAACCTGTAATGTGCTAGTTTATACTATGTAGAACTGAGGTCTTCCTCTACCAGTAAAATTGGATGCCACACATAACCTGTAATGTGCTAGTTTATACTATGTGGATCTGAGGTCTTCCTCCACCAGTAAAACTGGATGCCACACATAACCTGTAACATGCTAGTTTATACTATGTAGATCTGAGGTCTTCCTCTACCAGTAAAACTGGATGCCACACATAACCTGTAACATGCTAGTTTATACTATGTAGATCTGAGGTCTTCCTCTGCCAGTAAAACTGGATGCCACACATAACCTGTAACATGCTAGTTTATACTATGTAGATCTGAGGTCTTCTTCCACCAGTAAAACTGGGTGCCACACATAACCTGTAATGTGCTAGTTTATACTATGTAGAACTGAGGTCTTCCTCTACCAGTTAAATTGGATGCCACACATAACCTGTAATGTGCTAGTTTATACTATGTGGATCTGAGGTCTTCCTCCACCAGTAAAACTGGATGCCACACATAACCTGTAACGTGCTAGTTTATACTATGTAGATCTGATGTCTTCCTCTACCAGTAAAACTGGATGCCACACATAACCTGTAATGTGCTAGTTTATACTATGTTGATCTGAGGTCTTCCTCCACCAGTAAAATTGGATGCCACACATAACATGTAACGTGCTAGTTTATACTATGTAGATCTGAGGTCTTCCTCCACCAATAAAACTGGATGCCACACATAACCTGTAACGTGCTAGTTTATACTATGTAGATCTGATGTCTTCCTCTACCAGTAAAACTGGATGCCACACATAACCTGTAATGTGCTAGTTTATACTATGTTGATCTGAGGTCTTCCTCCACCAGTAAAATTGGATGCCACACATAACATGTAACGTGCTAGTTTATACTATGTAGATCTGAGGTCTTCTTCCACCAGTAAAACTGGATGCCACACATAACCTGTAACGTGCTAGTTTATACTATGTAGATCTGATGTCTTCCTCTACCAGTAAAACTGGATGCCACACATAACCTGTAATGTGCTAGTTTATACTATGTTGATCTGAGGTCTTCCTCCACCAGTAAAATTGGATGCCACACATAACATGTAACGTGCTAGTTTATACTATGTAGATCTGAGGTCTTCCTCCACCAATAAAACTGGATACCACACATAACCTGTAACGTGCTAGTTTATACTATGTGGATCTGAAGTCTTCCTCCACCAGTAAAACTGGGTACCACACATAACATGTAATGTGCTAGTTTATACTATGTAGATCTGAGGTCTTCCTCCACCAATAAAACTGGATGCCACACATAACCTGTAATGTGCTAGTTTATACTATGTAGATCTGAGGTCTTCCTCCACCAATAAAACTGGATGCCACACATAACCTGTAATGTGCTAGTTTATACTATGTTGATCTGAGGTCTTCCTCCACCAGTAAAATTGGATGCCACACATAACATGTAACGTGCTAGTTTATACTATGTAGATCTGAGGTCTTCTTCCACCAGTAAAACTGGATGCCACACATAACCTGTAACGTGCTAGTTTATACTATGTAGATCTGATGTCTTCCTCTACCAGTAAAACTGGATGCCACACATAACCTGTAATGTGCTAGTTTATACTATGTTGATCTGAGGTCTTCCTCCACCAGTAAAACTGGATGCCACACATAACCTGTAACATGCTAGTTTATACTATGTTGATCTGAGGTCTTCCTCCACCAGTAAAATTGGATGCCACACATAACCTGTAACATGCTAGTTTATACTATGTGGATCTGAAGTCTTCCTATACCAATAAAACTGGGTGCCACACATAACCTGTAGTATGCTAGTTTATACTATGTAGATCTGAGGTCTTCCTCCACCAGTAAAACTAGATGCCACACATAATCTGTAACGTGCTAGTTTATACTATGTAGATCTGATGTCTTCCTCTACCAGTAAAACTGGATGCCACACATAACCTGTAATGTGCTAGTTTATACTATGTAGATCTGATGTCTTCCTCTACCAGTAAAACTGGATGCCACACATAACCTGTAACATGCTAGTTTATACTATGTTGATCTGAGGTCTTCCTCCACCAGTAAAATTGGATGCCACACATAACCTGTAATGTGCTAGTTTATACTATGTGGATCTGAGGTTTTCCTCCACCAGTAAAATTGGATGCCACACATAATCTTTAACGTGCTAGTTTATACTATGTAGATCTGATGTCTTCCTCCACCAGTAAAACTGGATGCCACACATAATCTGTAACGTGCTAGTTTATACTATGTAGATCTGATGTCTTCCTCTACCAGTAAAACTGGATGCCACACATAACCTGTAATGTGCTAGTTTATACTATGTAGATCTGATGTCTTCCTCTACCAGTAAAACTGGATGCCACACATAACCTGTAATGTGCTAGTTTATACTATGTTGATCTGAGGTCTTCCTCCACCAGTAAAACTGGATGCCACACATAACCTGTAACATGCTAGTTTATACTATGTTGATCTGAGGTCTTCCTCCACCAGTAAAATTGGATGCCACACATAACCTGTAACGTGCTAGTTTATACTATGTGGATCTGAAGTCTTCCTATACCAATAAAACTGGGTGCCACACATAACCTGTAGTATGCTAGTTTATACTATGTAGATCTGAGGTCTTCCTCCACCAGTAAAACTGGATGCCACACATAATCTGTAACGTGCTAGTTTATACTATGTTGATCTGAGGTCTTCCTCCACCAGTAAAATTGGATGCCACACATAACCTGTAATGTGCTAGTTTATACTATGTGGATCTGAGGTTTTCCTCCACCAGTAAAATTGGATGCCACACATAACCTGTAACGTGCTAGTTTATACTATGTAGATCTGAGGTCTTCCTCCACCAGTAAAACTGGATGCCACACATAACCTGTAATGTGCTAGTTTATACTATGTGGATCTGAAGTCTTCCTCCACCAGTAAAACTGGGTGCCACACATAACCTGTAACGTGCTAGTTTATACTATGTGGATCTGAAGTCTTCCTCCACCAGTAAAACTGGATGCCACACATAACCTGTAACATGCTAGTTTATACTATGTAGATCTGAGGTCTTCCTCCACCGGTAAAACTGGATGCCACACATAACCTGTAATGTGCTAGTTTATACTATGTGGATCTGAGGTCTTCTTCCACCAGTAAAACTGGGTGCCACACATAACCTGTAACGTGCTAGTTTATACTATGTAGATCTGAGGTCTTCCTTCACCAGTAAAACTGGATGCCACACATAACCTGTAATGTGCTAGTTTATACTATGTGGATCTGAAGTCTTCCTCCACCAGTAAAACTGGGTGCCACACATAACCTGTAACATGCTAGTTTATACTATGTGGATCTGAAGTCTTCCTCCACCAGTAAAACTGGATGCCACACATAACCTGTAACATGCTAGTTTATACTATGTAGATCTGAGGTCTTCCTCCACCGGTAAAACTGGATGCCACACATAACCTGTAATGTGCTAGTTTATACTATGTGGTGAGGTCTTCTTCCACCAGTAAAACTGGGTGCCACACATAACCTGTAACGTGCTAGTTTATACTATGTAGATCTGAGGTCTTCCTTCACCAGTAAAACTGGATGCCATACATAATCTGTAATGTGCTAGTTTATACTATGTTGATCTGAGGTCTTCCTCCACCAGTAAAACTGGATGCCACACATAACCTGTAACGTGCTAGTTTATACTATGTAGATCTGAGGTCTTCCTTCACCAGTAAAACTGGGTGCCACACATAACCTGTAACGTGCTAGTTTATACTATGTTGATCTGAGGTCTTCCTCCACCAGTAAAACTGGATGCCACACATAACCGGTAACGTGCTAGTTTATACTATGTAGATCTGAGGTCTTCCTCCACCAGTAAAACTGGGTGCCACACATAACCTGTAATGTGCTAGTTTATACTATGTTGATCTGAGGTCTTCCTCCACCAGTAAAACTGGGTGCCACACATAACCTGTAACGTGCTAGTTTATACTATGTTGATCTGAGGTCTTCCTCCACCAGTAAAACTGGATGCCACACATAACCGGTAACGTGCTAGTTTATACTATGTAGATCTGAGGTCTTCCTCCACCAGTAAAACTGGATGCCACACATAACCTGTAATGTGCTAGTTTATACTATGTAGATCTGAGGTCTTCCTCCACCAGTAAAACTGGGTGCCACACATAACCTGTAACATGCTAGTTTATACTATGTAGATCTGAGGTCTTCCTCCACCAGTAAAACTGGGTGCCACACATAACCGGTAACGTGCTAGTTTATACTATGTAGATCTGAGGTCTTCCTCCACCAGTAAAACTGGGTGCCACACATAACCTGTAATGTGCTAGTTTATACTATGTTGATCTGAGGTCTTCCTCCACCAGTAAAACTGGGTGCCACACATAACCTGTAACATGCTAGTTTATACTATGTAGATCTGAGGTCTTCCTCCACCAGTAAAACTGGGTGCCACACATAACCGGTAACGTGCTAGTTTATACTATGTAGATCTGAGGTCTTCTTCCACCAGTAAAACTGGATGCCACACATAACCTGTAATGTGCTAGTTTATACTATGTTGATCTGAGGTCTTCCTCCACCAGTAAAACTGGGTGCCACACATAACCTGTAACATGCTAGTTTATACTATGTAGATCTGAGGTCTTCCTCCACCAGTAAAACTGGGTGCCACACATAACCTGTAATGTGCTAGTTTATACTATGTTGATCTGAGGTCTTCCTCCACCAGTAAAACTGGGTGCCACACATAACCTGTAATGTGCTAGTTTATACTATGTAGATCTGAGGTCTTCCTCCACCAGTAAAACTGGGTGCCACACATAACCTGTAATGTGCTAGTTTATACTATGTTGATCTGAGGTCTTCCTCCACCAGTAAAACTGGGTGCCACACATAACCTGTAATGTGCTAGTTTATACTATGTAGATCTGAGGTCTTCCTCCACCAGTAAAACTGGGTGCCACACATAACCTGTAATGTGCTAGTTTATACTATGTTGATCTGAGGTCTTCCTCCACCAGTAAAACTGGGTGCCACACATAACCTGTAACGTGCTAGTTTATACTATGTTGATCTGAGGTCTTCTTCCACCAGTAAAACTGGGTGCCACACATAACCTGTAACATGCTAGTTTATACTATGTGGATCTGAGGTCTTCTTCCACCAGTAAAACTGGGTGCCACACATAACCTGTAACATGCTAGTTTATACTATGTTGATCTGAGGTCTTCTTCCACCAGTAAAACTGGGTGCCACACATAACCTGTAACATGCTAGTTTATACTATGTTGATCTGAGGTCTTCCTCCACCAGTAAAACTGGGTGCCACACATAACCTGTAACATGCTAGTTTATACTATGTTGATCTGAGGTCTTCTTCCACCAGTAAAACTGGGTGCCACACATAACCTGTAACATGCTAGTTTATACTATGTGGATCTGAGGTCTTCTTCCACCAGTAAAACTGGGTGCCACACATAACCTGTAACATGCTAGTTTATACTATGTTGATCTGAGGTCTTCCTCCACCAGTAAAACTGGGTGCCACACATAACCTGTAACATGCTAGTTTATACTATGTGGATCTGAGGTCTTCTTCCACCAGTAAAACTGGGTGCCACACATAACCTGTAATGTGCTAGTTTATACTATGTTGATCTGAGGTCTTCCTCCACCAGTAAAACTGGGTGCCACACATAACCTGTAACATGCTAGTTTATACTATGTGGATCTGAGGTCTTCTTCCACCAGTAAAACTGGGTGCCACACATAACCTGTAACATGCTAGTTTATACTATGTTGATCTGAGGTCTTCTTCCACCAGTAAAACTGGGTGCCACACATAACCTGTAACATGCTAGTTTATACTATGTGGATCTGAGGTCTTCCTCCACCAGTAAAACTGGGTGCCACACATAACCTGTAACGTGCTAGTTTATACTATGTTGATCTGAGGTCTTCCTCCACCAGTAAAACTGGATGCCACACATAACCGGTAACGTGCTAGTTTATACTATGTAGATCTGAGGTCTTCCTCCACCAGTAAAACTGGATGCCACACATAACCTGTAACGTGCTAGTTTATACTATGTTGATCTGAGGTCTTCCTCCACCAGTAAAACTGGGTGCCACACATAACCTGTAACATGCTAGTTTATACTATGTGGATCTGATGTCTTCCCCCACCAGTAAAACTGGATGCCACACATAACCGGTAACGTGCTAGTTTATACTATGTAGATCTGAGGTCTTCCTCCACCAGTAAAACTGGATGCCACACATAACCTGTAACGTGCTAGTTTATACTATGTTGATCTGAGGTCTTCCTCCACCAGTAAAACTGGATGCCACACATAACCGGTAACGTGCTAGTTTATACTATGTAGATCTGAGGTCTTCCTCCACCAGTAAAACTGGGTGCCACACATAACCTGTAATGTGCTAGTTTATACTATGTTGATCTGAGGTCTTCCTCCACCAGTAAAACTGGGTGCCACACATAACCTGTAACGTGCTAGTTTATACTATGTTGATCTGAGGTCTTCCTCCACCAGTAAAACTGGGTGCCACACATAACCTGTAACGTGCTAGTTTATACTATGTTGATCTGAGGTCTTCCTCCACCAGTAAAACTGGGTGCCACACATAACCTGTAACGTGCTAGTTTATACTATGTTGATCTGAGGTCTTCCTCCACCAGTAAAACTGGGTGCCACACATAACCTGTAACGTGCTAGTTTATACTATGTTGATCTGAGGTCTTCCTCCACCAGTAAAACTGGATGCCACACATAACCTGTAACGTGCTAGTTTATACTATGTTGATCTGAGGTCTTCCTCCACCAGTAAAACTGGATGCCACACATAACCGGTAACGTGCTAGTTTATACTATGTAGATCTGAGGTCTTCCTCCACCAGTAAAACTGGGTGCCACACATAACCTGTAATGTGCTAGTTTATACTATGTTGATCTGAGGACTTCCTCCACCAGTAAAACTGGGTGCCACACATAACCTGTAACGTGCTAGTTTATACTATGTTGATCTGAGGTCTTCCTCCACCAGTAAAACTGGGTGCCACACATAACCTGTAACGTGCTAGTTTATACTATGTTGATCTGAGGTCTTCCTCCACCAGTAAAACTGGGTGCCACACATAACCTGTAACGTGCTAGTTTATACTATGTTGATCTGAGGTCTTCCTCCACCAGTAAAACTGGGTGCCACACATAACCTGTAACGTGCTAGTTTATACTATGTTGATCTGAGGTCTTCCTCCACCAGTAAAACTGGGTGCCACACATAACCTGTAACATGCTAGTTTATACTATGTGGATCTGAGGTCTTCTTCCACCAGTAAAACTGGGTGCCACACATAACCTGTAATGTGCTAGTTTATACTATGTGGATCTGAGGTCTTCTTCCACCAGTAAAACTGGATGCCACACATAACCTGTAACGTGCTAGTTTATACTATGTTGATCTGAGGTCTTCCTCCACCAGTAAAACTGGGTGCCACACATAACCTGTAACATGCTAGTTTATACTATGTTGATCTGAGGTCTTCCTCCACCAGTAAAACTGGGTGCCACACATAACATGTAATGTGCTAGTTTATACTATGTTGATCTGAGGTCTTCCTCCACCAGTAAAACTGGGTGCCACACATAACATGTAATGTGCTAGTTTATACTATGTTGATCTGAGGACTTCCTCCACCAGTAAAACTGGATGCCACACATAACCTGTAACGTGCTAGTTTATACTATGTTGATCTGAGGTCTTCCTCCACCAGTAAAACTGGATGCCACACATAATCTGTAACGTGCTAGTTTATACTATGTAGATCTGAGGTCTTCTTCCACCAGTAAAACTGGATGCCACACATAACCTGTAATGTGCTAGTTTATACTATGTTGATCTGAGGTCTTCCTCCACCAGTAAAACTGGATGCCACACATAACCTGTAATGTGCTAGTTTATACTATGTGGATCTGAGGTCTTCCTCCACCAGTAAAACTGGGTGCCACACATAATCTGTAACATGCTAGTTTATACTATGTGGATCTGATGTCTTCCTCCACCAGTAAAACTGGATGCCACACATAACCTGTAACGTGCTAGTTTATACTATGTGGATCTGAGGTCTTCATCCAACAGTAAAACTGGATGCCACACATAACCCATAACATGCTAGTTTATACTATGTGGATCTGAGGTCTTCTTCCACCAGTAAAACTGGATGCCACACATAATCTGTAACATGCTAGTTTATACTAATTTATTTTAACTTGATTGCAATGAAAGCTTGGAACTTACATGAACCGCTCTCGAGTCCATTCTCTGGGTAGAACCGTACTGAATGTTGTTTTACGAGAGGCATTGGGTCTAGTGGGGGATCGAATCCACAACCTCTGGCATATGAGCGCCAACTTCCGCCGGGCTTTATGTGTATGTAGTGTGTTGAAAAATGATGTTAAACTTTACTCAAAATAATGTTAATTTTAATGTCCGCACATATCTTAATGTCCGCACATATCTTTATGTTTGTACAGAGGTACCAAGACATGGAATCTTCGATGCTTAACCAGGAGGACATGAACCAGCAGTTACAGGACCAGATACACCGCAGCCAGCGTCAAGACACGCAGAACCAGGACTACCTCGAGTCTAAGGAACTGGAAGTGGCATCACTGAAGAAGGCACTCAAGGATCTTGAGCAGAAGGCCAAGGTAACGTTGCAAATATTTAACATAAGGAGCAGAAGCCCAAGGTAACATCACAAATATTTAACATAAGGAGCAGAAGGCCAAGGTAATGTCACAAATATTGAACATAAGGAGCTGAAGGCCAGGGTAACTGCTGTTTTACAGTTCTGTAACAAGTGAGTATTCAGTTTTATTCTGTCTGAATTCTACTGTTTTACGTTCCGTAACAAGTGAGTATTCAGTTTTATTCTGTCTGAATTCTGCTGTTTTACAGCACTGTAACAAGTGAGTATTCAGTTTTATTCTGTCTGAATTCTACTGTTTTATGTTCCGCAACAAGTGAGTATTCAGTTTTATTCTCTCTGAATTCTGCTGTTTTACAGCACTGTAACAAGTGAGTATTCAGTTTTATTCTGTCTGAATTCTGCTGTTTTACAGTTCCGTAACAAGTGAGTATTCAGTTTTGTTCTGTCTGAATTCTGCTGTTTTACAGTTCCGTAACAAGTGAGTATTCAGTTTTATTCTGTCTGAATTCTACTGTTTTACGTTCCGTAACAAGTGAGTATTCAGTTTTATTCCGTCTGAATTCTGCTGTTTTACAGCACTGTAACAAGTGAGTATTCAGTTTTATTCTGTCTGAATTCTGCTGTTTTACAGTTCCGTAACAAGTGAGTATTCAGTTTTGTTCTGTCTGAATTCTGCTGTTTTACAGTTCCGTAACAAGTGAGTATTCAGTTTTGTTCTGTCTGAATTCTGCTGTTTTACAGTTCCGTAACAAGTGAGTATTAAGTTTTGTTCTGTCTGAATTCTGCTGTTTTACAGTTCCGAAACAAGTGAGTATTCAGTTTTGTTCTGTCTGAATTCTGGTGATTTACAGCTCCGTAACAAGTGAGTATTCAGTTTTATTTTGTCTGAATTCTGCTGTTTTACAGTTCCGTAACAAGTGAGTATTTAGTTTTGTTCTGTCTGAATTCTACTGTTTTACAGTTCTGTAACAAGTGAGTATTCAGTTTTATTCTCTCTGAATTCTGCTGTTTTACAGCACTGTAACAAGTGAGTATTCAGTTTTATTCTGTCTGAATTCTGCTGTTTTACAGTTCCGTAACAAGTGAGTATTCAGTTTTGTTCTGTCTGAATTCTGCTGTTTTACAGTTCCGTAACAAGTGAGTATTCAGTTTTATTCTGTCTGAATTCTACTGTTTTACGTTCCGTAACAAGTGAGTATTCAGTTTTATTCCATCTGAATTCTGCTGTTTTACAGCACTGTAACAAGTGAGTATTCAGTTTTATTCTGTCTGAATTCTGCTGTTTTACAGTTCCGTAACAAGTGAGTATTCAGTTTTGTTCTGTCTGAATTCTGCTGTTTTACAGTTCCGTAACAAGTGAGTATTCAGTTTTGTTCTGTCTGAATTCTGCTGTTTTACAGTTCCGTAACAAGTGAGTATTAAGTTTTGTTCTGTCTGAATTCTGCTGTTTTACAGTTCCGAAACAAGTGAGTATTCAGTTTTGTTCTGTCTGAATTCTGGTGATTTACAGCTCCGTAACAAGTGAGTATTCAGTTTTATTTTGTCTGAATTCTGCTGTTTTACAGTTCCGTAACAAGTGAGTATTTAGTTTTGTTCTGTCTGAATTCTACTGTTTTACAGTTCTGTAACAAGTGAGTATTCAGTTTTGTTCTGTCTGAATTCTGCTGTTTTACAGTTCTGTAACAAGTGAGTATTCAGTTTTATTCTGTCTGAATTTTGCTGTTTTACAGTTCTGTAACAAGTGAGTATTCAGTTTTGTTCTGTCTGAATTCTGCTGTTTTACAGTTCTGTAACAAGTGAGTATTCAGTTTTGTTCTGTCTGAATTCTGCTGTTTTACAGTTCTGTAACAAGTGAGTATTCAGTTTTGTTCTGTCTGAATTCTGCTGTTTTACAGTTCTGTAACAAGTGAGAATTCAGTTTTATTCTGTCTGAATTCTGCTGTTTTAAAGTTCTGTAACAAGTAATTATTCAGAGCCACTTCCAAGAGAAGGAAATGATAAATAGAAATCTGAAACTGTTTACTATTTATAACATAAAACATACATTGTGGAGTTGCTCAAGCTTACAATAGCCAATTATACTAAACATCTCCTTTGTCTCCATTAAAAATGAGATATATGAGAAATACTGAAATCTCTATTGTGAGAATTTACGAAATTTCTGTTATGATAATTACTGAAATCTCTATTATGAGAATTTACAAAATCTCTGTGAAATCTCTGTTGTGAGATAATAACTAAGGAGCCATAAATATACAAAATAAACATTTATCAAAGATTTGCTGTTAAATAATTAAAATAAGTTTTAAAAGAAGATGTGTTTGTGTATATATGTAATATGTATATTTGTTCTGAGAAGTGTAAACCTTGTCATGTTGTGTGTTTGTCTGTCCGTACATGTATGTGTGAACACTGTCCTTCGTCTCAGGATCCTGACTTCATACAAAAACACTGGAGCAATAGTACAAGTATACAGTCAGACAACTCGGGTCTACTCTCTAAACTACAGTCTGATCACTCCAGCATCCTCTCCAACCATCCTTACCCACAGGTACACATGTAACCCATAGATAGCTGTATTCATAACTGTACCATAGTTTTTATTTAATTTTATTTCAATTTTTTGTAACCAATTTTTGAATATCTATTATTTGTCATAAGTTTTTAAATTGTCCTTGAGGAAAAAAAAATTAATTGTTAAAACCGTTTATATTGAAACTAAATAAATATAGGTAGTTCAGGTTAATTAGACATTCCTGCTAAAAAATGGTATAACAATGATACAATGTTTTTAAAGTTTATTTTATAAATAAAATCCACCAATTCATGTCCCTGATTTATACAGAAGGAGGAAGATGTTGTACAACAGCACAGTGTCCAGCACATTGAGTGCAGTGTTCCCGGAATCATACCTCATGATAAACTCACACATTTTTTACCTATCATGAAAAGTGATAAAGGCACAAAGACTCAGGTATTGCTAAACTAACAAAATATATCAGAAATAGAATAAATTACATTTTCCAGGTTGTTGTATTTGTACAGATTGCTAGGACTCTATGTAAGGCAGGGTAATGAGTCTTTATTTTTTCTGAATCAGTATTTATATGCCTAACAGTCAGTTTTAAAGAAATTAAATAAAATTTGTCTATCAATGTTAAAAAATGAGGTTTATGATGCTACATTTTGGATGAATATTGCCCAAACTGATTACATCTGCTATTAACTTGAAGTCTGCGTAGCTTTATATACGTTGTTATGATTATAACGTTTTTCAAAATGTTGCATTTTTCAGTTAGACACTTTGAAATGATGTATAAAAAATGGTCACATTAATCTCAGTTGACCAATGAAAAACACTTAACCGAGAGATGCGTTGTTAAAGCTCAGTGATAAACAAAGGAACCAAACAGCTGTTTCATTACTTGACAGTTTAAATGTTTCAGATTTCTACCATAATCTGGACATCAACTTAAGTTGATAATTGACAATGTGTTGTTACCTCTGCAATTTTTAAGGCATAATGAATTTTATTAAATATTTATGCAATTTGCACAATATTTAATTTGAGAAAATGAAACATTTTGCTCTAATTTCAATATTAGTTTACTTGGTAGCAGAAACAATATAAAATGTAAAAAAAACACCCAAACAAACAGAGTTATTATAATTAAACCTGTTAATTCTGTTTACTTTAAAGATTTGCAAAATTAAGATGTACTAATAATTGTGCACCTGATTATGTAGTCAAAGGAGGAAGAAGTTATTCGGAAACACCGTATTCGACACGTAGAGTGCAGTATTCCTGGAATAATACCTCATGATAAGCTTACTCCATTCTTACCTCTCATGAAAAATGATAGCGACAAAAAGAAGCAGGTATCCCTTAGCAATTATAAAACATGTACATAGTTATCAGTAGAAAAAACATAAAATTGAATTAAAGAAGTAATTTCTTTCTGTTGCATTTAAGTAGCAAACTGCCCAACTTTTATATTAAAGCTATTATTTAAGAATTTCAGTTTGTGATGGAAGCGTTCATTAAATAGTGGTCCTGCAGTAGAGCACATGATCTGTTGTCATTGGTTCCATTCTCTGCCACGGATCCATGATCAGTGGTCATGGGTTCCATTCTCTGCCACAGATCCATGATCAGTGGTCATGGGTTCCATTCTCTGCCACGGATCCATGATCAGTGGTCATGGGTTCCATTCTCTGCCACAGATCCATGATCAGTGGTCATGGGTTCCATTCTCTGCCACGGATCCATGATCAGTGGTCATGGGTTCCATTCTCTGCCACAGATCCATGATCAGTGGTCATGGGTTCCATTCTCTGCCACGGATCCATGATCAGTGGTCATGGGTTCCATTCTCTGCCACAGATCCATGATCAGTGGTCATGGGTTCCATTCTCTGCCACGGATCCATGATCAGTGGTCATGGTTTCCATTCTCTGCCACGGATCCATGATCAGTGGTCATGGGTTCCATTCTCTGCCACATCTTAGTATGGTATTTTATAGTAAGACACTATCCGCATATCATTAGTACTGGATCTACCCAGGAGAACCTTAAGTATGATGTTTTAAGTTATAAGAACTTGTTTGACAATTGAGCTGAGCTCAGTCGGTTAAGTGTCTGACTATCAATCCAGGGGTCGTGAGTTCGAATCCTCGCCTGGCAACAGTCTCCGTGATGATTGATATACGACATTGTGTCTCATTATCATTTGTCTCTCACCACTGATTCAAGTGGGAAAGTTATCAGTTACTTTCGGAGATGGGGTGTGCTTGAGTACTGGTTAATCCCAGGAAACAGTGGTTAGGTTAACTGATCATCTGTTTGTCTTGATGGCATAAAAATGATGCTAAATATTCAATCAATCAATTAACAATTGATATAAAAGTTTTTAAGTTTGAACCAAAAAACATTAAAGGAATCCAAGCCTTAATAAACTTACTCAACGATTTCTAATACAATCTATGGAGGAAAAATAACAATTTGCAACATTGTCTGATGCGTGTAATAACTGCCAAAAAGACGTAGAGTATGATGGGATGACATTAATTAAAAATGTGTTATTTATCAAGCTGTTTTATGTATTAAACTCTGGTCACATGTTATATAGATAATTGAAACTTGTAGAATACTTATAATAACATTATGGAGGGATTAAACAATTGCAACATTATCCAAAAAGGATGACTGTAATGTACAAAATCATAATCACAATATTAATAAATGATCAAAATATGATTTTTGCTATCAGTTGTTTATTCAATGCAAATACTATTATTTAAATAGGAAGTTTAAAAAAAACACAATATTGATCTTACCCAGTTTGTTTTCATTTGCATAGTACATAATAATATTAACTTTATAACATTAGTTTCCAGCTTTCTGATCATTGTTATTCTCACTTATTATTGAACAAATTGAGTTTTATATTTTGCACAACACAATTCCCTAACTGTTAGCAAAATAATTTATTTCTTTATGCTAATTAATTGTATTCTAGCTTAGATTAATCTATATTTTTTAATATGGTAAGACGCATAGAATATTTAATATTGATTCCCCTGACTGAGTGGTTTAGGACACTGTGTAACTTGATTCCCCTGTGACTGAGTGGTTTAGGACACTGTGTGACTGGCAGGGTTTTAAGCTCAGATCTTTCCAAACTATTATTGCTTTATGTGAGAAAGTCTGCCAATTACATGGAGGAATGTGGATGGAATTAAACAAATCCATTCATTGTTGTATATCAGTTGTTTTACTTGTAAACCTAGTGTTGTTGTATATCAGTTGTTTTACTTTAGTGTTGTTGTATATCAGTTGTTTTACTTGTAAACCTAGTGTAAACCTAGTATTGTTGTATATCAGTTGTTTTACTTGTAAACCTAGTGTTGTTGTATATAAGTTGTTTTACTTGTAAACCTAGTGTTGTTGTATATCAGTTGTTTTACTTGTAAAACTAGTGTAAACCTAGTGTTGTTGTATATCAGTTGTTTTTCTTGTAAACATAGTGTAAACCTAGTGTTGTTGTATATCAGTTGTTTTACTTGTAAACCTAGTGTTGTTGTATATCAGTTGTTTTACTTGTAAACCTAGTGTAAACCTAGTGTTGTTGTATATCAGTTGTTTTACTTGTAAACCTAGTGCAAACCTAGTGTTGTTGTATACATGTAAATTGTGTTTGTTTTGTGTTGATGCAATTTGTAATACCATGTTGATCAATTTTTATTTTGAATAAATATTTTATTTAATTTTCTGGCTTTAAGTACAAGTTATTTTCTAGAATTCTGTTGAATTAATATAAATGATGTAATTAAGTTAAAATAAATGATGTAATTAAGTTCTGTTTGAAGAAAAATACCTTTTTTGTAATACTTTGTCAAACATCCTTTGTATGAGAAAAACGTTTTTACTTTTAATTATTCTTGATTGATTAACATTAAACAGTAAACAAACTACTGAGATTCTAATTATAAGTACTTGATCAACTTTAGAATGTATACTGCGGTATTGTTAACAGATATTTTGAACAACTCATGTTTTATGTTTGATTGATTTCAGTCTGATAAGCACACTATGGAGAAACAGTTACAGACAGAGAAGGCGAAGGCCATCGAGGGAGACAGGCGATCAAAGGAAGCACAGAAAAAAGACGAGGAAGTGCGAAAACTCATGTCACAGTTGGAAACTGTCAAGGTATAAATAGTTTGTAATGTGCTGCAACCATATACAGCCGAACAACTTCAGAGATCCGTTGTATGAGCATATAACTACCATGCCCAAGATTGTGGGTTCAATCGTATATTGTAAGAACATAATGTCTAGCATGTCCATGGCTACTGAATCAGTCCTATAATGTAAGAACATGTGTCTAGATGCCCATGGCTACTCATTCAATCCTTTATTGTAAGAACATACGTCTAGCATGTCCATGGCTACTGAATCAATCCTATATTCTAAGAATATACATCTAGCATGTCCATGGCTACTGAATCCATCCTATTTTGTAAGAACATACATCTAGCATGTCCATGGTTACTGAATCAATCCTATATTGTAAGAACATATGTCTAGCATGTCCATGGCTCTTGAATCAATCCTATATTGTAAGAACATACGTCTAGCATGTCCATGGCTACTGAGTCAATCCTATAGTGTAAGAACATGTCCAGCATGTCAATGGCTACTGAATCCTATATTGTAAGAAAATACGTCTAGCATGTCCATGGCTCTTGAATCAATCCTTTATTGTAAGAAAATACGTCTAGCATGTCCATGGCTCTTGAATCAATCCTATATTGTAAGAACATACGTCTAGCATGCCCATGGCTCTTGAATCAATCCTATATTGTAAGAACATACGTCTAGCATGTCCATGGCTCTTGAATCACTCCTATATTCTAAGAATATACATCTAGCATGTCCATGGCTACTGAGTCAATCCTATAGTGTAAGAACATGTCCAGCATGTCCATGGCTACTGAATCCTATATTGTAAGAACATATGTCTAGCATGTCCAAGGCTACTGAATCCTATATTGTAAGAAAATATGTCTAGCATGTCCATGGCTACTGAATCAATCCTATATTGTAAGAAAATACCTCTAGCATGTCCATGGCTCTTGAATCAATCCTATATTGTAAGAATATACATCTAGCATGTCCATGACTACTGAATCCATCCTATTTTGTAAGAACATACATCTAGCATGTCCATGGTTACTGAATCAATCCTATATTGTAAGAACATACACCTAGCATGTCCATGGCTACTGAGTCAATCCTATAGTGTAAGAACATGTCTAGCATGTCCATGGCTACTGAATCTTATATTGTAAGAAAATATGTCTAGCATGTCCATGGCTACTGAATTAATCCTATATTGTAAGAAAATACGTCTAGCATGTCCATGGCTCTTGAATCAATCCTATATTGTAAGAAAATACGTCTAGCATGTCCATGGCTCTTGAATCAATCCTATATTGTAAGAACATACGCCTAGCATGTCCATGGCTACTGAGTCAGTCCTATAGTGTAAGAAAATGTCCAGCATGTCAATGGCTACTGAATCCTATATTGTAAGAACACACATCTAGCATGTCCATGGCTACTGAGTCAATCCTATAGTGTAAGAACATGTCCAGCATGTCCATGGCTACTGAATCCTATATTGTAAGAACATATGTCTAGCATGCCCAAGGTTGTGTGATCAATCCTATATTAGTTTTTACTAATTTCCTTCAGATCGATCGCGATGAGCCCAGGGATTCTATGAACCGCTCTCGAGTCCGCTTCCTGGATAGAACCAGTACTGAGTGTTGTTTTATTAGAGGCATCGGGTCGAGCTTGGGATCGAACCAGCAACCTCTGGCGTGAGCGGCCAACACTCTATCCATTAGACTGTTGCCCCGCTAAATTGTATATTCTAAGAACATATGTTTGGCATGCCCAAGGTTACAGAATAAACTGGCACTTACTCCTGCTTTGTCATTTATCAGCTATAATCACGAGTTACATGTAAGTGTAAAAATTGTTATTTATATATTCTTCCCTAGGGAGGATTTTAAGTCAAACTTCATCAATGAAATGAAAAGAGATGTTATGTATCATTTCCCTCACTACAGGCCCAAAATGTGACTTTGAGAGATCGGATGGAGCAGGATACCCAGACCTTACAGTCCCGTCTTCAGGAGACCACACCCAACTCTGACATACGTCGGAGACTCAAGGATCTCTCACAGAACCTAAAACAAAACAAGGTAGGTGTGGCTGGGTAGGGGGACTGGTAGTGTTTCGACTAGGGATATGTGGCTGGGTAAGGGGACTGGTAGTGTTCCAACTAGGGATATGTGGCTGGGTAGGGGGACTGTTGATAGTTGGCTTGGAAGGGGGACTGGTAGTGATATGTTTTGCACATTCGTATATATTGATTAGTTGTATAAACTGTCGTGAAATAAGACTGGGGTGTGTGAGGGTTTGGTGTGTGTGAGGGGTTGGTATGTGTGAGGTGTTGGTGTGAGTGAGAGGTCGGTGTATGTGAGGGATTGGTGTGTGTCTGAGGGGTTGGTGTGTCTGAGGGGTCAGTGTGTGTGAGCAGGTGGTGTGTGTCTGAGGGGTCAGTGTGTGTCTGAAAAATTGGTGAGTGTCTGAGAGGTTGGTTTGTGTCTGAGGGGTCAGTATGTGTCTGAGAGGTTGGTGTGTCTGAGGGGTTGGTTTGTGTCTGAGGGGTTTGTGTGTGTTTGAGGGGTCAGTGTGTGTCTGAGGGGTTGGTGTGTGTGAGAGGTTGGTGTGTGTCTGAGGGTCAGTGTGTCTGAGAGGTTGGTGTGTGTCTGAGGGGTCAATGTATGTCTGAGGGGTTGGTGTGTCTGAGGAGTAAGTGAATCTGAGAGGTTGGTGTGTGCCTGAGGGGTCAGTATGTGTCTGAGGGGTTGGTGTGTGTCTGAGGGGTCAGTGTGTGTCTTAGGGGTTGGTGTGTGCCTGAGGGGTCAGTGTATGTCTGAGGGGTTGGTGTGTGCCTGAGGGGTCAGTGTGTGTCTGAGGGGTTGGTGTGTCAGAGGGGTCAATGTGTGTGAGAGGGTGGTGTGTGTCTGATGGGTCAATGTTTGTCTGAGGGGCTGGTGTGTGTTTGAGGGGCCAGTTTGTGTCTGAGAAGTTGGTTAGTGTCTGAGGGTTCACTGTGTCTGAGAGGTTGGTGTGTGTCTGAGGGGTCGGTGTGTGTCTGAGGGGTTGGTGTGTCTGAGGGGTTGGTGTTTGTCTGAGGGGCCAGTGTGTGTCTGAGGGGCCAGTGTGTGTCTGAGGGGTTGGTGTGTGCCTGAGGGGTCAGTGTGTGTCTGAGGGATTGGTGTGACTGAGGGGTCAGGGTGTGTGAGAGGGTGGTGTGTGTCTGAGGGGTCAATGTTTGTCTGAGGGGATGGTGTGTGTTTGAGGGGCCAGTGTGAGTCTGAGAGGTTGGTGTGTGTCTGAGGGGTCACTGTGTCTGAGAGGTTGGTATGTGTCTGAGCGGTCAGTGTGTATCTGAGGAGTTAATGTGTGTGAGAGGTCGGTGTGTGTGAGAGGTTGGTGTGTGTCTGAGGGGCAGTGTGTGTCTGAGGGGTTAGTGTGTCTGAGGGGTCACTGTGTGTCTGAGGGGTTGGTATTTATCTGAGGGGTTGGTGTGTGTCTGAGGGGTTGGTGTGTGTCTGAGGGGTCACTGTGTGTCTGAGAGGTTGGTGTGTGTCTGAGCGGTTGGTGTGTGTCTGAGGGGTTGGTGTTTGTCTGAGAGGTTGGTGTGTGTCAGAGGGGTTGGTGTGTCTGAGAGGTTGATGTGTGTCTGAGGGATCAGTGTGTGTCTGAGGGGGTGGTGTGTCTGAGGGGTCAGTTTGCATGAGGGGGTGGTGTGTCTGAGTGGTTGGTGTGTATCTGAGGGATCAGTGTGTGTCTGAGGGGGTGGTGTGTCTGAGGGGTCAGTTTGCATGAGGGGGTGGTGTGTCTGAGTGGTTGGTGTGTATCTGAGGGATCAGTGTGTGTCTGAGGGGGTGGTGTGTCTGAGGGGTCAGTTTGCATGAGGGGGTGGTGTGTCTGAGTGGTTGGTGTGTGTTTGAGGGGTCAGTGGGTCTGAGGGGTCAGTGTGTGTCTGAGGGGTCACTGTGTGTCTTATGGGTCAGTGGGTCTGAGGGGTCAGTGTGTCTGAGGGGTTGGTGTGTGTGTGTGAGGGGTCAGTGTGGCTGAGAGGTTGGTGTGTATAAGGGGTTGGTGTATATGAGGGGTCAGTGTGTGTCTGAGGCGTCAGTGTGTCTGAGAGGTTGGTGTGTCTGAGGGGTTGGTGTGTATAAAGGGTAGTGTGTGTTTGAGGGGACAATGTGTGTGTGTGAGGCATCAGTATGTCTGAAAGGTTGGTGTGTCTGAGGGGTGAGGGGTTGGTGTGTATGAGGGTTAGTGTGTCTGAGGGGTTGGTGTGTATGAGGGGTCAGTGTGTCTGAGGGGTTGGTGTGTATGAAGGGTCAGTGTGTCTGAGAGGTTGGTGTGTCTGAGGGGTTAGTGTTTGTGAGGTGTCAGTGTGTGGGTGAGGATTGAGAAGGATGAAAAGGAAATTATTTACAAATATTTATTTTCATAGACTC
This sequence comes from Panopea generosa, assembly GCA_029582155.1. Taxonomy (NCBI): domain Eukaryota; kingdom Metazoa; phylum Mollusca; class Bivalvia; order Adapedonta; family Hiatellidae; genus Panopea; species Panopea generosa. The sequence goes on from CM055905.1 coordinate 52,632,963, forward strand.
ATACACCCATACACTCATTCACAGACAAATGAATCTTAATTCTGTGATATTTTGTTGGTTTAAATTACCCTTGATTATTATTTTACTGTATAGTGTCTTAGTTATAATGTTCCGCTGGTATTACGAGAACTTATCATGCTGATACTGTCAATTGTTAACTAGGTTTTTCAAAGTTGAAAATGGGCGGATGGGTGGCTTCAAGTTTTTTATTTCCGTTCAATAACTAGAGTTTTTTTTCATCGGAACTGAAACAGACTTACACAAAGTGTGAACCTGTATAAAATCTAGGCCAAGTTCGATAACCAGCCAATACGGACCATTATCTTCAGAGTTATGGCCCTTTAATTAGTCAAAAATGCTAAAATTGCCAGTTTCAGTTCAATAACTAGAGTATTCTTTATAAGAACTAAACCAAACTTACACAAAGTTTTACCCTCTATAAAATTTAGGCCAAGTTTGATAACCAGCCAATACAGAACATTATCTTCAGAGTTATGGCCCTTTAATTAGTCAAAAATGCTAAAATTGCCCGTTTCCGTTCAAAAACTAGAGTATTTTTCATCAGAACTGAACCAAACTTACACAAAGTGTGCATCTCTATAAAATCTAGGCCAAGTTCGATAACCAGCTAATACGAACCATTATCTTCAGAGTTATGGACCTTTAATTAGTCAAAAATGCGAAAATTTACCGTTTCCTCTCAATAACTAAATTATTCTTTATCAGAACTGAAGCAAACTTACACAAAGTGTGCATCTCTATAAAACCTAGGCCAAATTTGATAACCAGCTAATATGGACCATTATCTTTAAGTTATGGCCCTTTAATTAGTCAAAAATGCTAAAATTGCCCGTTTTCACTCAATTACTAGAGTATTTTTTATCAGAACTGAAGCAAACTTACACAAAGTGTAAATCTCTATAAAATCTACACCAAGTTTAATAACAAGCCAATTCAGACTATTAGCTTTAGAGCTATGGTCCTTTAAATAGTCAAAAATGCTAAAATTTACCGTTTCCGCTCAATAACTAGAGTATTCTTTATCTGAACTGAAGTCAACTTACACAAAGTGTGTATCTCTATAACATCTGAGCCAAGTTTGATAACCAGCTAATTCTGACCATTATCTTCAGAGTTATGGCCCTTTAATTAGTCAAAAGTGCTAAAATTGATTGTTTCTGTAACTTTTACAATTTTTCTAGCGGTAAAGTAAAAATAATCATTTTCTTTTGTTATTTTGATGAAGATACTAAAAAAGTTTGCGGTTCCCTTGCTCAATTGATAGCCATGAGGCAAAAAATATTATAAAAAATACAAATGATTTATTAGAGAAATGTACAGGTCCATTTTAAATTCTTTCAACACAGCTGAATTTCTCATAATGTTTTGTAATATACATGTATTTGTAGAATCAAACATCGTATTTAAGAAATTGTTGCTATCAGTTGAGCATGTGTGACTTACATTCTATCTTTTGGTACTGGAAACAATACCACCACTAAAGTCTCAATGCAAAATGTGAAAATATTGATGTATTATTTTATGAATATGCATGTTTGTTTCCGAGTAAAATCACATAACATCTTTCATAATGTGAATTACAGAAGTAATATTTTAGCCAAACAACCAGTGAATAGCACAGAAACAAGAGAAAAACTTCATTTCATGCTTTTTTAACAGAACTATTGCATCAATGTTTTACAAAAAAAAAAAAAAAATTTGAATTGTATGCTTTTTTGTTTTCTGCTTCAATGTACATAAAATTCTGGTATGAAATAGAGTTAAAGTTACAGAATAGCTAAAATGTTTGAAAAACCTGGTTTTCGGGGAATTTCCATGTCTCTTGTGTAAAGGTTGATTTGATGGATAAATCTAGGCTAGAATGGATTTCAACATAACCAGGTGTCTTTTTAACATAACCAGGTATCTCTGTAACTTAACCAGGTGTCTCTGTAAAGCTAAATTATTGGAAATAAGAAATTTAGGTATATGTATACTTTTACAGGTACAGATTGAGCCAGAGGGAGAGAAAGATGTCCTGGGGAAGACATTCAAAGATCTTCAGGGATTTGTACATGACAAATTCAACAAGAGTATGAAGGAGGCAGACCAGTCAAAGTCTCGTCTAGACAAAACAGATCAGGAGAACCAGTCTCTGAGAGAACAGCTGCAGAGGCTGGAGGGAAAACTCAACAAGCGAGATGACAAATCGAAGAATGATAAAATCAAGGTGAGATATATACATTGTATGTAGTTGGAACACTGTAGTTATTGAGTCATCATTGTAATATACAGATATAAATATATACTGTCTCTTCATGGCCCAGTCATTAAGTCTGCCTTGGAAGCAGGAGTTGAAAGGTTCAAATCATGGTAGTTTCTCACCCAGCAGCTATTAAAATTGATGGTAGTTTCTCACCCAGCAGCTAGTAAAATTGATGGTAGTTTCCCACCAAGCAGCTAGTAAAATTGATGGTATTTCTCACCCAGCAGCTAGTAAAATTGATGGTAGTTTCCCATCCAGCAGCTAGTAAAATTGATGGTAGTTTCTCACCCAGCAGCTAGTAAAATTGATGGTAGTTTCTCACCCAGCAGCTAGTAAAATTGATGGTAGTTTTCCACCAAGCAGCTAGTAAAATTGATGGTATTTCTCACCCAGCAGCTAGTAAAATTGATGGTAGTTTCCCACCCAGCAGCTAGTAAAATTGATGGTAGTTTCCCACCCAGTAAAATTGATGGTATTTCTCACCCAGCAGCTAGTAAAATTGATGGTAGTTTCCCACCCAGCAGCTAGTAAAATTGATGGTAGTTTCTCGCCCAGTAGCTAGTAAAATTGATGGTAGTTTCCCACCCAGCAGCTAGTAAAATTGATGGTAGTTTCCCGTCCAGCAGCTAGTAAAATTGATGGTAGTTTCTCACCCAGCAGCTAGTAAAATTGATGGTAGTTTCCCATCCAGCAGCTAGTAAAATTGATGGTAGTTTCCCACCCAGCTGCTAGACAAATTGATGGTAGTTTCTCACCCAGCAGCTAGTAAAATTGATGGTAGTTTCCCACCCAGCAGCTATTAAAATTGATGGTAGTTTCTTACCCAGCAGCTAGTAAAATTGATGGTAGTTTCTCACCCAGCAGCTAGTAAAATTGATGGTATTTCTCACCCAGCAGCTATTAAAATTGATGGTAGTTTTCCACCCAGCAGCTAGTAAAATTGATGGTAGTTTCTCGCCCAGCAGCTAGATAAACTGATGGTTGTTTCTCACCCAGCAGCTAGTAAAATTGATGGTTGTTTCTCACCCAGCAGCTAGTTAAATTGATCAGTACCGAATGTCTTACAGCCTGATGCCTGGCAATGATAGCTTTTGGGAAGTAAATGTTTTCAACATAAAGGTGTCTCATAAGCCCATTGTGGCTGGCCCTTTCAATAGGGGTGACATAATATTCATATACTTCTTTATACAGATTTTCAGAAATTTGCATGAATGCAGTTGATGGAGTTTCTACCTCTATAATTATGTTTTAATCATAGAATACATACAGAATGTAAATCAGTCTTGTTTTATGTACATGTATTTATGCAAATTGCAAGTCAGTCTTGTTTAATGTACATGTATTTACGCAAATTGTGAGTCAATCTTGTTTTATATACATGTATTTATGCAAATTGTGAGTCAGTCTTGTTTTATGTATATGTATTTATGTAAATTGCAAGTCAGTCTTGTTTAATGTACATTTATTTATGCAAATTGTGAGTCAGTCTTGTTTAATGTACATGTATTTATGCAAATTGTGAGTCAGTCTTGTTTTATATACATGTATTTATGCAAATTGTGATTCAGTCTTGTTTAATGTGCATGTATTTATACAAATTGTGAGTCAGTCTTGTTTTATGTACATGTATTTATGCAAATTGTGAGTCAGTTTTGTTTAATGTACATGTATTTATGCAAATTGTGAGTCAGTCTTGTTTAATGTACATGTATTTATGCAAATTGTGAGTCAGGCTTGTTTTATATACATGTATTTATGCAAATTGTGAGTCAGTCTTGTTTAATGTGCATGTATTTATACAAATTGTGAGTCAGTTTTGTTTTATGTACATGTATTTATACAAATTGTGAGTCAGTTTTGTTTTATGTACATGTATTTATGCAAATTGTGAGTCAGTCTTGTTCAATGTACATGTATTTATGCAAATTGTGAGTCAGTCTTGTTTTAAGTACATGTATTTATGCAAATTGTGAGTCAGTCTTGTTTTATGTACATGTATTTATATAAATTGTAAGTCCGTCTTATTAATGTTTTTTTAGGCAAAGGAAGAGAACAAAACAAACTTGGAGGAAATCAAAAGACAAAATGAGGAGATTATGAGACTGAGAAATGCTTTAAAGGAGGCCAAAAACCGGTCTAAACAGGTATAGACTTGGAAACTGGTATCAATTAGGGACTAGTGTATATATATTTATTGGTGAATGAAATGTATTCATCATGTCTCAGGACAACAAAACATACAGTCAGTTCCTAACCTTTCACTAACAGAGCATTCGCTTTATGACTGAGGTTGCCATACTGTGGCAGTATGCCTCTCTCCTAACAGGTGGCCAAGTACAAGAAGTTGGATTGAACATAGTACTACATTGACTGTCATACATATACTAGTAGTTGAATATGAAATAATTGAACAGTGCATCCCTTGTACACTCTGGTTAATATGGGGAAAAGATGATGGGTGTGCTCGAGTGCTGTTTAACTTATAGTATCCCAGGAAAGAGTGATGGGTGTGCTCGAATGCTGTTTAACTTGTAGTATCCCAGGAAAGAGTGATGGGTGTGCTCGAGTGCTGTTTAACTTGTAGTATCCCAGGAAAGATGATGGGTGTGCTCCAGTGCTGTTTAACTTGTAGTATCCCAGGAAAGATGATGAGTGTGCTCGAGTGCTGTTTAACTTGTAGTATCCCAGGAAAGAGTGATGGGTGTGCTCGAGTGCTGTTTAACTTGTAGTATCCCAGGAAAGATGATGAGTGTGCTCGAGTGCTGTTTAACTTGTAGTATCCCAGGAAAGAGTGATGGGTGTGCTCGAGTGCTGTTTAACTTGTAGTATCCCAGGAAAGATGATGGGTGTGCTCGAGTGCTGTTTAACTTGTAGTATCCCAGGAAAGAGTGATGGGTGTGCCCGAGTGCTGTTTAACTTGTAGTATCCCAGGAAAGATGATGGGTGTGCTCCAGTGCTGGTTAACTTGTAGTATCCCAGGAAAGATGATGGGTGTGCTCGAGTGCTGTTTAACTTGTAGTATCCCAGGAAAGAGTGATGGGTGTGCTCGAGTGCTGTTTAACTTATAGTACCCAAGGAAAGATGTTGGGTGTGCTCGAGTGCTGTTTAACTTGTAGTATCCCAGGAAAGATGATGGGTGTGCTCGAGTGCTGTTTAACTTGTAGTATCCCAGGAAAGATGATGGGTGTGTTCGAGTGCTGTTTAACTTGTAGTATCCCAGGAAAGATGATGGGTGTGCTTGAGTGCTGTTTAACTTGTAGTTTCCCAGGAAAGATGATGGGTGTGTTCGAGTGCTGTTTAACTTGCAGTATCCCAGGAAAGATGATGGGTGTGCTCGAGTGCTGTTTAACTTGTAGTTTCCCAGGAAAGATGATGGGTGTGTTCGAGTGCTGTTTAACTTGTAGTATCCCAGGAAAGATGATGGGTGTGCTCGAGTGCTGGTTAACTTGTAGTATCCCAGGAAAGATGATGGGTGTGTTCGAGTGCTGTTTAACTTGTAGTTTCCCAGAAAAGATGATGGGTGTGTTCGAGTGCTGTTTAACTTGTAGTATCCCAGGAAAGATGTTGAGTGTGCTCGAGTGCTGTTTAACTTATAGTATCCCAGGAAAGATGATGGGTGTGCTCGAGTGCTGTTTAACTTGTAGTATCCCAGGAAAGATGATGGGTGTGTTTGAGTGCTGTTTAACTTGTAGTATCCCAGGAAAGATGATGGGTGTGCTCGAGTGCTGTTTAACTTGTAGTTTCCCAGGAAAGATGATGGGTGTGTTGGAGTGCTGTTTAACTTGTAGTATCCCAGGAAAGATGTTGGGTGTGCTCAAGTGCTGTTTAACTTGTAGTATCCCAGGAAAGATGATGGGTGTGCTCGAGTGCTGTTTAACTTGTAGTTTCCCAGGAAAGATGATGGGTGTGTTCGAGTGCTGTTTAACTTGTAGTATCCCAGGAAAGATGATGGGTGTGCTCGAGTGCTGGTTAACTTGTAGTATCCCAGGAAAGAGTGATGAGTGTGTTCGAGTGCTGTTTAACTTGTAGTATCCCAGGAAAGATGATGGGTGTGTTCGAGTGCTGTTTAACTTGTAGTATCCCAGGAAAGATGTTGGGTGTGCTCGAGTGCTGTTTAACTTGTAGTATCCCAAGAAAGATGATGGGTGTGCTCGAGTGCTGGTTAACTTGTAGTATCCCAAGAAAGAGTGATGGGTGTGCTCGAGTACTGTTTAACTTATAGTATCCCAGGAAAGATGTTGGGTGTGCTCGAGTGCTGTTTAACTTGTAGTATCCCAGGAAAGATGATGGGTGTGCTAGAGTGCTGGTTAACTTGTAGTATCCCAGGAAAGATGTTGGGTGTGCTCGAGTGCTGTTTAACTTGTAGTATCCCAGGAAAGATGATGGGTGTGCTCGAGTGCTGGTTAACTTGTAGTATCCCAGGAAAGATGATGGGTGTGCTCGAGTGCTGTTTAACTTGTAGTATCCCAGGAAAGAGTGATGGGTGTGTTCGAGTGCTGTTTAACTTGTAGTATCCCAGGAAAGATGATGGGTGTGCTCGAGTGCTGTTTAACTTGTTGTATCCCAGGAAAGATGATGGGTGTGCTTGAGTGCTGTTTAACTTGTAGTATCCCAGGAAAGAGTGATGGGTGTGCTCGAGTGCTGTTTAACTTATAGTATCCCAGGAAAGATGTTGGGTGTGCTCGAGTGCTGGTTAACTTGTAGTATCCCAGGAAAGATGATGGGTGTGCTCGAGTGCTGTTTAACTTGTAGTATCCCAGGAAAGATGATAGGTGTGTTCGAGTGCTGTTTAACTTGTTGTATCCCAGGAAAGAGTGATGGGTGTGCTCGAGTGCTGTTTAACTTGTAGTATCCCAGGAAAGATGATGGGTGTGTTCGAGTGCTGTTTAATTTGTAGTATCCCAGGAAAGATGATGGGTGTGCTCGAGTGCTGGTTAACTTGTAGTATCCCAGGAAAGATGATGGGTGTGTTCGAGTGCTGTTTAACTTGTAGTATCCCAGGAAAGATGATGGGTGTGCTCGAGTGCTGGTTAACTTGTAGTATCCCAGGAAAGAGTGGATAAGTTAACTGATCGTCTATCAGCCTCAATGACATAAAAATGACACTAAATATTTATACAAATATAACAAATATAATTATGTATGTACAATGTAATGTGCTGAACATTAAATTATTCTCTAAACTTTTACAACTACAGTAGATCTTCGATGGCTCGAACCCTATAGGACAAGACAAAATAGTTGAGTAAGGGTTGTTCGAGCCAAGTGTTGTTCAACATCATACCATACATTGCATATACATCAAAATAGGAATTTTGTCCAGGAGCAGATAAATGGTTTAGGCTATATGTGGTGTTCCAGCCATCCATGTTCAAGTCAACATTTCACCTTGTAAAATTTAAATAATTCTTTGAAATAATATATTCTCCCTAACCAGGGTAAAGGTCAGACAAAGATGGTACATGCACCGGATTCCGGATCAGAGTTCAGTCGTCGTAGTTCCCTGAACTCAGAGGAGAAATTCCTGTTTGATGAACTACAAAATGAGTTGTTGACCTTGAAGCGAGCCATGAGGAATAAAGAGGAAGATGCCAGCAAAAAGGTACGACTGGTTACTCCTGGTTATGTCAAATATTAATGGACTGGTTGTTGAAATGTTGTAAACACTTGTACTGTATTCCTATATGTTAGAAAAGTTAGTGACTACAAATAAACAAATAAGTGTTTACTAGCATTTCTCAAAATTGCATTGAAATGTCTCATTAAAATTGTGTAGCCAAGATTTTAGTATTGCATAATAAATACATAAAAGGACACCCATCATTCTGATATATTTTTAACTACCATATCTACTCATGTATTAAATGCATTTGTGTATATTGCGCATCCATGTTTTAAGACCAAGAACTAAGAAAAAAAATACGATTCTCCTATATATATGTATAGAGTGCATCATAAGTGACACTTTCGCGGTAGTGACAATTTTGAAGTTTCTCAAGAGAATGCCATTAATTTTTTTGATCTACATTTTATACACACTCAAAATACTTGACACTTTGCATCACTGTCTCAATATATACTCAGAGTTGTCAACACCTGCCCAGGCGTGCAATTAAGATGTCAGCTAATATGCAGAAGCCACATGGCAGCACCCACTTTCAATACTCCGAAATGACCGGTGACACTCATACAGTCATTTTTTTTTGTTTTTTTTTAAATCTTACATTATTTTTAGCTCTACTGGCCAAAGGCCAGAAGTGCTTATGTGATGGCGCGTTGTCTGCCGTCCTTCGTCTGTCGTCTGTTAGCAGCAATTTCTCTGAAACCACTAGGCCAATTAAACTGAAACTTCCCATGCATGTTACTGATGCATAGGAGACTATACAGAAGATTTTTTTTTTTTATTTGAAATTCAATATGGCCGCCATTACTAAAAATAGTCCAAAACTTAAAAAATCTTCTTCTCATGAACGGCCCAACAGATTTTCAAAATGTTTATGTAGTAATGATGACCAACTATAGTATTGTTAGATTTGTTCAAATGGTGTCCCTAGGATTAAATATGACCCCGCCCCGAGGGTTCAATTAGGGGACACATGTCATTATAATATTTTTTTTTTTTTTTTTTTAAAATGGAAATGATTTTGCCTGTATTTTCACAGAAGCATTGTTTGGTGAAGGAGATTCAGATTTGTAAAAATGAATGGGTTCCACTGTCTTAAGGGGTCAGGAGGGGCCCCAAAAGGGTAAAAATTGAGAATTACTAAAATCGTTTTCTTGAGAACCGGTATGTCAGATTTGTTCATATTTGGCATAAATTATCCCTATGTGTAGGGGTTTGTTTGCAGATAAGAATTAAGGGGCTAAAATTTATAGACTCCTGTAAGGGCTTAGAATTTTACATAGGGATACTATGGGAAAACAGAGTATTCTCTTTTTCTTTCATCTATTCAGAAACCACTAGGCCAGTTAAACTGAAACTTAACATGCATGTTTCTGATGCATAGGAGAAAATACAGAAGATTTTTTTTTTCGATCTGGAATTCAAGATGGTCGCAGTTACTAAAAATAATCCAAAACTTAAAAAATCTTCTTCTCATGAATGGACCAACAGATTTTCAAAATGTTTATGTAGTAATGATGACCAACTATAGTTTTGTTAGATTTGTTCAAATGGTGTCCCTAGGGTTAAAAATGACCCCACCCCGAGGGTTCATGAGTCAGTAGAGCGTCCTCAGGCCCTCTTGGGCCTCTTGTTTTTTAATCATAATGAAATACTGCATATTATATTGATTTTATTTTATAAACATAAACTACTACAAACCACACAAACAAAAGATACTGGGTGTCGTTTAAAAATGATTTATTTTCAACCAAAGAACAGTCATCTCTTTGACTTTCACTCCATCACGCTTCGTCATTGCTAACACAGTTTCATTAAAAAATCAATAAATTATATACCGGTAAATATTCCATACTAAAAGATTCATCAATTTGCGAAAACACAATTGCTTTGCATCCTTTGAAATTAAATACACACGGTAATAAGTGTGTCATGCCAGTTCCATCAGATAAACACATTATGGTCACGTAATCATGAAATGACCACTCAAAGTCAGACTGGTTTACATTAAAGTAAACATTACGGAATCGAGAAAGTATGTAACAAATAAATGTGAACCAGTCCATGTTTTTATTTTGCAATTGAATGTCTATAACACCGACACAATTTATTTTGACCTTGTGCCAATGTGTGATGTCGTCACTGGCAGTTTCTTGCATCATAATACGTAGCGTTCTATTTCACTATGTGGAAAAGTATCGATGTAACGAACATCATTTTCTAAAAATAGCGTGAACACTTTTTTAGTTGTCAATCATATAACATTACAGCGACTTTAAATCGATGTTTGGATAAATAGATCAGTTAGGAGAGTTGTGTAAGCAGGCCATGCATCAAGCAAAGGAACGATGCCCTAGGCAATGTTTTTCACCCATAATTCGGGATAACAAAGAAATAAAAATAAAGCTACAGGTATGGCAATTTATAGACTCTTAATAACAGAGAGCAATCATTATTTTAGTTAATCTTTTAAAATATACACGGGAAATTATCGGAAATAGAAAATTTACATTAAAAAGAATAAAATCTTCTGTACTTATGTATATCGCGCATCCCTTCTCGAAGATCTTAAAAGTTGGGGGAAAAAAAACGCGCCTAATTACGTGAGTAGAAACGGTAAACTTTTTTTTTTTAATTATATAAAACATGGTACAAGTTTTATACTGAAGTACGCTAATACATTATGTATGTAGACTTTTAATTAATTTTGCTTCTGTTTTGGAAAGGGATAAAACTATCATGGTAATTGTTTAAAGGCATGGTGCAGTTGTGGTAATCTATATTGTACAGTTATCTCTGTATATAACTACTCCTGATGTATTGAAATTCTGGATGTATTTTTTTTGCCTGATTCTATTTCTTCTTTAATGTGAATATCTACAGTTTTAATGTGAATATCTGCAGTTTAAATGTGAATATCTGCAGTTTTAACGTAAATTATAAAGTACTTGTCTGTTAAGAACTAGCAAATTATACCATGCAGCAATATTATTTGCTCCATAATCTGATTGTTTGTAACTACTGCTGTACAAAAGGATACAAATATTACTGATAAGGGAATTTTACGAAAGAGTGTTTATGTCAAGTAGCCATTGATGGGTGATCAGTGACCCGTATATCACTTGTTCTGTCCATTGTTAGCATATATAATTTTGGGCAAGGGGGGAATGGGTGGCCAAAGCTGGGACCATCGTTATTTATGATTTCTGTTGTCCAAACCAAATGTGTTTGTTTCAGTAACTTCTAAGAATGAATTAGCCATTGGTCTGAGGTGTACAATGTAGAACTGTTTTTTCTTGTCTTAATGGCAAAAGAAGTTACATAAAACTTATTATATAAATAATTAGATAATTGATAAAATCAGCATTTCACAACTTCAAAAAGGTGGCCAGCAAAAACAGACACATGTATAGAGTCTTTGATACTAGTACTGTTACCATTTATAACTCTAGATCAAAACATTGCGTAAACTTGGGGTAAGTTTTATACACAGGTGTAGGGTACACCCATGTTTGAATGATTATTTGTTATTTTTCAGGATGAAATGGTAAAATAATGGATTATTTCATTGTTGTTTATCTGCACAGTTTTACCTGATATTGAGAAATAATTACATAATACATTCTGTTACAATAACCATCTTGTTCTACTACTGCATCTAGTTTCAATACTATATCTTGTAACAATAACTGTCTTGTTACAGTTATCTTGTAACAATAACTATCTTGTTACAGTTATCTTGTAACAATAACTATCTTGTTACAATTATCTTGTAACAGTAACTATCTTGTTACAGTTATCTTGTAACAATAATCATCTTGTTACAGTTATCTTGTAACAATAACTGTCTTGTTACAGTTATCTTGTAACAGTAACTATCTTGTTACAGTTATCTTGTAACATTAACTATCTTGTTACAGTTATCTTGTAACAGTAACTATCTTGTTACAGTTATCTTGTAACAATAACAATATTGTTACAGTTATATTGTAACAATAACTATCTTGTTACAGTTATCTTGTAACAGTTACTTTCTTGTTACAGTTATCTTGTAACAATGATTATCTTGTTATAGTTATCTTGTAACAATAACTATCTTGTTACAGTTATCTTGTAACAATAACCATCTTGTTATGGTTATCTTGTAACAATAACCTTCTTGTTACAGTTATCTTGTAACAATAACTATCTTGTTACAGTAATCTTGTTACAATTACTATCTTGTTACTGCTATTTAGTAACAATAATCATCTTGTTATGGTTATCTTGTAACAATAACCATCTTGTTACAGTTATCTTGTAACAATAATCATCTTGTTACAGTTATCTTGTAACAATAACAATCTTGTTATGGTTATCTTGTAATAATAACTATCTTGTTATGGTTATCTTGTAACAATAACTATATTGTCATGGTTATTTTGTAACAATAATAATCTTGTTATGATTATATTGTAACAATAACTATCTTGTTACAGTTATCTTGTAACAATAACATATCTTGTTATGGTTATCTTGTAACAATAACTAAATTGTTACAGTTATCTTGTAACAAAAACTATCTTGTTACAGTTATCTTGTAACAATAACATATCTTGTAACAGTTATCTTGTAACAATAACCATCTTATTATGGTTATCTTGTCACAATAACCATCTTATTATGGTTATCTTGTAACAATAACCATCTTGTTACGGTTATCTTGTAACAAAACCCATCTTGTTACAGTTATCTTGTAACAATAACCATCTTGTTACAGTTATCTTGTAACAATAACCATCTTGTTACAGTTATCTTGTAACAATAACCATCTTGTTACAGTTATCTTGTAACAATAACATATCTTGTTACAGTTATATTGTAACAATAACATATCTTGTTACAGTTATATTGTAACAATAACATTTCTTGTTACAGTTATGTTATTAAATTGTAACAATAACATATTTTGTTACAGTTATATTGTAACAATAACAATCTTGTTACAGTTATCTTGTAACAATGACAATCTTGTTACAGTTATATTGTAAAATTGTAACAATAACAATATTGTTACAGTTATATTGTAACAATAACATTTCTTGTTAAAGTTATACTGTAACAATAACATTTCTTGTTACAGTTATATTGTAAAATTGTAACAATAACATATCTTGTTACAGTTATATTGTAACAATAACATATCTTGTAACAGTTATATTGTAACAATAACATTTCTTGTAACAGTTTTCTTGTAACAATAACAATCTTGTTACAGTTATCTTGTAACAATAATGTTTCTTGTTACAGTTATCTTGTAACAATCATATTTCTTGTTACAGATATATTGTAAAATTGTAACAATAACATTTCTTGTTACAGTTATCTTGTAACAATAATGTTTCTTGTTACAGTTATCTTGTAACAATAACTATCTTGTTACAGTTATATTGTAACAATTACTATCTTGTTACAGTTATCTTTAAACAATAACTATCTTGTTATGGTTATCTTGTAACAATAACATATCTTGTTACAGTTATCTTTTAACAATAACTATCTTGTTACAGTTATCTTTTAACAATCACTATCTTGTTACAGTTATCTTGTAACAATAACATTTCTTGTTACAGTTATCTTGTAAAATTGTAACAATAACATATCTTGTTACAGTTATCTTGTAAAATTGTAACAATAACAATCTTGTTACAGTTTAATATTGTAACAATAACATTTCTTGTTACAGTTATATTGTAAAATTGTAACAATAACATATCTTGTTACAGTTATCTTGTAAAATTGTAACAATAACATATCTTTTAACAGTATTATTGTAACAATAACCATCTTGTTACAGTTATCTTGTAACAATAACATTTCTTGTTACAGTTATATTGTAAAATTGTATCAATAACATATCTTGTTACAGTTATCTTGTAACAATAACATTTCTTGTTACAGTTATATTGTAAAATTGTAACAATAACAATCTTGTTACAGTTATATTGTAACAATAACATATCTTGTTACAGTTATGTTGTAAAATTGTAACAATAACATATCTTGTTATGGTTATCTTGTAACAATAACCATCTTGTTACAGTTATCTTGTAACAATAACAATCTTGTTACCATTATCTTGTAACAATAACATTTCTTGTTACAGTTATCTTGTAACAGTAACATTTCTTATTACAAAACAAACTATTGCACCATTGATGCCATTCTTTGCAGTGTTTTTGCACAATTTTTGGAACCTGATAAAAAAATGTGTTCACTATTTTCTGGTAGATCAAATTAAAACCAGAGCGAGTATATACACTAAGCTTCTGAAAAATTATTTGCAAAATTTTGTGCACTGTCTTTAAGTTTCAAAACAATGAAAACACATGATGTAAGCAAAGTAACAAAACCATTTATACTTCAGTTTGAGAACAGTATTATGAAAGCTTAAAAAACTTTAAAAACATACTTAAATTTTCAGATCTGCAAGATTAAACTATATATTAACATTGTTTGACCGCTGTACTCTCTCACTGTTAATGGGGCATGTGAACCTGATCTGTAGCGGCAAGTTCCACCAGGATAAATATACAGTCACTCCATAAGTTTACAGACAGCTTTAAGTAGTTTCTGTTATTGAATGAAGACACAAAAACATGTCTAATTTTCTAATATATTCAGGAATAGAAACTTTTACAGAAAAGTGACAGAACAATTGCTTATATTGCTCAATGTGCATATTATAGATAAAGAAAATGCATGTGTGTTTGTAACTGTATTTGACAAGGCGTGGGTCTGGGTGGTATTGTACTTATCAGTACATACAGAGAAAGTGTTGACACATATTTGTAATTGTATTTGACCAGGCATGGGTCTGGGTGGTATTGTACTAATCAGTACATACAGAGAAAGTGTTGACACATATTTGTAATTGTATTTGACCAGGCATGGGTCTTGGTGGTATTGTACTAATCAGTACATACAGAGAAAGTGTTGACACATATTTGTAATTGTATTTGACCAGGCTTGGGTCTTGGTGGTATTGTACTAATCAGTACATACAGAGAAAGTGTTGACACATATTTGTAATTGTATTTGACCAGGCATGGGTCTGGGTGGTATTGTACGTACATACAGGGAAAGTGTTGACATATATTTGTAATTGTATTTGACAGGTGTGGGTTTGGGTGGTATTGTACTAATCAGTACATACAGAGAAAGTGTTGACACATATTTGTAATTGTATTTGACCAGGCTTGGGTCTGGGTGGTATTGTATTAATCAGTACATACAGAGAAAGTGTTGACACATATTTGTAATTGTATTTGACAGGTGTGGGTTTGGGTGGTATTGTACTAATCAGTACATACAGAGAAAGTGTTGACACATATTTGTAATTGTATTTGACCAGGCTTGGGTCTGGGTGGTATTGTACTAATCAGTACATTCAGAGAAAGTGTTGACACATATTTGTAATTGTATTTGACCAGGCATGGGTCTGGGTGGTATTGTACGTACATACAGGGAAAGTGTTGACATATATTTGTTATTGTATTTGACAGGTGTGGGTTTGGGTGATATTGTACTTATCAGTACATACAGAGAAAAGTGTTGACACATATTTGTAATTGTATTTGACCAGGCATGGGTCTGGGTGGTATTGTACTAATCAGTACATACAGAGAAAGTGTTGACACATATTTGTAATTCTCGTGTTACCATACCCACAGTTACTTGACGCGGAGACTGAGGCGGCCATGTTGGAGCAGAACCTGCACGATCAAGAGGAGAGCTACCAGAATGAGATAGATCGACTCAAAGACCACATGGAGATGCAAAAGGTATGTAAAGTACAATCTGTAACTGGAGAAACAAGAATGCAATCACAAGGATAAGCACACATTACACATACATAAGGAGACGGTCCCTTTAACATATTTCTCATATAAAGTTACTATGTAAGACTTAATAACACAGTTAAAATTCTTACTGTGCTTTTATTATGCCCTTGTCATTCAAAAAATATGCCTGGCAGTGTAACCCCCATCCGCCCTTCCATTCATTTGTCCGTCCATCTAAGATAAAAAATTAGTTTCAGATCAATAATTTCTGAAGAGGTGTGTGTATTTAACCAATATTTCATGTGTACCTGTATAATTATTAAATATAGGTCAATTTCCATATTTGTCAACATTGGTCAAATTTTACAGCGGGGGTATTTGTGTTGCCAGATGCATTTCTTATTTACCTGTTATTGTCTGTGGTATTACATTTTTATGCTCCCCCAAAGGGGGAAGCATATAGTCGCCGCTTTGTTGGTGCATACATCCCCAACTTCTTGCCCAAGCTATTTCTTTACAACCTATGGTTAGAATTTTATGAAACTTGCTAGGATGCATCATTACCAAGTCCAGATGCGCATATTATCTTTGTGTTCCGGTTCGATGATTTTTCATGGAGTTATGGCCCTTTGATTCTGTCTGTGACCAAATTCTTGTCCGTGCTATTTCTCTACAACCCCATGTTGGAATTTTATGAAACTTGCTGGGATGCATCACTACCAATTGGAGATGCGCATATTGTCTTTGTGTTCCGGTTCGATGATTTGTCACATAGTTATGGCCCTTTCATTCTTTCTTTGACCAAATTCTTGTCTGCGCTATTTCTCTACAACCCCATGTTGGAATTTGATGAAACTTGCTAGGATGCGTCATTACAAAGTGGTTTGTGTTCCTGTTCGATGATTTTTCATGGAGTTATGGCCCTTTAATTGAGTCTTACCAAATTCTTGTCCGCGCTATTTCTCTACAACCTCAGGTTGGAATTTATGAAACTTGCTAGGATGCATCATTAACAAGTGCAGATGCGCATATTGTCTTTGTGTTTCAGTTCGATGATTTTTCGCGGAGCTATGGCCCTTTGATTCTGTCTGTGATCAAATTCTTGTCCACGCTATTTCTCTACAACCCCATGTTGGAATTTTATGAAACTTGCTAGGATGCATCACTACCAAGTGGAGATGTGGATGCATCATTACCAAGTGGAGATGCACATATTGTCTTTGTGTTCAGGTTCGATGATTTTTCATGGAGTTATGGCCCTTTAATTGAATCTGACCAAATTCTTGTCCGCACTATTTCTCTACAACCACAGGTTGGAATTTTATGAAACTTGCTAGGATGCATCATTACCAAGTGCAGATGCGCATATTGTCTTTTTGTTCAGGTTCGATGATTTTTCACAGAGTTATGGCCCTTTGATTCTGTCTGTGACTAAATTCTTGTCCACGCTCTTTCTCTACAACCCCATGTTGGAATTTTATGAAACTTGCTAGGATGCATCACTACCAAGTGGAGATGCGCATATTGTCTTTGTGTTCCGGTTCGATGATTTTTCACAGAGTTATGGCTCTTTCATTGAGTCTGTGACCAAATTATTGTCTGCGCTATTTCTCTACAACTTCAGGTTGGAATTTTATGAAACTTGCTATGTTGACAATTACTTCTCCCGTCCAATATCATTACTATATGGTACAGTCAAACACTCACTTGGGGGGGCATCCATCGGTTCCACGATATTTTTCTTGTTTTCATAATTTTGTTTTAATTTTGTACAGGAACGTCAGGAGGCACGTATGCAGGTGATAGCCACAGACCTAGACCAGGCCCAGCAGGTGGCAGACTTCCTGCAGCGTATGTTGGATGAACGGGAACAACAGCTTCACGGGGAAGTGCAGCAGGTGGATATCAACAACCAGATGATCAGTATGTCACTTACCCACACCTATAATACACTCTTCCATTTTTTGGCCGATGTCTGATCGGTCATTCCATTTTCAGTAAGAAGGGGTGTAAGAATAATCTATTGACTGAGAGCCAAACAATGCATTTGATGATCAGATTGTGATTAACTTGGTGTGATCAGCATCTATGTTGTTTGGAAATGTTATTGTTAATGCTTATATCAATGTTATGTTCAATAATAATCGTTTGCATAATAGATATATTTTCTAGTTAACTTCTATCATATGAGCATTATTCAGTCATTAAAAGGTGTATTTTAAGAGATCAATAGAAGTGCAGTTACTGCATTGTTTATATAAAATTAACACTTGTGCGCACTTCTTCAATAGCCGGCTTCAAAAACTTAAAGAAATATTTGCTTGTTAGTGCACTGAATGGAAACAATCACATATTGTACAATGTTGCTGCCATGAGAACCACTTATTTTACCTACATGTATACTAAATTTTTCTGTGATATTAAATGGATACTTGTTTCAATTATTAAAGACCGGTAGTTGATACATGTGTTGTTTATTGTTCCAGCCACCCAGGAAGATGAGCTCTCCAAGCTGTACGATATTCTGGAGACACAGAGAGAAGAGCTGAACAGGTTAAACTCCATGCTGGATGGCATCTCTGGTCAAGGTGGATCACTAGGTAAATGATCCAGTTCTAGAATGAATGATGTTGATGTGGCGGGGGTCGGGGAGCCACACCCAAGATCAGGTCACTTAACTAAGCACTTTATTTACCACAGACGACCCAGAAAAACAACTCAATGTTGAATGGTATCTCTGATCAAGGTTCTTACATAGCTGTGCCTGTATTGATATCAATGATGTTGAAGGTCAGAGGGTGTATCAGATCCTGGTTCATAGGGTCATTGGTTGTGATGTATTCTTCAATAAGGCATTTTATTCACAAAAGTAGTGCTGGCTACTCGGAACTGCATCAAGCATATTTCACCGATGAATATGTTGATTAAAAATTTTAAAGTTTAAATTTGTTGGAGTAGTAAAAGATTACCATGTGTATACAAAAAGTATGTTCTTTTGTCAAAATGATTGCTAAAATTAGACATAATACAATGTTGAAAGAGTTTTCTTTACCTCATATGAGTGTGCCAGGATTATATTGCTTTTTTGGACATTTATGTAAGATATATGCAACGCTTGGTGTCCTGGTAGATGTATTATAATGGCTGTTCAGTTATTGACACAAAATTAAGGTTTTAATGATTTCACTGTTGCTATGGTTACAGGTACATCTGGAGCTGATGATGAGTTATGGCGTCTGCGGCAGGAAGTGAACAACCTGAAGGAGACGTTGGCGATGCAGTCAGCATACGTACAGACCATGCCTCCTCCATCTACCTCAGCCGGGGTCCAGGCCAGCACTGGAACCGGAACCCAGTATTATCTTACGGTGAGATTTTTATTTTAACAAGCAGCATTAATCCAGGGGTTGTAAGTTTGATTCCTCACCCTGCCATAGTCGCTATGATGATTGATATAAAACATTGCATCATTCATCTTTCAAGTGGGAAAGTTATCTGTTACTTGCAGAGATGGATATGCTCAAGTACTAGTCTACCTTCCAGGGTCCCAGAAATGCCCTCGATTGCATAAAAATGATGCTGAATATTCAAAAACTTAATTTAAGGTGTTAAATGCATTATATATATATAATGTAAATGTTTCTTTTCTCTTGGCATCAGCAGCAACATAAATATTAATTATTTATTTGTAAGCAAAAATAAAAATAAAAAATGTGATGAGATGCTGGCCAGTTCGACTAATCCCCATTATCAGGGACATTAAGTGTTATGTCTGTCTGTGTGTCATGCTGCTCACACAAATTGGTAGTTACGTGGCTAGGGTTTAGGGGTAGTAATTTTTTTTACATTTGAAAAACAGTTTAAAAAAAGGTGGCTGCCTCTAGACACTTAAAACATGTTTTTATGTGCTTAAATCAGCTGGGCGAAAAGAAGTCACTTAAATCCCCATTTGTTAGAATGTCTTTCCATGCATCTGTCCATCAAATTGGTTTCTTATGAATAAATTATGAAAAGGTCTGTGGATTTAATTAATATTGGTTTGTAGCTGTATAATACAAATACAAAATGTAGGTGAGATTTTACAGGAGTGTTTTGGTAAAACTTGCTGTTTAACATACATACATGTACATATATATAGCAGGGACATCTTTGTGATTTAAGCTACATTTTATTTTTGCAATTCAAAAATTGTGCAAGGTTCGCACAGTCGTGCAAGGTTTTGAAAAGTCCTTGAATCCATTTTAACTTTGAAAACTACTTGAATTTGGGTAAAATGGAATTTGTCCTGGAAAAGTGCTTGAATTTTGTGAAAAATTCCTTGAAATTTGTTAAAACCTCCTTGAAATACTCTGATGCAATCAAGTTTGTTCATTGCGTCCGCTGTGACGCAACCTTAAAAATATTATGCATATTGGTTTCAGAGTTATTTTTACAATGCTAGCTGTTTTGACAGATCACATGGTCTGATTCAGGGAAACCCTTTAAGTTACGTAAACTCTATGATTGGTAATTAACGCTATATTGATGCAATCGCATAGATGATTATGATCACTTACATAATTTTCTGGGAAGCAGCATTGTAGTTTGCGACGACACTTGCTCACATATGACCAAATCTAAGACAACATGTGTGAAAACAAACAGACGCTGCAACAATAGCACTGATTTATTCCCAGTTTTAGGTTGTTTGTATATGCAGATGAAATGTGGAAATCGTGAAACTTAAAAAAAGTTGTTTAAAATGTACAGACGATACTCTATCTGAAAAACTTTTATTTTGTTTTCTATAAGGTATCGAGACATGCAACATTTTAATACCAGTTTAAACATCGACTGGTCCAAGTTTTACAGCGGTATTCTCGGCGCTGTTTATGTTTCTTTACCAAACGATTAAAAGGTTATAGAAAAAAGATATTAACTTTTAGAAAATTATATTAATTTTGAAAAATGATTACATGATTTCAAAAATTTATTAATTTTTGTTAAGTTACCATTAAAATATTTTTATATTATTTTTTTTTAGGTAATATTACTCTAAATTGAGTCTAGCTATGAGCCAGAAGAGGAATGCTTTTAGGAAAAAGAAAACAACAAAAAAGTTTTGTTTTTCAAAGAGTATTACGCATGGTAACGCTAAACATGTAGCTCAGCCGAAATATAAAATACTCAAATAATTTTAGTTAAGTTGTTTAAGTTTAATACTAGTCAACTGATGACCCCCATATTTTGAAAATGACCTCCAGATTTTTAGTCAGTGGGTCATCAATGACTCTCAAAAAATTGGAGCTGTAGAAAACACTGCCTGTGTATAGTAGCTGGGTAAGACATTTAAAGCTGACAAATGTAAGGTGTTGAGTACAGTGTGCGATTGAATTATCGCTGTATGAAATATGGGGGAAAGTGCATTGAAGTTGCATATCAAAGGGGGAAAACACAAAATAAATGATCAAAAGTCCAAGCCTAGCACCAACGGCATTAAATCATATTTTGATAAACAGTCTATTGTGAAAGAGCAGCAAACATCAGCCCCAGAGATAGGGGAATAGCAAATTCCTCCTCCCACTCCCACCAGCAGCGGTAGCAGTACATGCTCTTTCATACTTGCAACTAAGTAGTACATTTTGCACAAATTAATAAAATGTATCGCCAAATCTACTCCTTGAATTTCAAAATAAACCCTTGAAAAGTCCTTGAAAAAAATCTTCCCAGGTCTGTATGAACCATGTTGTGAGACTAAAGGTTTGACGAATGTAACGATGTTGTGAGAATAAAGGTTTGATGAATGTTACGATGTTGTGAGACTAAAAGTTTGATGAATGTCACGATGTTGTGAGACTAAAGGTTTGATGAATGTGACGATATTGTGAGACTTAAGGTTTGATGAATGTGACGATGTTGTGAGACTAAAGGTATGATGAATGTAACAATGTTGTGAGACTAAAGGTTTGATGAATGTGACGATGTTGTGAGACTAAAGGTTTGATGAATGTGACGATATTGTGAGACTTAAGGTTTGATGAATGTGACGATGTTGTGAGACTAAAGGTATGATGAATGTAACGATATTGTGAGACTAAAAGTTTGATGAATGTGACGATGTTGTGAGACTAAAGGTTTGATGAATGTGACGATATTGTGAGACTTAAGGTTTGATGAATGTGACGATGTTGTGAGACTAAAGGTATGATGAATGTAACAATGTTGTGAGACTAAAGGTTTGATGAATGTGACGATGTTGTGAGACTAAAGGTTTGATGAATGTCACGATGTTGTGAGACTAAAGGTATGATGAATGTCACGATGTTGTGAGACTAAAGGTTTGATGAATGTAACAATGTTGTGAGACTAAAGGTTTGATGAATGTAACGATATTGTGAGAATAAAGGTTTGATGAATGTAACGATATTGTGAGACTAAAGGTTTGATGAATGTGACGATGTTGTGAGACTAAAGGTATGATGAATGTAACAATGTTGTGAGACTAAAGGTTTGATAAATGTGACGATATTGTGAGAATAAAGGTTTGATGAATGTAACGATATTGTGAGACTAAAGGTTTGATGAATGTGACGATGTTGTGAGACTAAAGGTATGATGAATGTAACAATGTTGTGAGACTAAAGGTTTGATAAATGTGACGATGTTGTGAGACTAAAGGTTTGATGAATGTCACGATGTTGTGAGACTAAAGGTATGATGAATGTGACGATGTTGTGAGACTAAAGGTTTGATGAATGTAACAATGTTGTGAGACTAAAGGTTTGATAAATGTGACGATGTTGTGAGACTAAAGGTTTGATAAATGTGACGATGTTGTGAGACTAAAGGTTTGATGAATGTAACAATGTTGTGAGACTAAAGGTATGATGAATGTAACAATGTTGTGAGACTAAAGGTTTGATAAATGTGACGATGTTGTGAGACTAAAGGTTTGATGAATGTAACAATGTTGTGAGACTAAAGGTTTGATAAATGTGACGATGTTGTGAGACTAAAGGTTTGATGAATGTCACGATGTTGTGAGACTAAAGGTATGATGAATGTCACGATGTTGTGAGACTAAAGGTTTGATGAATGTAACAATGTTGTGAGACTAAAGGTTTGATAAATGTGACGATGTTGTGAGACTAAAGGTTTGATAAATGTGACGATGTTGTGAGACTAAAGGTTTGATGAATGTAACAATGTTGTGAGACTAAAGGTATGATGAATGTAACAATGTTGTGAGACTAAAGGTTTGATAAATGTGACGATGTTGTGAGACTAAAGGTTTGATGAATGTAACAATGTTGTGAGACTAAAGGTTTGATAAATGTGACGATGTTGTGAGACTAAAGGTTTGATGAATGTCACGATGTTGTGAGACTAAAGGTATGATGAATGTCACGATGTTGTGAGACTAAAGGTTTGATGAATGTAACAATGTTGTGAGACTAAAGGTTTGATAAATGTAACAATGTTGTGAGACTAAAGGTTTGATAAATGTAACAATGTTGTGAGACTAAAGGTTTGATAAATGTAACAATGTTGTGAGACTAAAGGTTTGATAAATGTAACAATGTTGTGAGACTAAAGGTTTGATAAATGTGACGATGTTGTGAGACTAAAGGTTTGATAAATGTAACAATGTTGTGAGACTAAAGGTTTGATAAATGTGACGATGTTGTGAGACTAAAGGTTTGATGAATGTAACAATGTTGTGAGACTAAAGGTTTGATAAATGTGACGATGTTGTGAGACTAAAGGTTTGATGAATGTCACGATGTTGTGAGACTAAAGGTATGATGAATGTCACGATGTTGTGAGACTAAAGGTTTGATGAATGTAACAATGTTGTGAGACTAAAGGTTTGATGAATGTAACGATATTGTGAGAATAAAGGTTTGATGAATGTAACGATATTGTGAGACTAAAGGTTTGATGAATGTGACGATGTTGTGAGACTAAAGGTATGATGAATGTAACAATGTTGTGAGACTAAAGGTTTGATAAATGTGACGATATTGTGAGACTAAAGGTTTGATGAATGTGACGATGTTGTGAGAATAAAGGTTTGATGAATGTAACAATGTTGTGAGACTAAAGGTTTGATAAATGTGACGATGTTGTGAGACTAAAGGTTTGATGAATGTCACGATGTTGTGAGACTAAAGGTATGATGAATGTCACGATGTTGTGAGACTAAAGGTTTGATGAATGTAACAATGTTGTGAGACTAAAGGTTTGATGAATGTAACGATATTGTGAGAATAAAGGTTTGATGAATGTAACGATATTGTGAGACTAAAGGTTTGATGAATGTAACGATGTTGTGAGAATAAAGGTTTGATGAATGTAACAATGTTGTGAGACTAAAGGTTTGATAAATGTGACGATGTTGTGAGACTAAAGGTTTGATGAATGTCACGATGTTGTGAGACTAAAGGTATGATGAATGTCACGATGTTGTGAGACTAAAGGTTTGATGAATGTAACAATGTTGTGAGACTAAAGGTTTGATGAATGTAACGATATTGTGAGAATAAAGGTTTGATGAATGTAACGATATTGTGAGACTAAAGGTTTGATGAATGTGACGATGTTGTGAGACTAAAGGTATGATGAATGTGACGATGTTGTGAGACTAAAGGTTTGATAAATGTGACGATGTTGTGAGACTAAAGGTTTGATGAATGTAACAATGTTGTGAGACTAAAGGTTTGATGAATGTAACGATATTGTGAGAATAAAGGTTTGATGAATGTAACGATATTGTGAGACTAAAGGTTTGATGAATGTGACGATGTTGTGAGACTAAAGGTATGATGAATGTGACGATGTTGTGAGACTAAAGGTTTGATGAATGTGACGATGTTGTGAGACTAAAGGTATGATGAATGTGACGATGTTGTGAGACTAAAGGTTTGATAAATGTGACGATGTTGTGAGACTAAAGGTTTGATGAATGTAACAATGTTGTGAGACTAAAGGTTTGATGAATGTGACGATGTTGTGAGACTAAAGGTTTGATGAATGTAACAATGTTGTGAGACTAAAGGTTTGATGAATGTAACGATGTTGTGAGACTAAAGGTTTGATAAATGTGACGATATTGTGAGACTAAAGGTTTGATGAATGTGACGATGTTGTGAGACTAAAGGTTTGATGAATGTGACAATGTTGTGAGACTAAAGGTTTGATGAATGTAACGATGTTGTGAGACTAAAGGTTTGATAAATGTGACGATGTTGTGAGACTAAAGGTTTGATGAATGTAACAATGTTGTGAGACTAAAGGTTTGATGAATGTAACGATGTTGTGAGACTAAAGGTTTGATGAATGTAACAATGTTGTGAGACTAAAGGTTTGATGAATGTAACGATGTTGTGAGACTAAAGGTTTGATGAATGTAACAATGTTGTGAGACTAAAGGTTTGATGAATGTAACGATGTTGTGAGACTAAAGGTTTGATAAATGTGACGATATTGTGAGACTAAAGGTTTGATGAATGTGACGATGTTGTGAGACTAAAGGTTTGATGAATGTGACAATGTTGTGAGACTAAAGGTTTGATGAATGTAACGATGTTGTGAGACTAAAGGTTTGATGAATGTAACGATGTTGTGAGACTAAAGGTTTGATGAATGTAACGATATTGTGAGACTAAAGGTTTGATGAATGTGACGATGTTGTGAGACTAAAGGTTTGATGAATGTAACAATGTTGTGAGACTAAAGGTTTGATGAATGTAACGATGTTGTGAGACTAAAGGTTTGATAAATGTGACGATATTGTGAGACTAAAGGTTTGATGAATGTGACGATGTTGTGAGACTAAAGGTTTGATGAATGTGACAATGTTGTGAGACTAAAGGTTTGATAAATGTGACGATATTGTGAGACTAAAGGTTTGATAAATGTGACGATATTGTGAGACTAAAGGTTTGATGAATGTGACGATGTTGTGAGACTAAAGGTTTGATGAATGTGACGATGTTGTGAGACTAAAGGTTTGATGAATGTCACGATGTTGTGAGACTAAAGGTTTGATGAATGTGACAATATTGTGAATCAACAATACTTCTTGATAACAAAATTGACTTAAATTTGAAATATGAAATAAAAATCCTCGCCCCACCCCTCCTCCTTTTTAAGAAAAATTTGGATGATAATCTAGCAATTAATTTATAATGGCCTAACAGATATCAACTATATATGTTAAATAAATTAACCAAATATGTTTACCGTTTAAGTTTTAAGTTTTACCAACTTCAATAAAAATACAGGGACAAGAATCAGTTAACTTATGGGGAGGGGTGGGGGGACGAAATCAACTAGCCAATAATACTTTCCTCGGGGGGGATATTGTTAACTAATGGGGGAAAGAATTGGCTAGCTGATTTCTTCCCCGGGGGGATATTATTAACTTATGGGGGAAAGAATTGGCTAGCTGATTTCTTCCCCGGGGGATATTATTAACTAATGGGGGAAAGAATTGGCTAGCTGATTTCTTCCACGGGGGGATATTATTAACTTATGGGGGAAAGAATTGGCTAGCTGATTTCTTCCCCAGGGGGATATTATTAACTAATGGGGGAAAGAATTGGCTAGCTGATTTCTTCCCCGGGGGATATTATTAACTAATGGGGGAAAGAATTGGCTATCTGATTTCTTCCCCAGGGGGGATATTATTAACTTATGGGGGAAAGAATTGGCTAGCTGATTTCTTCCCCATGGGGGGATATTATTAACTAATGGGGGAAAGAATTGGCTATCTGATTTCTTCCCGGGGGGATATTATTAACTAATAGGGGAAAGAATTGGCTAGCTGATTTATTCCCCGGGGGGATATTATTAACTAATGGGGGGAAGAATTGGCTAGCTGATTTCTTCCCCCTGGGGGGGGTGGGGGGGGGGATATAATTAATTAATAGGGGGAAAAAATTGGCTTTCTGATTTCTTCCCCGGAGGGGATATTATTAACTAATGAGGAAAAGAATTGGCTAGCTGATTTCTTCCCAAGAGGGATATTATTAACTAATTGGGGAAAGAATTGGCTAGCTTATTTCTTCCTAGGGGGGGGATATTATTAACTAATGGGGGAAAGAATTGGCTAGCTGATTTCTTCCCCGGGGGGATATTATTAACTAATGGGGGGGAAGAATTGGCTAGCTAACATAAGTTCCCCAGGGGGATATTATTAACTAATGGGGGGAAGAATTGGCTAGCTGATTTCTTCCCCGGGGGCATATTATTAACTAATGGGGGGAAGAATTGGCTAGCTGATTTCTTCCCGGGGGGTGATATTATCAACTAATGGGGGAAAGAATTGGCTAGCTGATTTCTTCCCGGGGGGGTGATATTATCAACTAATGGGGGAAAGAATTGGCTAGCTGATTTCTTCCCCGGGGGATATTATTAACTAATGGGGGGAAGAATTGGCTAGCTGATTTCTTCCCCGGGGGGATATTATTAACTAATGGGGGGAAGAATTGGCTAGCTGATTTCTTCCCGGGGGGGTGATATTATCAACTAATGGGGAAAGAATTGGCTAGCTGATTTCTTCCCCGGGGGATATTATTAACTAATGGGGGGAAGAATTGGCTAGCTGATTTCTTCCCCGGGGGGATATTATTAACTAATGGGGGGAAGAATTGGCTAGCTGATTTCTTCCCCCGGGGGATATTATTAACTAATAGGGGGAAGAATTGGCTAGCTGATTTCTTCCCCAGGGGGGATATTATTAACTAATGGGGGATTAATTGGCTAGCTGATTTCTTCCCCGGGGGGATATTATTGACTAATGGGGGAAAGAATTGGCTAGTAATTTCTTCCCCGGGAGGATATTATTAACTAATGGGGGGAAGAATTGGCTAGCTGACATCTTCTCCGGGGGGATATTATTAACTAATGGGGGAAAGAATTGGCTAGCTGATTTCTTCCCGGGGGGGGTATTATCAACAAATGGGGGGATTAATTGGCTAGCTGATTTCTTCCCCGGGGGGATATTATTAACTAATGGGGGGAAAAATTGGCTAGCTGATTTCTTCCCTGGGGGGATATTATTAACTAATTGGGGGAAGAATTGGCTAGCTGATTTCTTCCCCGGGGGGGATATTATTAACTAATGGGTGGAAGAATTGGCTAGCTGATTTCTTCCCCGGGGGGATATTATTTACTAATGGGGGGATTAATTGGCTAGCTGATTTCTTCCCTGGGGGGATATTATTAACTAATGGGGGAAAGAATTGGCTAGCTGATTTCTTCCCCGGGGGGATATTAACTAATGGGGGGGAAGAATTGGTTAGCTAACATCTTCCCCGGGGGGATATTATTTACTAATGGGGGGAAGAATTGGCTAGCTGATTTCTTCCCCGGGGAAGCTTTTAAATGGGGAAAGAATTGACTTCTTCACTGGTAAAGGTTATTTTTGTGTTGTTGGTTTTTAATAACAATATTTGTCAGATAAGTAATTTTGTTTGATATAAAGGATATTGGTAAATATACTATTACAATATATACAATAAACTATTGGTAAAGTGACCATAAAACCCAGGAGAACAAAACACAAAAGAGGTAGAGTACACATGTACCAAACACAATAAAAGTATAGTATACATGTACCAAACACAATAGAGCTAGAGTACACATGTACCAAACACAATAGAGCTAGAGTACACATGTACCAAACACAATAGAGGTAGAGTACACATGTACCAAACACAATAGAGGTAGAGTATACATGTACCAAATACTGCAGAGGAATTATTAAAACCCCATGAGATGGAAATTGTTTTTATTAAATTTTTATTTTTTTTAAATTTCAGGATCAGAGCCAGGCTGCTGGACCCGTGTACCGGCCCTTGTTGTCACAGTACCAGGAACAGCCCTTGTCCATGGTGCCCCCTGTCCCACGCATGGCGTCTATGGTAGGTGTGGTTAGTTTATACATTGATTTGTACCATAAATTACCTTAGCTCAATAGGGAAATAAGCTCAGAGCTTTTGATGATCACTGTCAAGTAGAACCAGAACATACCTTAACTTGTTACGATTAATGATGTTTTCCTAAAAGTACATGGTTAATTTACGTTTTTTGTTTTTTAGCCAAATATTTTTTAAATAAATTTATAAACATAATTGTAAGCAGATAATGATGTGGATTTTAAAGGGCTTTTATCAGTGACAAATAAAGACATTTCTTTTTAGTTTTAAAGCATTTGTACCAGCACTGTGTCAGTCAAAACTGTATTAAAAATATTACAGGGCACCAGTTATGCTCCACCAGGAGGGTTTGCTCCCCGAGGTGTTGGTGTCGGCGTAGGTGTTGGCGCTGGTGTTGGCGGTGGTATAAGTGGTGGATTTGCAAGTGGTGGCAGTCCAGTAGGCACAGGATCACCAGATATGATCCACTCAGAGGGAGGCACTGAGCAGCGCCATGTGAAGACTCCTCCTGGAGGTCGACCTTCGGGTGGAAGGTCACGACCCAGCCAATCACCAATCAGAAGACATGCAGACAGAGGTATGAATGTTTGCTGCTTGAGATGATTTTCATTTTTTCATCAATGTTGATTAATATAATTGTTGATGATTAGATTGAATTGGGCACTCATGGCTGTTAGTATGCACCTTGTGGAAGGTCAGGGATTCACCTTGTGGAAGGTCAGGGATTCACCTGGTGGAAGTTCAGAGTTTCATCTTATGGAAGGTCAGGGATTCATTTGGGTTACTTCTATCATATTAAAATAATGCAATGCAGTAAAGTATGTAAAGTAAATGCATGGTGTTTTGTGTTGATTCAAATTAAATATTTCATTCAGCTTCTTCTGAGAGATAACCAATTCTAAAGTATTTGCGGCTCTTTTGACGTACATTTTTTGCATTTTACCAGCATGCACTGCAGTTTGTTGTTTGGTGTGTGGTTTTGGTAACACTTACTTTTTTCCCCCATGATATCTAGGTGCAGACGCTGAGGGGGATGGGATATCCGAACATAGCGGGCGACGAAGTAGAGATAGCCGAGGTAGACGAAAAGAAAGAGGTAGAGATAGGGATCGCAGTAGAGGCAGGGAGCAAAGAGGAGGGGAGAGAAATAATGACACTGACATAAAGAGTGGATTTGAACCAGTCCACCGACCCCAACCTTTCAAACCACTGTCTAGCGGACCAGTCAATGTTTATTCCTCACCAGATGGCATTGTTCATCAGACTGGGCCAGTGCTGCCACCTGGTGTGCAGATGACAGGGGGTCAGATGTCAGGCCATGGAATGATGGTCCCCGCAGCTGGACCCGGACAAACTGCTGGACCTTTCGGAGGGTCAGTTTCTCCCCAAGGCACATGGAACGGGGCAGGTGTTCCTATGGCAACATCGAACTATCAGACATGTCAGACGTTCCCAACAGGTCAGACAGTAGTTCCAAATATGATGATGCAACAGCCCAGTAGTATACTCAAACATCCAGGTATAGCCCCAGTGGCAGGACCCCCGGGTACAAATCCCCAGGGTTACATGATACCCCCAGGATACACCATACCTCCTCCACCAGGTGCTAGTGCAGGAGTACCAATACATAGTACTGGTGCACCAGGTGGTGCTGGTACCCAGACTTCGGGATATGGTTCTGTGCAACAAGCTACAGGTCATGCAGGTCCAGGATATGGTTCCTCACAGTCCCAGACACCAGGTCATGCTGGAAACCAGACATCTGGATACGCTTCCCTACCCACCCATCCCCATGGACCTTCTGTGGCTATGGGCAACACACCAGGGACGCAAGGCTCATCTGCTTTCACAGCACCTGCCCAGGCTCTAGCTTACAACTCAGGACGAGTATTTTTACCAGCCTACCCCACCTCTCCCAGCAGACCTGCAGGTAGGGTGTACTACAAGGGTCAGGGAGGTGGCCTTGGGGGAGGAGGAGGCGGAGCACCTCCCTCACCACCTCCACCAGGAGGATATAGTAACAGATATCAGTCGCCAGAGAGAACTGTCAAGTTCTTACCCATGGAGCCCCTTGCCCAGGGTACACCAATAACGGGGCATTCATTGCCACGGTCTGCTGCCAATGTCTCTATACCAAGCCCAATACGTGAGTATGATCCATGTCCAATCTCATTTCTCTGTTACTTTTTGTCATCTACTTGTTTTCCTATCTCTTTGTTTGTTAATGTTTTAATGTGTTGTCTGGGATTATGTATCAGATTGATTTCTGAGTTTATGTTGGTTGCACTTTCATGTTTCTTCTTTCTAGCTGTATATTAACTGAGGTAACTCTGGTGTTTAAATGTGATTATTGGTCATTATCTGTAACTGAATCTGCCAATAGTAGAGCTGACTAGAATAAGAGCACACAGTACATTGTGGGTCTGGAGGCACATGTTTGAGTCATTGCTACTGCAATGGTTGATGACAGTAAATAAATACATTCATCTACAATAGTAGGTAATAGTTGAATTGTGGAGAGTGTCGGTGGTAAAGCACCAAACCCATGGAGGGTTGTGGGTTAGAGCCACCCACCAGCCGTGTGTGGTGTCCTTGAGCAAGACACTTTTCCACATGTGCACCCTATTATCTGCAGTACATGTACATTTATCTCGGATATTTTCAAGACTCATGCTGTCATATAAAATGTTGGCCATCTCTATGATCCATTGGAACCCGGTTAGCATCCATTGGAGCCCAGTTAAGAGTCCATTGGAGCCCGGTTAGGGTCCATTGGAGCCCGGTTAGGGTATAGTGGACCCCAGAAAGGGGACTTTGATTTTTTCCTTGGAAATGCTATGGGAAAACATCTCATTTTCTCGTCTTTTTAACCAATTATGTTTTTGACTTGCATAAGGAAAGAGACAACAAACAATCAACTGTCTTACCTGGTACTCACTTTGTTAGTTTGTTAACTTTTGTTACATTTTCATAACAAATAATCTATGAATACAAGTAATAGAGAGTGAAAGGCTGCCTGTGTAATACTAGTATAAGTAATAAGTAATAGAGAGTGAAAGGCTGCCTGTGTAATACTAGGATAAGTAATAGAGAGTGAAAGGCTGCCTGTGTAATACTAGGATAAGTAACAGAGAGTGAAAGGCTGCCTGTGTAATACTAGGATAAGTAATAGAGAGTGAAAGACTGCCTGTGTAATACTAGGATAAGTAATAGAGAGTGAAAGGCTGCCTGTGTAATACTAGGATAAGTAATAGAGAATGAACAGCTGCCTGTGTAATACTAGGATAAGTAATAGAAAGTGAAAGGCTGCCTGTGTAATACTAGAATCAGTAATAGAGAGTGAAAGGCTGCCTGTGTAATACAAGGATAAGTAATAGAGAGTGAAAGGCTGCCTGTGTAATACTAGGATATGTAATAGAGAGTGAAAGGCTGCCTGTGTAATACTAGGATATGTAATAGAGAGTGAAAGGCTGCCTGTGTAATACTAGGATAAGTAATAGAGAGTGAAAGGCTGCCTGTGTAATACTAGGATAAGTTATAGAGAGTGAAAGGCTGCCTGTGTAATACTAGGATAAGTAATAGAGAGTGAAAGGCTGCCTGTGTAATACTAGGATAAGTTATAGAGAGTGAAAGGCTGCCTGTGTAATACTAGGATAAGTAATAGAGAGTGAAAGGCTGCCTGTGTAATACTAGGATATGTAATAGAGAGTGAAAGGCTGCCTGTGTAATACTAGGATAAGTAATAGAGAGTGAAAGGCTGCCTGTGTAATACTAGGATATGTCTTGGGTTCCTTATTTTTTGTTTTGTCACCCTAGCTTTAAGTCTGATTAAATAAGGCACGGATTGACAGATTTCTTCATTATTTGCATGAATATCATTCTGATGTGCTGCCCATCTTGGGAGGCGCAACATAAAACTCGTCAAAAGGTATAATGCACTACCTCACTTTGAGACCACTTTAATATCATTCACTTGTATTAGCCATTATAATTATCAAGCTAAATCATTTACAGTTACAGTTGAGGCAAGACCAGTTACATTCTCTTTAAGGTATTATAATTAATGTTAACCCTTTACTCCATAGACACGCGTTTTCCCACACCAATCACAGAAGGCCTTTGAAAACAGTGCAGGAAGAGTTCAGATTGCTCATTACAAGCAATCTTCCTGCACAGTTTTCCACTCTGTCAGTTAATATAAACATAATTCACCCAATAATTCAAAAGCCTTCTATATTAGAGGTGTCCAAAGGTGTCTATTAGACTTGTTCAAAGGCGTCTATTAAAGGTGTCCAAAGGCGTCTATATTAGAGGTGTCCAAAGGCGTCTATATGAAGTAAAGGGTTAACAGAGGCAAGACCAGTTTAGCAAAGGTTCATAAAGCTATTATAATCAATGTTAACCATAAGAGGTTTTATTGTAATGGACTTGACACTGACAGTTATTCACACATGCGCAAGTACAGCCATTCAGTAATCAAGGTGGATTCAAATGACACCCTTTATCCTGCAAACAGATCTTCCCCAGGCGTGCTTGAATAGCTTTATATGCACACTTTGAATTAAAGTCAAGTACACTTTTAATAAATGTGTACAATCAAGAGCAGATAATTGATTTTATTGAATCAGGTGCAGTGACATTTGAGAAGTTCACAGAGAGACAGTCAATATAATTATTATACCTGGCTATTAGAATGATTGCTTGTTATGTGAAGGTTTCATATTAATATTATGAAATTAAATTAGGTTAAATTAACACAATGAAGAGGTTGGGAAAAACATAGACTTATATAGAAATTCTGAAAGTTTTACTGAATTTGGATTCATATTCTTCTTTAACTTGCTCAGTAGATACATACACACGTGCCAGCCAAATGCCCTTCTGGTCTGGTGATATTTAAGTCTAAATGAAGTAATGATTTATTCAAATAAAATAACTATCATCACAGTGCATTTTTTGTTTAATATCATTATTTCATAATGGAATAATGACCTCAGAGAGGAATGATATTAAAATTAAATATAAAAGACATATAGCAGTCACACTTTGTATATCACTTTTTTATGTTTTATTATCTTTGCAATCAGCCTGCATTCAGAGACTTACAAGTGGGTGAATGGTGTACAAATATACTGTTGTCCATATATTTGATATGAGGTATTTTGACAACTGCATTTTTTTCTGTTACAATAAACCTGTAATGGCCATTATACACCTGTAATCGGACAGCTTAAACAGCAGACAGCCACCCCCCAATAATAATTCCTGGACGTGCTCAGGCCTGTGCAAGTCACATGACCAATATAGCGGGTTGATTTATATTGACGTTATTGAATTTTATCCAGTGTGCATACATTTATCTTTTCACGGATATCTGAATTTTTAAGTTTCTGTATTTGTATTTGTAAACTGCTATCACTGAATGAAATAAAGTTGTGTATAGAACTTTACTATGGGTGCTGTAGTTTGCTGCATGCCAGGGCAGGGGAGGAAATATGTATACAGGAATTACAGATCATTTGATAAGGAAGATTAATTTGTTATAAAGTGTAATTGGCCACTGACTGTGGGTTCTAGAGGCAGGATTAAAAATTATAATATTGGCATATTATTTTGTGGACATGTGTATATTCTGGACTTGATTAAAATTGTAGATTGTATCGTATCTCAAGTTTTGTCAAATATTTTACTATAAAGGGCAGGGATTTTTTATGCGTGTGTTATAGAAGGAGTATACATGACTGTAGATAATTGATCCAATTACAAGTTTGCCGTAAAATGATTTTTGTGTACAGTTTGTGGGAAAATTTTAATGTGTACCAATAATATTTGAAGTGTAAATGGATCATAGTATATTTGAATGATTATAATAATACTTATATTGGATTACAAGACATTATCTGGGTGGAGTGGTAATTGCAAATGGTCATGTTTGGGAGAATGGTATCATCGTCTGTGTGAAATATTAAGGTGAGATTTTTTGGTTTGCATAGAAAAATATCCAATAATATTTCTCTGTTCTCTGTTTCAGTTTTTGTGTTATTTCTAATCGTTGGGTAAATGGTCCTCCATGGTCTAAGGCACTGTCTCAAGATCACTTTATCTCTAAGGTTATAGGTTTGAGTCCCGCACTCTCCAAAAACTTTATGTGAGAAAGTTTGCCAGTTACATGCGGAAGGCAATGGTTCTACTCAGTCTAACTCAGTCTGAGGTCTTCCTCCACCAATAAAACTGGATATGTCATAATTATATAACCTGAAATGTGTTGAAAATGGCGTAAACCCCATTAAAAACAACAATAATAATAATCATGGGGTCTCCTGTCGCCAAGTTGTCCAAGGCACTCACTGTCTCAAGATCACTTACCTCTCACTGTTTAACTCTAATGCATTCAAGTCCAACTCAGTCCAAAAACCAGTTTGCCAGTTATTTGCAGAAGGGCGGTAGTAATTATAATTGGGATTCTTGTTTAAGTCTATGGTCATCCATCAGTAATAAACCTGGCTGCCATTACAGCTTGTTTCAAGTTGAAAATAATGCAAAACCCCCTTAATTTATATGCCCCCAATGGGTTGCATTGAGAAAGTGCAATGTTTGTCCATCCATTTATCTATCTAAATGTTTGTGTCTGATGCATAACTTTGTCATAAAATAACATAGAAGGAGTTTAACATGGCACAAATTGACACCATGCGACTGTATTCTTGATACATCTGTTACTTTGTTATTTATTGAGGATATGGAAATAACTTGCCACAAATGATCACCATGGCATACACTAATGTGTGAAACCCCAGGTCTGTAGATCAAAAGTCAAGATCACATATTGATGTCAGACTAATGAAACAGAGTTAAGTGATAGGAGACTTTATGCCATGGGAAATAGATAATTCTAATGTTGGTGATTTATTTGAGCAATAATTTTTATTCAGTTTGAGATCTGTAGTATTATTTAGTCCTAACAGTTTAGACAGGATCTTTAAATGGGAGGGATTTAGGCCAGCAGGGATGTAGGAGTTTCAAGTTTGTTCAGTTAAAAGGGTAAGGGTCTAATGGGATTTTTACATATAATTCTCATTTTCTTACCTACTTGAGCAATGATTTTATTAATTTCAAATATAGAGCATTTTTTATTCATAACAATTGAGATTAGGTCAGTAGGGGTAAAAAAAGGTAACAGTTGTGAATTTTCTAAAACCACCTTTAGATCTGACAAACCAAATATTGTTTAAAAAAAGCATTTGTCCTAAAATTAATTATCCTTATAAATAGGGGTTTTAAATTTATTTGAATAAAGGGGCTAGCATTTATTGGATTCCGATATGGGTCCTTGAATTTTTTGCTGCTCTCCAAATCATTTCAACATGGAGTGCTATTAGTGTATTATACAGTTGATGGCCAGGCCGAGTAGCTTAGTAAATGACTTATTAATTGCTCCACGTACACCAACAACAGATACGGGAGTTTTTGTACTAGCCCCAATATTAAAGATGGTTTGATTGATAGAGATATGCCTGTTTTTCTAACATTAAATCCTGTTGTGTGACAAGGCCAGAACAGTGGAGTTAATGCTATTCTCAGACAGTTCTTGTTTGACAACTATTTAATGTTCTATTTATAATGGTTTAGACCCTCGGGACATGATTAAAACCTTGAAAATGAAGTTTCCA
This sequence comes from Panopea generosa, assembly GCA_029582155.1. Classification (NCBI taxonomy): domain Eukaryota; kingdom Metazoa; phylum Mollusca; class Bivalvia; order Adapedonta; family Hiatellidae; genus Panopea; species Panopea generosa. The sequence goes on from CM055905.1 coordinate 52,669,268, forward strand.
AAGTTTGCTAAGAGTGTTGAATTTGAGATTTATTTCAATGACATTTTAAGTTTTTGTGTTTTAAGTAGGAGATTTCTTTGTGTATTTTTAATCATGTAACAGACTTAACCTGTAAGAGAACATCGAGAATATCCAGGTTTTGTTTTGCATTTTATGCCATTTAAAACAATTTCCTTTTTGTTTAAACTATAGGATACAATTATGCTTTACCAATAGAAAATATTTTATTTAAACAAACAAACATGACAAAATTCCCAACAGAAAAGATCTTCAAGTATCAGAAGTTCCGTTGTAAACTGATTCCGAAGTCGTATCTTACAACAGAAAATCGGCTCTTGAAATAATTCCAACACTTATTAAAGTTACATAATTCTCTAAGAGAAACTAAAGAAACACAATATTAAAATAGATATTTCCTGCAGGTCCAGTAGCTAGAGACCAGTCTCCCACACGGGCTGCCCCACGGACCATGGCGCAGACGGCGGGTGGTAACGATGATACGTACCTGTTCTGTAATGTACCGGAGCATCATGATTTGGTAAGAATGATATTAGTAGGTCACATAATTGTTGTCATGTTGTTTATACAGAGCCCTGGTCTAACTTTTATCCTTTCTATTCATATTATTTTTTCTATTCATCCTATATATCCTGATGCACCAAGATATTTGATCTTAAATATCAATACAGTTTATCCGTTGATCCTGAAATATGGGTTTATTACACATCATATCTGTAATTAATTACATCTTATCTGCCTTCATTACACTTTCAATATTTGTGGAAGATTAGGGTCATCCATATTTATGACCTTGGTGTATGGCCTTGTGACGATATCTTGATCGTCAAGTGAAAAGATAAACAAACACTGGTTTAAGTGCTCAAAGATTTATTTTACAATTTATGATCAAACTTCCAAAGATTTTTTTGTCTCATGTGTCTAAATTAGCACATGTGTAGATAGATGTCTATAGACCATATGTATGTGTCTATAGCACATGTGTAGGTGTCTATAGCCAATGTCTATGTGGTAGATGTCTATAGGTGTTAATAGCCCATGTGTAAGTGTCTATAGCCCATGTGTATGTGTCAATAACCCATTTGTAGGTGTCTACAGCCCCTGTGTATGTATCTATAGCCTATGTATAGGTGTCTATAGCCCATGTGTAGATGTCTGTAGCCCATATGTATGTGTCTATAACCCATGTGTAGGTGGCTATAGTCCATGTTTATGTGGCTGTAGCCCATGTGTAGGTGTCTATAGCCCATGTGTAAGAGTCTATAGCCCATGTGTTGGTGTCTATAGCCCATGTGTATGTGTCTATAGCCAATGTGTAGGTGTATAAAGCCAATGTGTAGATGTCTATAGTCCATGTGTAGGTGTCTATAACGCATGTGTATAAAAATTATGTCTATAGCCAATGTGTATGTGTTTATAGCCCATGTGCATGTGTCTATAACCAATTTGTAGGTGTATATAGCCCCTGTGTATATGTCTATAGCCTATGTGTAGATGTCTATAGCCCATGTGTTTGTGTCTATAGCCTATGTGTAGGTGTCTATAGCCCATGTGTTGGTGTCTATAGCCCATGTGTAAGTGCCTATAGCCCATGTGTAGTGTATATAGCCCCTGTGTATGTGTTTATAGCCTATGTGTAGGTGTCTATAGCCCATGTGTATGTGTCTATAGCCTATGTGTAGGTGTATATAGCCCATGTGTAGGTGTCTATAGCCCATATGTATGTGTATATAACCCATGTGTAGGTGGCTTTAGTCCATGTGTATGTGGCTCTAGCCCATGTGTAGGTGTCTTTAGCCCATGTGTAAGTGCCTATAGCCCTTGTGTAGGTGTCTATAGCACATGTGTATGTGTCTATAGCCCATGTGTAGGTATATATAGCCCGTGTGTAGATGTCTATAGTCCATGTGTAGGTGTCTATAGCCCATATGTAGGTGTCTATAACCCATGTGTATAAAAATTATGTCTATAGCCAATGAGTATGTATCTATAGCCCATGTGTAGATGTCTATAGTACATGTATAGGTGTATATAGTCCATATGTAGGTGTCTATAGCCCATGTGTTGATGGCTGTTTACCATGTGTAGGTGTCTATAGCCCATGTGTTGGTGTCTATAGCCCATGTGTAGGTGTCTATAGCCCATGTGTAGGTGTCTATAGTCCATGTGTAGGTGTCTATAGCCCATGTGTATGTGTCTATAGCCCATGTGTAGATGTCTATTTACTATGTGTAGGTGTCTATACTCCATGTGTAGGTGTCTGTAGCCCATGTGTATGTGTCTCAAGTCCATGTGTAAATGTCTATAGTCCATGTGTATGTGGTAGATATCTATAGGTGTGTATAGCCCATGGGCAGGTGTTTATAACCCATGTGTAGGTGTCTATTGCCCATGTGTAGATGTCAATAGCAAATGTGCATGTGGTAGATGTCTAAAGGTGTTTATAGCCCATGTTTAGGTGGATATAGTCAATATGTAGGTATCTATAGTCCATGTGTAGGTGTCTATAGTCCATGTATAGATATCTATAGCCTATATGTATGTGTCTATAGCCCATGTGTAGATGTCTATAGCCTATGTTATATGTATATAGCCCATGTGTAGATGTCTATAGCCTATATGTATGTGTCTATAGTCCATGTGTAGATGTCTATAGCCTATATGTATGTGTCTAGAGTCCATGTGTAGATGTCTATAGCATATATGCATGTGTCTATAGCTCATTTGTAGATGTATATAGCCTATATGTATGTGTCTATATAGTCCATGAGTAGATGGCTATAGCCTATATGTATGTGTCTATAGTCCATATGTAGATGTCTATAGCCAATATAATATGTCTATAGCCCATGTGTAGATGCCTATAGCCTAAATGTATGTGTCTGTAGCCCATGTGTAGATGTCTATAGCCTATATGTATGTGTCTTTAGCCTATGTGTAAATGCCTATAGCCTATGTTAAGGTGTATTTAGTCCATATGTAAGTGTCTGTAGGTTATGTGTAGGTGTCTATAGCCCATGTTAAGATGTATTTGGTCTATATTTAAGTGTATGTTGGTAATGTGTAGGTGTCTTTAGCCCATGTTAAAATGTATTTAGTGTCTTTAGCCCATGTTAAGGTGTATGTAGGTTTCTGTAGTTAATGTGTAGGTGACTATAGTTAAAGTTTAGGTGTCTATAGCCCATGTGTAGGTCTCTATAGCCCATGTATAGGTGTCTTAGGTCCATGTGGAGGTGTCTATAGCCCAATAGCCCATGTATAGGTGTCTTAATTCCATGTGTAGTTGTATATAGCCCATGTGTAGGTGTCTTTAGCCCAATAGCCCATGTATAGTTGTCTTAATTCCATGTGTAGTTGTATATAGCCCATATGTAGGTGTCTATAGCCCAATAGCCCATGTATAGGTGTCTTAGGTTCATGTGTAGGTGTCTATAGCCCATATTATGTAGGTGTCTGTAGAAGAATTAAGTTAAATTACATACAAATGATGTCAAATTACCCATTTGTCAAATTACACATATCTGTTGAAATACCCTGTCAGATTGATGGTGAAAGTCAAATTACCGATTTCCTTCACTTGTAGTACTAATGACAATTTTAGGTACAATTTAAAGTGATTAGATTCTATTATATATCAGGAAAAAGCTATAAATTCTTAAAAGAAAAATTATTTTTAAAATGGATAAAAAGCATCTCAAATCTGAATGGTTTGGTATAACGTGTCAAATCCATCAAAATGGGACAAAATCGATATTTGAATGGGAGTAGTAAACTTGAAACGAAATCCCCCATTCTTAAAATAGACAGCACTTCAAAACTGCTTGCAGACCTTCGCATCATCATTGAGACTCTTTTTAAGATGGAACAATTTTTACTATGTGTGAACCTGTTGTTATGTATATTTGTTACTGTCGGCAAATAGCTTTACAGCTAGTGTATTATATGTGTATATCTGACACTAAATAAAGTTTCTTGTATCTTGAATCTTGTATAACTTTGGATGGTAAGTTTTTCTTATTTTAAAGAAATTTATTTTTTTGTGACCGTTAGTAAGAATTAGGACACTGGTCCATTTTTGAAATAAAGAAAAAAAAAACTTCTTTAAATATCGATATTAGATTTTCGCAACCTATGAAAAAAAAGAAAAAAATGTGTGAACCTGTATAACCGATCAAATTGGAATCACATGACCTATTTAATGTCAGAAAATATTAAGTGCGAAATCTATTTTAGTCTAACCTAGGTGTGTAGCTAAGTTAGGAAATCCCTTTTTAATATATTATTTGAGGCATGCTTGAATAAGTATTCTTTTGGGGAAATGAGGTCAGTGGGTATATTTAGGCATGCTAATTTGGAAATAAAGTGTTTTAGCCAGTTTTAAAAGTTTTGAAAAATCCTTGTATATTACCTGTACATGCCTTGACTTGTAGAATGTCACACATCACAGGTATCTCGGGTACAGAATGGTGGTCATGTACATTTGTAATCCTTGATCATTGCACTGTACAGTAGATACAGGGATTTAAGTATTGTATATTTATCTGTGGGTAGCATCTTATTCACACATTGTCGCCAACATGAGCTACATTGTCTGGTATGGGCGATACATTGATGAGTTACAATGATTTATCAATATTGTCAATAATGCTACAACAATCCACTATTATAATTTTGGTAAATCGCAAAAATACGGATTTTATCACGGCATTTGTATTACATACATATTTACGGCTCGTTATTCTGTATGACTGAATTGCCATGTTTGTTTTAATTGTGACTATCACTAAATCTGTGATTTAAATGAACTGTTGACAAGACACATCTCCCCTGCAATTTTTTCTTACCATATTTTTATCTATCTTACGTTGTCCGTAAAACTAAACTTGAAATGTTGTCCGAAAAATATTAACTCGCTTGCATCTTTTATTGTCTTCAACTTTTTTGGTTATTTTATATTTGGAAGGATGTGATTGGATTTACTGAGTATTTTCAAAAAGGTAAAATAAAGAAAAATTAGATATCAGATAAAAATATAGAAGTAATAAAAAGTAAATTCTTGTTTTCAAACTTTCCTTGTTTAAGGCCTAAATTTTGTTATATAATTCAACCACTTATCATTGAAACATAAACTTACAGATTAAAATCTAACCATGTTGTATCATGGCCTGATAGTTAAACTTAGTTGTGGGTTCAGTTCCCCACCAGATCATTTTGTTGTGCTCTTGAACTTGGGCCTTAATTTATCAGGAATCACCAAATTTGGAACACTCTGTTATAACCAAGTTAAAAGTAAAATATGTATTTTTCATAATATATTTTCTGCTATAGTTACATTGAAATTTGCTTTTGAAAGCAGATATAGTTGATTTGTTGTTAATAATTGTTCTAAAATGTTAACTTCATTTTGTTTTTCAAATTTTAATTCCTGGCTCGTCATGCTGTTTCACTAACACATTAAGTGTATTGTAACAGGCATAAAATTACTGTTATAATTTTATTGCTGTTATCAAATAATAAAAATATTAAAATAAATAAAAATAATAAATTTCAATTAAAAAGGTAAAAGCTAAAAATTTTAATATGTTTATTGTAAAATGAAATATGTGACTGATGTTTGTAGAGCTTTATTACGTGAGAATTTTGTTAATATGCAGTATATACAAGTTCAATTAGAGTAATCAGTATACAAGCCATGTTGTCACACGAAACCCTTAAGGTGTTAATAACAACTGTATTTTAGTTTATAAGAGATGATATTTAAATTTTCATTTCTATGTTATATCAAATAGTCAATCAGTTGTAAAATCCAAGTATTATTGTTTTGGAGAAAAGCCTCCAGATGTTGATATAATCATTTGATTTTCAGTTGACATGTGTTGACATGAGAACGACATAATTGCTCATTTCCAGGACTTGTTTGATTGTTATAGTTTGTTTGATTATATTATGTTGATAACATTTAATAAGAAAATCTTAATTATTAACTTCTAGCAGCTTAACAGCTTTAGGTTAAAAAATATGTAAAACTAGAATTTATTGGTTAATTGTTAAAATGATTTTTATTGGTTAAATATTCAAAGTTAATTTTATTAGCTAATCCATTTTAGGAACTTATGATAAAAAGAAAGGTTTTTAAATATAATAGAAAGAGAGAATACATAGATAAGTATGAGAGAAAGATAGGACTTAGTATTTTAAATGGCATAACATTAGCCATTACATAATTTACGATAGCCAAACGGAATGGGTCTATGTTGTGTGTAATATAACTGAGCAGCCAACCATGTACACACTGATGGGTCTATACCCTGGTGGATCTATGTTGTGTGTAATATAACTGAGCAGCCAACCATGTACACCCTGATGGGTCCATTCCCTGGTGGGTCTATGTTGTGTGTAATATAACTGAGCAGCCAACCATGTACACACTGATGGGTCTATACCCTGGTGGATCTATGTTGTGTGTAATATAACTGAGCAGCCAACCATGTACACACTGATGGGTCTACACCCTGGTGGGTCTATGTTGTGTGTAATATAACTGAGCAGCCAACCATGTACACACTGATGGGTCTACACCCTGATGGGTCTACGTTGTTTGTTATATAACTGAGCAGCCAACCATGTACACCCTGATGGGTCTACGTTGTTTGTAATATAACTGAGCATCCAACCATGTACACCCTGATGGGTCTACGTTGTTTGTAATATAACTGAGCAGCCAACCATGTACACCCTGATGGGTCTACGTTGTTTGTAATATAACTGAGCAGCCAACCATGTACACCCTGATGGGTCTACGTTGTTTGTAATATAACTGAGCAGCCAACCATGTACACACTGATGGGTCTACACCCTGATGGGTCTACGTTGTTTGTTATATAACTGAGCATCCAACCATGTACACCCTGATGGGTCTACGTTGTTTGTAATATAACTGAGCATCCAACCATGTACACCCTGATGGGTCTACGTTGTTTGTAATATAACTGAGCAGCCAACCATGTACACCCTGATGGGTCTACGTTGTTTGTAATATAACTGAGCAGCCAACCATGTACACCCTGATGGGTCTACGTTGTTTGTAATATAACTGAGCAGCCAACCATGTACACACTGATGGGTCTACACCCTGATGGGTCTACGTTGTTTGTTATATAACTGAGCAGCCAACCATGTACACCCTGATGGGTCTACGTTGTTTGTAATATAACTGAGCAGCCAACCATGTACACCCTGATGGGTCTACGTTGTTTGTAATATAACTGAGCATCCAACCATGTACACCCTGATGGGTCTACGTTGTTTGTAATATAACTGAGCAGCCAACCATGTACACCCTGATGGGTCTACGTTGTTTGTAATATAACTGAGCAGCCAACCATGTACACCCTGATCGGTCTACGTTGTTTGTAATATAACTGAGCATCCAACCATGTACACCCTGATGGGTCTACACCCTGATCGGTCTACGTTGTTTGTAATATAACTGAGCATCCAACCATGTACACACTGATGGGTCTACACCCTGGTGGGTCTATGTTGTGTGTAATATAACTGAGCAGCCAACCATGTACACACTGATGGGTCTACACCCTGGTGGGTCTACGTTGTGTGTAATATAACTGAGCAACCAACCATGTACACACTGATGGGTCTATGTGGTTTGTAATATAACTGAGCAGCCAACCATGTACACACTGATGGGTCTACACCCTGATGGGTCTACACCCTGATGGGTCTACGTTGTTTGTAATATAACTGAGCAGCCAACCATGTACACACTGATGGGTCTACGTTGTTTGTAATATAACTGAGCAGCCAACCATGTACACCCTGATGGGTCTACATTGTTTGTAATGCTATTCTTGAAGTAGACATCAAGCTGTAAATTAAAGTCAATATTGGAAAAAATATCTTGACATATGTGTAACATCTGGACAAGTTGTTGATTGGATAGTTTCCTAATTAACACCTTTATGTGTGTGTTTGTTACTTGGTCATTACTACTACACAACACCTGTGTACTTCTGTCATTTGTTATTATTAACCATCTTTATAGGCTAACTGTTCAGAAATTCCTTCATGAAAGTTTTTTTGGACTTATTTACAATATTTGGGCGTGTTTGGACACAATTTCTGTTCTTCACTTCTTCATACTGGTAACCTCCAGAACTTTGCTACATGTACTTCCTCCGCAACACTGCTACATGTACTTCCTCCAGAACACTGCTACATGTACTTCCTCCAGAACACTGCTACATGTACTAACCAGATGCAAGTTTTATAGACTCGGTTAATACCTTCATTTCAGACTCATAAGCCCTTCAACTGTTTTTTTAAGTCACTGACAAAAGTTGGTGGGATTAAGTAACATAACTAAGATATTTGTGTACATTACAGGAAGACTATATAGCAGAGTTGCAGGAGAAACTGAAGAAGCTGAAGGCCAGGATTGCCAACGAACAGGTGTGTACATCCGTCTGTCCATTTACTATCTTTGTCTGTACAACAGGTGTGTACATCCGTCTGTCCATTTACTATCTTTGTCTGTACAACAGGTGTGTTCATCCGTCTGTTAGTTTACTATCTTTGTCTGTACATATACTGGACTTTTTGAGAAGAATTAGATTTGGGTTTGCTTTCACCAGTTTTTGTTCAAAATTATAGTAAACCGCAAGTATTATTATGAACAGGTATGTACAACCATGTGTTTATTTACAACCATTGACTGTATACACAGTCTTGTATCATGTAAAGCACATACATGAGTTTCTGTGAAGAATTAGATTTGGGGTTGCTTTCAAAATCTACCCCAGTTTTAATTCAAAATGATAGTAAATCAAACAAGCATTATTAAATGTTGTTTATTAAAATTGTTTCAAAGACAAGCAACTTAAATGACACAAGTTTTTTGTTTAACCCATACTTATGTCTAAGTTTTACTCCTTAAAAAATCTATCCTATCAATATGTAACACAGTTTTATATCATTACTACAACTATCTCTGCAACAACCAAAACTATCATTGAATCTGTAGGTATAGTTAATAGTAAGGTAACAATGGAATTGATACACAACATCTGTTACATTGCAGGAGTTGCAGGCGGCTACCCAGGAGAACAGCGACTATCACCTGATCAAGAGACTGCAGGGAGAACTAGGGGTAAGTTGTCTTCGGGGTTCGGTCCCTCACTTACACGAGCAACTTTGCTGGCCAGGATATGGTTACAAATCCCACGGCTTCCCCTATGACTTATACCATATCTGGATAAATTTCAACATTGGGAGTCAAATGTGGCAGGGGAATTAAAAATGTGCAACCCAACTAATCTTAAACAGGAAACACTGGTAACACTGTTAATAAACGTCGATTGAGCTACTAGTACTTCTATACCAGATTGTAAAGCATCTTCAAGTTTATGGTTTGATGGTGTCTGGCTGTCTAGATGAGGACATAATGCAACTTCACACAATTATTCATAAGATGCTGTGATATGGACTGCACAGGGTCCATAACTCCTCACAGGGTCCATAACTCTCCTCTCAGGGTCCATAACTCCTCACAGGGTCCATAACTCTCCTCACAGGGTCCATTACTCCTCACAGGGTCCATAAACTCTCTTCACAGGATCCATAAACTCTCACCACAGGGTTCATGACTCTTCACAGGGTCCATAACTCTCCTCACAGGGTCCATAACTCTCCTCACAGGGTCCATAACTCTCCTCACAGGGTCCATAACTCTCCTCACAGGGTCCATAACTCTCCTCACAGGGTCCATAACTCTCCTCACAGGGTCCATAACTCTCTTCACAGGGTCCATAACTCTCCTCACAGGGTCCATAACTCTCCTCACAGGGTCCATAAATTCTCCTCACAGGGTCCATAACTCTCACCACAGGGTCCATAACTCTCCTCACAGGGTCCATAACTCTCTTCACAGGGTTCATAACTCTCACCACATGGTCCATAACTCTCCTCACAGGGTCCATAACTCTCCTCACAGGGTCCATAACTCTCCTCACAAGGTCTATAAACTCTCTTCACAGGGTCCATAACTCTCCTCACAGGGTCCATAACTCTCCTCACAGGGTCTATAAACTCTCTTCACAGGGTCCATAACTCTCCTCACAGGGTCCATAACTCTCCTCACAGGGTCCATAACTCTCCTCACAGGGTCCATAACTCTCTTCACAGGGTCCATTTACTCTCCTCACAGGGTCCATAACTCTCCTCACAGGGTCCATAACTCTCCTCACAGGGTCCATAACTCTCCTCACAGGGTCCATAACTCTCTTCACAGGGTCCATAAATTCTCCTCACAGGGTCCATAACTCTCCTCACAGGGTCCATAACTCTCCTCACAGGGTCCATAACTCTCCTCACAGGGTCCATAACTCTCCTCACAGGGTCCATAACTCTCTTCACAGGGTCCATAAATTCTCCTCACAGGGTCCATAACTCTCCTCACAGGGTCCATAACTCTCCTCACAGGGTCCATAACTCTCCTCACAGGGTCAATAACTCTCTTCACAGGGTCCATAAATTCTCCTCACAGGGTCCATAACTCTCCTCACAGGGTCCATAACTCTCCTCACAGGGTCCATAACTCTCCTCACAGGGTCTATAAACTCTCCTCACAGGGTCTATAAACTCTCCTCACAGGGTCAATAACTCTCTTCACAGGGTCCATAAATTCTCCTCACAGGGTCCATAACTCTCCTCACAGGGTCCATAACTCTCCTCACAGGGTCCATAACTCTCCTCACAGGGTCTATAAACTCTCCTCACAGGGTCCATAACTCTCCTCACAGGGTCCATAACTCTCCTCACATGGTCTATAAGCTCTCTTCACAGGGTCCATAACTCTCCTCACAGGGTCCATAACTCTCCTCACAGGGTCTATAAACTCTCTTCACAGGGTCCATAAATTCTCCTCACAGGGTCCATTTACTCTCCTAACAGGGTCCATAACTCTCCTCACAGGGTCAGTAACTCTCCTCACAGGGTCCATAACTCTCCTCACAGGGTCCATAACTCTCCTCACAGGGTCCATAACTCTCTTCACAGGGTCCATAACTCTCCTCACAGGGTCCATAACTCTCTTCACAGGGTCCATAAATTCTCCTCACAGGGTCCATTTACTCTCCTAACAGTGTCCATAAACTCTGTAATATAAGAACAGTGTTATGTCCCCTGTTGGACTATGAAATTTACATTAAAGCCAGTGTCTCTCTAACTATTGATGAAAATAGAACTTCACAAAACTGTTCACTAAGATGACCTGATGTGACCTGTACAGGTTTTATAAATCTTGACTTTGAACAAGCTTGTTTCCAGCTCAACTTCCTATTGTGGTAAAATGTCTTGATTATATTGAGTTTATTTATGTGTGATAGATAACAGAATTATGCATATTTTTATTAGATAAAAAGCATTGTTATTGAGTTGGATTTATCACATATTGAGACTGATGCTCATAATTATGTCACATTTAAAAAAACAATTACAAGTGCATTGTACCAATATTATTTTGTATCCAATCACTGTCTGAAATTAACTGTTAGGTTTATTTATATATATGTGTGTGTAACATCCGTACAGGAGCGTAGAGATGAGCTGGAGGGACTTGACCTCGCTATAGAACGTCAGCAGAAGAATCTGAGGAATTTGAAGGAGGAAGAACATAGATTACACTTTGAACGACAGGCAGCCCGCGACGATCTCGAATTTGAGAAGGATCAGACGGCTCGCAGAAAAAGGTGAGACCTGCAGGCATATTGACATTTGTACATATATAGTTATGTGTCTGTATGATTGATCAGGCATCCTCATTTACATTTCAGGTTGTTATAAAATATATGCTTACCAATCACCGACTGCTCACCAATCCCCGACTGCTTACCAATCACAGACTGCTTACCATCCCTGACTGCTTACCAATCACCGATTGCTTACCAATCCCTGACTGCTTACCAATTCCCGACTGCTAACCGATCACCGACTGCTAACCAATCTCTGACTGCTTACCAGTTCCTGACTGCTTACCAGTTCCTGACTGCTTACCAATCCCGGACTGCTTACCAATCCCTGACTGCTTACCAATCCCTGACTGCTTACCAGTTCCTGACTGCTTACCAATCCCTGACTGCTTACCAATCACTGACTGCTTACCAATCCTGGACTGCTTACCAATCCCTGACTGCTTACCAATCCCTGACTGCTACTATTTCTGGTAAAGTGCATCACCATATAAATGGAATCCTTGCACTGTAACACAGTTTCCTCCTGTTTTCAAGGACAAAAAAAAAAAATGAGTTTCCTGTTGATAGTTGTTAGCTCCATACATATTTGAGTGTGCAAAACATGCCACACAGTTTGTAAGAGCTTTGATATAAAAAGTGGTTGTTTATTATAGTGTCACCCCTGATGAAAGGGCCATGAGCCACACTGGGCTTTTGAGACATCTTTTATGCTATATACAGTTGCTTCCTGAAAGCTACCATTCCCAGACGTCAGGCTGTTACACATTCAGTATCCCTTAATTTAACTAGCTGCTGGGTGAGCAACCGGCCGCATCAGAAAAAATCCAAGTGCTTCCACCGGAATTTGAACCTTCGACCTCCCGCTTCTGAGGCAGACGCATATATGTGCAAAACATGTGTTATGTTTGCCCGGGCTATATTGTTGTGTAACTGATTTATAAATGAAGTTACATTACATTATCTACCTGTTCACTGACTGCAGGAAGGTGCGCATGTATGCTGATGATGAAGACATCTTTGACGAGATGATGGATAACTCCCGTAAGAAGATGATGCGAGATGAGATTAAATGCCTGGAGCACACCCTGGCAAAGCGTAAAGCTCAGTTACGCGAGGCTGACAGATTACTCAAGGAGTGTAACACAGATCTGAAGTGTGCAAGGGACGAGGTAAAGTTAAAATATTTGTATAAATTTTTATAACTGTAGTTTGGGTACAATTCATTCCATTGGGAGTTTAATGATGTTAAATGCCAGTTTCATTATATTGCTGGTTATATATGGCATATCAAAGTTTATTCATGGATGAAGACCTCAGAATTAATCTGAATAGAACTAGCAACATTCCGCAAGTAACTGGCAATCTTTCTCACATGAAGGTTTTTTTGACCAAGCTTGGCTCAGACCAATGATGTTAAAGGTAAGAGGTAAGTGATCTTACACCACATAGCCTAAAAGGACTCTTGTTCCATTGGAAAATCAAAGCTTGCATGTATAGCTTGTAAAAAATTGTTTGAATGAAATTTGCATTTTGACATTATTTTTAGAAAACTCAAAGTTAACATTAGTTTTCATTCAATAACATGTTTTGATAACATTCATATTCTATCAAACCACAAGATGTTAGGCACATTTTACATTGTAAAACCTCAAATACCTCAAATACCACCACACCCCAACCCCCAACTCCATCCCCAACCCCCACTCCTACCTCAACCCCCACTCCTACCCAAACCCCCACCACACTTCAACCCCCACTCCTACCCAACCCCAACCATACCCCAACCCCCATTCCTACTCCAACCCCCACTCCTACTCCAACCCCCACCACACTGCAACTCCCACCACACCCCAACTCTGACCAACTCTGTGTTGTCAAAGTTTGAATGAGCTGATATTTGCCAGTTACTGGCAGAAGGACGGTGATTCTATTCATATTTGCCAGTTACTGGCAGAAGGACGGTGATTCTATTCATATTTGCCAGTTACTGGCAGAAGGATGGTGGTTCTATTCATATTTGCCAGTTACTGGCAGAAGGACGGTGATTCTATTCATATTTGCCAGTTACTGGCAGAAGGACAGTGGTTCTATTCATATTTGCCGGTTACTGGCAGAAGGATGGTGGTTCTATTCATATTTGCCAGTTACTGGCAGAAGGACGGTGGTTCTATTCATATTTGCCAGTTACTGGCAGAAGAATGGTGGTTCTATTCATATTTGCCAGTTACTGGCAGAAGGATGGTGGTTCTATTCATATTTGCCAGTTATTGGCAGAAGGACAGTGATTCTATTCATATTTGCCGGTTACTGGCAGAAGGACGGTGGTTCTATTCATATTTGCCTGTTACTGGCAGAAGGATGGTGGTTCTATTCATATTTGCCAGTTACTGGCAGAAGGACGATGGTTCTATTCATATTTGCCAGTTACTGGCAGAAGGATGGTGGTTCTATTCATATTTGCCAGTTACTGGCAGAAGGATGGTGGTTCTATTCATATTTGCTAGTTACTGGCAGAAGGACGGTGGTTCTATTCATATTTGCCAGTTACTGGCAGAAGGATGGTGGTTCTATTCATATTTGCCAGTTACTGGCAGAAGGATGGTGGTTCTATTCATATTTGCCAGTTACTGGCAGAAGGACGGTGGTTCTATTCATATTTGCCAGTTACTGGCAGAAGGATGGTGGCTCTATTCATATTTGCCAGTTACTGGCAGAAGGATGGTGGTTATATTCATATTTGCTAGTTACTGGCAGAAGGACGGTGATTCTATTCATATTTATTTGCATGCATCTGAGCTCTCCTTCTGTCAATGTGTTGAACAAAATCATGAAACAGCTTTTAAAACAGCATCCTTTTAACTTCAATACAGGCATGGTGGGAACTGTCATCCTGTTACTTCTTGGCCATTTACCGTAGCCATCAACTTTTTGAAGAATGTTTGTTTTAATATCCCATTACATGCATTAACTCAAAGTAGCATTGTGATATATCATGTTGTTTTACAGGCGCGGGAGACGGTGCGTGAATATGATAAAGCTTCCGTGGGACTGGAGAGTACTGTAAAGGAAACTGGGGAATTAGAAAAACGTGCCAACTTAGCTGGTGTTGAACTTATAAAAGCTACTGAAAAATTATCTGCCATACGAAGAGAAATAAAGGATTATGATTCGAGGAGAGCGAAACAGGAGAGATTATTAAAAGACGTAACTCAGGTGAGTACGACTGATGGACATATTTATACCTCCAGATACAAAGTATATGGGGCTATGTAGGAGTCCTGCTTGTTGGTCTGTCGGTCGGTCAGTTTGTGGACATTTTTTGTGATCGCTATTTCTCAGTAACTATTAGCCGGAATTCAATTAAACTTCACATGGGTGACTAGTACCAAGCCTACTTGTGCATATTGTTGGTATGTTGCTTGAGAATAATTTTTCAATGAGTTAAAGGCCCTTGAATTTTTCATACATATTTTTTGTGGTCACTATTTCTGTTAAAGCAGGCAGCAAAAGGGTGCAATATCTGTGTCATGGAGCCATTTTGGGGTATTCATTACCTTCAATGATATTTCTAGTTTCTAGATTTTTTCAGTTGTTATCTGCACATTTTTTTACCTACATGTTTGTTGTTGTTGTTCTATTTAAGAATAATGTAAATACTGGATAATAAAAATTAAATAAATTAGTTAAAACTTATAAATATGTGATGGTCAGTGTTTATAATGATGATTATAACAGATACATATTACTGTGAGTGTATAATTATGAGAGATCACATATAACTGTAAGTTTAGTTTATATATTATTGTAAGTTTATATGTGAGATCACATATTACTTATGTTTTTATGAGAGATCACATATCACTGTATGTTTATATGAGAGATCACATATCACTGTATGTTTATATGAGTGAACACATATTAATGTATGTTTATATGAGAGATCGCATATTACTGTATGTTTATATGAGAGATCACATATAACTGTAAGTTAAGTTTATATATTATTGTAAGTTTATATGTGAGATCACATATTACTTATGTTTATATGAGAGATCACATATCACTGTATGTTTATATGAGAGATCACATATCACTGTATGTTTATATGAGAGATCACAGTTATATTAATGTATGTTTATATAAGAGATCACATATTACCGTAAGATAACATGAGAAACCATGTATAACTCAAGTTTACTCTTCTACAGTTAATAACCAAGAGAGATTCAGAATTTAAAGATTTGGATGGCCGTTCCAAATCCACCCAACAAAAGTAAGTCATAAACTGTTTCTTAACACGAATATAAGTTAAGTTATCATTTCAACCAACAAGTCTGAATAAGCAAATTTACATCTTATTTTATCATGGATTTCATGTGTTAATAATGGCTTTTGTTTAGTTAATAAATTATCCATCACCCTTAATGTCTTTGTACAAAATTATGTTTCCATGTGCCAATGCTATGAAATTATATTCAGTCATTCCATAATGATCATAACTGCTCTTTGGTGTTGTTTTTTTTTCTTCAAAATTTGTAAACATCTACTGCGTGGTTTAGCATAGACACATAAACTCATTTGGTTGAATTTGTGCTTCTCTTGTTTTAAAGTCTGCAATTAAATTTCTTTTTGCTTGTCTTTAGTTTAACACGGTTACAGGCCGAGCTCACTCAAGCCACTAAAAAGGAGCGTGATACGGTGGCCGCACTACGCGACTCCGAGGATATCTTGGCAAAACGCCGCAACGAGATTGCCCGTATGAGAGATCAGGTATGTGATCATTAGACTTTATGTAATGTATTCTTTAAAATGAATTGTTGATGCGAGTTGCTGTTTATATTCTTGATTATATATCATGCTTCCTTGTATATACGTGAACATATCAAACAAGGTCATAACTGAAACATGCATTATTTACCAAAAACATTATGCTACGTTGAGTTAAAAAACATATTAAGAAAAAAAGTATTTAGTGATGTTGGGATAGAAGCATGGAAGCAATCAAATGAGAACAGAAAGTTGTCAATGTAAAATAGTAAATATCAACTGAGGCTATGTGTATATATCAACTGAGGATATGTGTATATATCAACTGAGGATATGTGACAGCGTGGTCATCTCTGTGCATTTATGCTGACAATACATCAGGTTTATTTTAAATGATAAGTTTGTTTAAGTGTTGACCTTGCTGCTATTCACAGTTTTAAAATAAGTTTTAGTAACATTGTGTACATTATATACCATGATTATGTTTGTGTATACACATATGTAATAGTAAAGTCATTCATGCGGCATAAATCTCCTTGCATCTTCATGACATGATTGTAGATTCACATTTTAGTGCAATAGTTACCTTCCTTTGAGCTGATTACATTATAACATTGTGGTTTATATCTCGCATATACATGCTATATGTTTGTGTTGTCTTGTTCCACTCATCTTTTCTTTGTGTCACATGCTGATTATTTTGAATTGCTATAGTGGTGGTCACTTTGTCTGTTGTCATGGCAACTGTCAATCACAAACATTGCGATAATTAAAATATGCATGCTTGTAATACAATTATCCGAGAAGCTGGTTATATATGGCATATCACATATCAATAATAAGTGATTTTAGAAATTAGAGAAATTAGAGTTGGCCTTCTTACCTCCAAAGTTTTGTCCTACCACTGTAGTATAAAGGATTTCCATGTAACCATGGATCTGATACAGGTCTTGTATAAAAGAATCGCATTTACTGTTTTATTTTTTGGAAGTAAAACATGGTACAACATTGATTTTGTATTAAAAGACAATAATACAAGGTAACTTGTTATAGTAGATATAGGAAGCGTGAGAATCTATCCAAATATTTCACTGAGGTGGAAATCCAAGTCTGCAGTTAAGATATGGAAAATATCAGCCCTCAATTTAGATGTTAACATTCAGTTGAAATATTAAGCTAAAGTTTTGCCCTCAGTTCAGATATGAGAAATATCAACCCTAAATTTTGGCTATCAGTTCTGCTAAATAAATCTCTGCCCTCAGTTCAGATACAAGAAATCCAAGCCTGCATTTCAGATATAAATTCCATATATAAACAGTTTCAATTTCATTAAATATCTTGTTTTAATATATCAGTGGATGGTTCTACATGTAACAATCAGCTGGAAGAACAATTATTTGTGGTAACACTATGTCATGATCGTTATGAAATCATTTCTATAAAATTCCATTTGATACATGTGCAGTTATACATTATATTATATGCAAATATGCAAATATACAAAACACATTCTGCTGCTGTGATGGTGCCTTCCATTCTTTCTAGTATTTTGTTAACTTAACACAGTCTGTATTTAACCGTAATATCATTTTGACTAATTTAATCTGTTCTGTGTTTACTTGTAGTGTCATATTGATCTAGACCTAATAATTAGTGTAAAATACATGTTATGTACAGATACCAGTCCTGTGCTTTGATTAAATATAGTATTTCTGCTTTGATCATTTATAGATATAGACATAAAAAAATCAAACAAAATAATTGCTTTGTAAAAGAATGCTCAACTTGATCGTCTGTGTAAAATATTCTGCTAGTTTAAGAAATATTGTACATTAACTAGCCGCCTTTCACATGCATTCTGTTGGTCTCATATTACTTAATGTACATAATTAACATAAAATTATTGTACTAACTTATCTCTGTTAACAAATCAGCATTCAAAATGACAATATTAACACAGTTTGGAATGGACAGTGCATCTGAATCAGTTATGAAAATAGAATAAAAATAATCTTTATTAATGGTGCATCATGCATTTCACGAAACTGTAATTATTTCTCTCCAGTATTATATTTTTTAAAATTCTATAAAGTTGGTAAGATGTTGTTATTTACAAGACAAAATATTTAAGTTGAGCATTTTTAATTAAATACAAAAAATTATTACTAGTAAATAGACATAGGGAACTTATTTGTGATTGCAGCTTTTCAAAGTAACGGCACCACGAAGCGAACGTCGTCCACGAGCGTACATGTATATATAGGACAGTTTTACACCATCTTTGTTTACCAATCTGAAATACTGATAAGTGTAGAATTTGAAAGATGGATATTGTTCAGTTTATGAATGAGTGGTTACGTACATTTATGACATTGTTACTGAAATCAACAGTCAAATAATGGTAAAAGGAAAAATGTTGCCGCATATGGTAAAACACAGTAATGTTACTTGAACTGATAAAGAAGTGTTGATGCCTAATAAATGTGTTGGAACACTGATAAAGAAGTGCTGATGCCTGATAAATGTGTTGGAACACTGATATAAAAAAGTGAAATTAATTTATGTAAATGTTACTATAAGATAAAACTGATATAACTGTGTACAGTGTAACAATGCCTACCAGCATAAAGTTGTAAAAAATATAAATATATAGATAAAACGGATAAAGATGAATAAACAGCTCATTATAAACTACAATAAAAACTGCTACAATATGCAGAGAAATCAGATAGATGAACATTTTAAATGAATAATTTCTTTAGAATTTGCTGTGAAAAAATTAATTTTGAACAGAGGCATTAATAATGAATTGGACAGTTAAAATGCCAAATGGAGATATCTGTATATAGTGACTAATACCTTGTGCCTCCGCAATATTGTGTAAATATGTGATACCTTCTGGCTGTGATATACATTTAGCTGTGATTAAGTTGTATGTGAAATAGTGATGTTGAGAACAGTGCTAATAATTCAAGTTTAGTAAGATTTCAAATTGGAGATACGTAAATCTTTTAAGTTGGAGGACTTTAACCTGGAAGAAATGTTCTGTTGTCTGTGATTGCTAAGTGAAGATGGTTACACATTATATATGAGCGTGTGTGTTAGGCTTGTAGTGACTAACACTATTATAGTGAGTTTATGTGATACTAACATGTGTACAACTCCATATATATGCACCTTCAGTAAACACAGACTGGTTATCTGGAGGCACACTCATGACCGCTCAGTTATTTATGTTAAACAGTTACACCTGTGTTAAAGGACACCTGCATTAAGCACCTTATCTCCTGTATCTACATGGTTGAGTGTAAATAAAACTTCCTTAGAGGCCATTTTGGCTCTCTTCCCTTCAAGACAGATTTGATTTAAGTTAGTCCCACTTGTTTGCATCACACTGTCAAGACAATAAATTGAAATGCTCTGTACGACACTGTCAAGTCAATAAATTGAAATGTTCTGTACGACACTGTCAAGTCAATAAATTGAAATGTTCTGTATGACACTGTCAAGTCAATAAATTGAAATATATGACACATTCATATTTCCACCAAGCCTCCTATCCGGTCAAGAAAGTCAGTGATTTTTCTCTGCAAATAAATCAATTGACCCATCAGCTAGATTACCATATTTAGTTATCACAGTGTTTTTTCCTAGTTTAGTCATCTGTCTTGCTGATAGTTGTTTTAGCTATGGGTGAACAATCTGGGGTTTTGTAAATATACTTTGCAATCCTTGCCACATTTCTTCAGTACTTTACAAAAAGCACCAGTTAATAATTATTGTGCTCCAACGTTTTTTAGCATTAATATTATTTCTGACTTGGATCACACCCATTTCATTGTTATTACCCCCTCATAGCATAGCAATAAATTTATATCAAATGAACAAGGCTGTTTGTGGTGATGCGAAATATTAGTTGCAGTAGTGTTTGCTTTTTGATGTTTAGATTTTTTCTGGAATAAGGGAGCACAAAATTTAATTTCTGTAAAGAAATTTTGTAACATTATATTTTACTGGTAATATAATGTGTCATTGCATGTACCTGTATATATTTAAATAGGCCATATTTTTTATTTTTTTAATTTTTTTTGTTTAAAAAAATGTGTAGTAAAGAAGAAGGACTTGTTATCAGACTATTCTGTTAAATAAAATATTGTTTTACTTGTCCCTTCTGGAAAAAAGTTAGACTGACCCCCACCATGTGTCATTGTGATAAACCTGTAATGTATAGGCTGCCTGTAGTCCAGCTCCTTCCACACTTTGCTTATTCTTACACAGACTGGTTATGTAGAATCTAAAGACCAATAAGAGTGAGTTGGGCACAATTCTGGGCATTGTGATATATTATAAGACTTGGTTTTCAAGGGCTGTGCTCCTTTTTCAATATGATGAAACTTTGTGGACACTACAGACATCAAGTGGACATGTCCATAATTCATTTTCCTCGTGTTATTGTCAAATAATATTTGTGACAATAATCACAAAATTCTTCAACTCCCCCCCCCCCCCCCCTTCCACAGTTGTAATCTGAATCTGGTAAAACTTTATGGACAATCCATACATATGTCTCACCTGACATAGGTGGGAATATAAATTCATTAAAGACATCGTGTTTTCCCCCCTTTAACAGAATAAAGAATAAGGTAAATACAGTAGAAGAAAATGATAAATTTCTTGATTAAACAATAAAAAAGAACTGCCTATGTATAAATAATTGTACTATATGGTATTATTTATTTGTTATGTACAGTGCTCTGTAATTATGTATTATATACCGTATTGTACTATATGGTATTATTTATTTGTTATGTACAGTGCTCTGTAATTATGTATTATATACCGTATTGTACTATATGGTATTATTTATTTGTTATGTACAGTGCTCTGTAATTATGTATTATATACCGTATTGTACTATATGGTATTATTTATTTGTTATGTACAGTGCTCTGTAATTATGTATTATATACCGTATTGTACTATATGGTATTATTTATTTGTTATGTACAGTGCTCTGTAATTATGTATTATATACCATATTGTACTATATGGTATTATTTATTTGTTATGTACAGTGCTCTGTAATTATTATGTATTATATACCGTATTGTACTATATGGTATTATTTATTTGTTATGTACAGTGCTCTGTAATTATGTATTATATACCGTATTGTACTATATGGTATTATTTATTTGTTATGTACAGTGCTCTGTAATTATGTATTATATACCGTATTGTACTATATGGTATTATTTATTTGTTATGTACAGTGCTCTGTAATTATATATTTTATACCGTATTGTACTATATGGTATTATTTATTTGTTATGTACAGTGCTCTGTAATTATGTATTATATACCGTATTGAGCATTTAGAACGGTTTGTTGTACCAGTGAATTAAGGGTATGAAAATTGTTTTTATATGAATTTATATCCATAGAAATGAATTGAGCTTCTATATTTTTATATTCCTGTAGTATTATTTATGTTTGTGGGAAGATGTATTAATATGTACATTGTATCATCTATAAAAACTGGTTATGAACATGTGAAAAATCAATATAAATGTTATATCAAAATAGATTAATAAAATGAAACCAACAAAAATATTTTTCTTGTTTTGTATTGTTTACTTTAAATAATTTATCATAATTTATTAAAGTTTTATAATTAATATATGAAAAGTCGCATTCCCTGTTTCTACTTTTGGATTGAACGTCACTATGACCTTTAGAAAGAGTTCACAGTACACTCAGACTCATGACTCAGTTAATGATATCAGCTGTGGTAAGAAGAGTAATGCTATTATAAGGTGGCTTCCTTCTAACGTCGTAAAATTCAGTGATGCATGGAAAATTATGATTTTATTACTAATCTATTGTTTGAAGCATGTTCCTTTTATGACACATTTGTATTGCTTTTAACCCCATTACTATAATTTGTTTCATATATTGGGCAACACATTACAATTTGTCTGAGTTATTTCCCTTTTTAAAGAGCTTAAATGAAAAAGGGAGGTAATTCAAATCTTGGTTCCCAGCTTAGTGTTAAGTTAACACCATACACAGCAGCAGAAATAGGTTTATTTTGAGAGGAAATACTCATGGCAGGGAAATTATAAAGGTAAACCATGCACCAAACTGTGTTCTGATTTGTTGGCAGTGGTGGGGTGCAGTGATTGTTTGTCTCCAGGAGCATATGACTGCATAGTACAAGACATTAATTGTGAAAGATGTTAATTGTGAAAGATGTTAAATCTTGATTAGATGCTTAAAACTTAAGTTAATTTAAAACCATGAAATATAGTGCTCCGGATAAGCTCCATATTTGCGTATTTTAGTCTAATAAATTCATGGAAAATGCAAACAAATGAAAATGCTTACAGTACCTGCTATGCAAAACATTGTTAGTACATTCTGCTGTTTCACATTTCCTGTATTTTGGTAAACAGGTAATAGCCAGATAAACCTGTTCCCGGTTTTAACGGTTTGTACCTCACAAGCTATTGTCAGAGTGAAAGTAGTAACGAGTACCAGTTTATTCAGCCTTCTCATACAGGCATTTCATGCTTAGTAATAAAAAAGCATCTAGATGATCAAGATCACACATTTTGGCAAAATCTCAGCTTGCAAAGGAAAAAATGTGTTCTAACCCAAATCAAGGTATAATTTTGAGTAACTTTGTGCCCACAAAGAGAAATGTTTTCAATAAGTATTTTTAAAAACAATATTATTTGACATTGTCAATGACAAATTTGACAATAACATCTGAGTTGCAGGCAGTTGCATTTATGCAAGAAGAAACAAGTTCAGCAACATTTAATACAATACTGATAATGTAAATCAAGAGTTGCAGGTAGCCACAACAAAACAATACTGTGCATTTTTCCCAACGAGTCAAGAGAACGCCATATAATACCAAGATAAGGCATTTGGATTAAACAATACTCCTTGTTGCACTCAATTATTGTTAACTTACTGAGTGAAAATCACCCAATTAATTCTTTGATTGAAGAGTTTTCACCCTATTCAGTCAGTTATTATCTGGGACACTGGAAATATATGTGTGTTTTTTTCAATTAGGTCTTGATGTGGTTTATATGTTCAGAGACATTTTTCACTCAGTCATGACATTGGGCGGATGTTTGTTTACTTTTCTCTACCTTTTTCTTTGTTTCTTTTTGATTGTTTCTTAATCATTTGTGTTATCTTAGCATGCATTGCTTGGCTACTACCCCTCATGTAGCTGCATGTATGGGTGACACCAACATAGATGTTAGCAGTGCCAGTCACTGTAATATAGATGTTAGCATCGCAGTCACTGTAATATAGATGTTAGCATCACAGTCACTGTAATAAGAGAAGTTAGCAGTGACAGTCTCTATAATGGAGAAGTAAGCAGTGACAGTCTCTATAATGAGGAAGTTAGCAGTGACAGTCTCTATAGAGGAGAAGGTAGCAGTGACAGCCTCTATAATGGAGATGTTAGCAGTGGCAGTCACTATTATGGAAAAGTTAGCAGTGACAGTCACTGTAATAGAGAAGTTTGCAGTGACAGTCTCTGTAATGGAGAAGTTAGCAGTGACAGTCTTTATAATGGAGAAGTTAGCAGTGACAGTCACTGTAATAGATAAGTTAGCAGTGACTGGTACTGAACTCTCTATATTGGAGAAGTCAATAGCAGTGACTGGTACTGCTACTGTCTATAGTGGAGAAGTTAGCAGTGACTGGTACTGCTACTCTATATAGTGCAGTAACAGTTGACAGTGACTGGTACTGCTGCTCTCTATAGTGGAGAAATTAGCAGTGACTGGTACTGCTACTCTATATAGTGCAGTAACAGTTGACAGTGACTGGTACTGCTACTCTCTATACTGGAATACGGTTAACAGTGACTGGTACTGCTACTCTCTATACTGGAGTTACAGTTAACAGTGACTGGTACTGCTACTCTCTATACTGGAGTTACAGTTAACAGTGACTGGTACTGCTATTCTCTACACGAGTTACAGTTGACAGTGACTGGTACTGCTACTCTCTACACTGGAGTTACAGTTAACAGTGACTGGTACTGCTACTCTCTATACTGGAGTTGCGGATAACAGTGACTGGTACTTCTTGTTGTTACAGTTAACAGTGACTAGTACTTCTACTCTCTATACTGGAGTTATGGTTAACAGTGACTGGTACTGCTACTCTCTATACTGGAGTTACAGTTAATAGTGACTGGTACTGCTACTCTCTATACTGGAGTTATGGTTAACAGTGACTGACACTGCTACTCTTTATTCTCGAGTTACGGTTAACAGTGGCTGGTACTGCAATTCTCTATGCTGGAGTTACAGTTAACAGTGACTGGTACTGGTACTCTTAATTCAGGAGTTACGGTTAACAGTGACTGGTACTAATACTCTCTATACTGGAGTTACAGTTGACAGTGACTGGTACTGCTACTTTCTATACTAGAGTTACAGTTAACAGTGACTAGTACTCTACTATCTATGCTGGAGTTACAGTTGAAAGTGACTGGTACTGCTATTCTCTATGTTGGATTTACAGTTAGCAGTGACTGGTACTGCTACTCTCTGTACTGGAGTTACAGTTGACAGTGACTGGTACTGCTATTCTCTATGCTGGAGTTACAGTTAGCAGTGACTGGTACTGCTACTCTCTATACTGGAGTTACAGTTGACAGTGACTGGTACTGCTATTCTATATGCTGGAGTTACAGTTAGCAGTGACTGGTACTGTTACTCTCTTCACGAGAGTTACAGTTGACATTGACTGGTACTGTTACTCTCTATGCTGGAGTTACAGTTAGCAGTGACTGGTACTGCTATTCTCTACACTAGAGTTACAGCTGACAGTGACTGGTACTGACTGCTATTCTCTATGCTGAAGTTACAGTTAGCAGTGACTGG
This sequence comes from Panopea generosa, assembly GCA_029582155.1. Lineage (NCBI taxonomy): Eukaryota > Metazoa > Mollusca > Bivalvia > Adapedonta > Hiatellidae > Panopea > Panopea generosa. The sequence goes on from CM055905.1 coordinate 52,694,745, forward strand.
TGCTGCTACTCTCTATATTGGAGTTACAGTTAACAGTGACTGGTACTGCTACTCTCTACACTGGAGTTACAGTTAACAGTGACTGGTACTGCTACTCTCTATACTGGAGTTACAGTTAACAGTGACTGGTACTGCTACTCTCTACACTGGAGTTACAGTTAACAGTGACTGGTACTGCTATTCTCTATGCTGGAGTTACAGTTAGCAGTGACTAGTACTGCTACTCTCTACATTAGAGTTACAGTTGACAGTGACTGGTACTGCTATTCTCTACACTAGAGTTACAGTTAGCAGTGACTGGTACTGCTACTCTCTACACTAGAGTTACAGTTGACAGTGACTGGTACTGCTACTCTCTACACTGGAGTTACAGTTGACAGTGACTGGTACTGCTACTCTCTACACTGGAGTTACAGTTGAAAGTGACTGGTACTGCTACTCTCTATGATGAAAGGTTGCACAATACATTTACACGCGTGAGCACTCATGTTATCATTATTCATTATGTTTTTTTATCTCATTTTTGCCTTCCATAGTTTAAGAAGAAGGTAAGGTGGTATACAGGACTCCCCCACCCCTCACTGCCCCTCATATAAATATGTATCTCTATTGTACAGCAACTCCTTCCATTTTGTAGTATATGTATGTCTACGGGGAGACATTAGCGAGGATATTAAGTTCTACTAAATTTATTTGCAAATTGTTTTGCTTGTTTTATATTTATAGAGCTTGAGACAGAAGAGTGGATATTCGTGAATGTCAAGATAGTTTACATTTTCCAAATATTGGAAGTAATTGCCATAAATTTTCTGTAGTACACTTACATAAGAAAGGGAGTGGCTGTGCAATATTTGATGCATATTTCATTATGCATGAAGCTTTCATTGATATGCATCTCCATTAATACATGGAATCGGGGGTTAACTCCGCATGTATTGCTATGTCATTCGGAATCATTTGTCTCATATATCCTTCATTTATCATTGCCTGATATTTTAATCTGCATGCTTATATCAGCCATTCATTCCCATTGCTTTATCCATTAGTTTCATCCTTCACAACTTTATTGTCCATCCACGCTTATTTGTATTTTCCCATACTTTATCAATTTTGTCCATGCTTTATCCATATTTGTCCTTGCTTTATCCATTTTTGGCCATGCTTAATCCATGCTTTATCCATACTATTCCAGTGCTTTGTCCATTATCTATATTTGCCATACTTTATTTATTATTTGCCCATGCTTTATCCATTATTTGCCCATGCTTTATCCATTATTTGCCCATGCTTTATTCATACTTTATCCATTATCTTCAATGCTTTGTCCATTATTTGCAATGCTTTATTCATTGATTGCACATGCTTTATTCATTATTATCCATACTCTATTCTTTTTTGGATATGCTTTGTCCATTTTTGCAATGCTTTATTCATTATTACCCATGCTTTATCCATTTATCTCCTATCCATTAGATACTGGAGATTATTTGTTTGATATGAAGCGTCTTGTGTATCTTTATACTACTATTTCAAATGTGACATTTTTATTCTGGGTGGCATACAGTGCAGCGGATAGAGTGTTGGCAGCTCATGCTAGAAATCAGTGGGCACATCAACACCCAGCACTGGTTCTACCCTGGAAACTGACTTGGGAGCTATTTATATAAGTTTTCTTTGTAACTGCACTTAACTAAATCAGTGGAAACTAAACAACATATTTGATCAAATCAGTCAAGTGCCTTATTTCCATTTAAATAAGTTACACATGGGATGAAGCAAATAGTCTCCAGTGACATGTAACATTCATATATCCATGAACTTATATGTGTCTGTATATGTGATTATATGTGTCTTGTATGTAATTTATACTGCATGAGTCGGTAATCTGTGTTGTTTATATTAGTATGTGGAAAAGGTAAGAGGGGCTGTGAATGTAATAATTTATACGACATCATGAGGAAATTATGGTTTATATAATTACATGTGTGTCACCAATGTTGGTGCATTATGCATTTATACTAAATATGTATGAAAATTTTACATAATTCAGTATAGCGGGGTTATTTTTGTGGGCAAATATTCTGCAGTTTGGGAAGAAAATGGTTAAAATTTGATTCTGTAAATAAAATTTTTGAGCTTATGTTGATTTCCACTACTACCTTGGTTAGTCGGTTTAGCTTGGATTGGACGCAGTGTCCGTCTCACAAATGTTAAAGCATATTTTCTCATGATGTGGTTGCAGCAATGCAGTGTCTGATGTCTGATAAGTAACATACATTGTGAAATGTAAAAACATCACCAAAGTGTTTTCTCCTTCCAACTGATTTACAACTTTGCTTGTCAATCCTCAGCTCATATTTACTCAGATACATGACCTGGGGCTAATGTATCTTATATAGATCTGTTGTGTCTGCATGTGCTGCAGGGTCCCAGCCGGGGGACAGAATTAGGTCGAGGGGGTGGGAAAGAAAAACTATGGGAAAAAAGTGATAATGGAGAGAATGTAACATGGTCATTTTGCTATGCTATATTTATCTAAACTTTAACCGCAGAATGAATAAAGAAAGTAGACCTACTTGTACCATTATAAACTAAACATAATAATGTTGTTACATAACTTACAATATTCCACATTCAGAAAATGGATAATTATTCATCATGTGTGCTGTGTATATTACATGTATCTCAATCCTACCATTTGCAGTGAGTGTATAATTAACATCAATATTAAATATTAATTATCTAAACGAAAAAAATCCAAATATTTGGTAGAATACTCCTGCCTAATTCTTGATCACATTTTTAACTGCTTTTGAAATTAGACATAAAATGTAGGCATTATTATCAATAAAAATATTAATCATACCTGGTGTGATAATAATCAAATGGAAAATATCTAAATAAAACAAGGCAATACATCTTACACTATTAAAACATTTGAAAAAATTGGTCATTAAATGAGGAACTTAAAATTTCAAGGCTATATATACATTATACAGGTTGCTTGTTTGAGCTTTATCTACATATCTTACTGTTGTCTTAAACATCTCCTGGAGATCGGGTATAAATAACCTCGGTTCAACACTCAAAATGGCGGAATGATTGTGAGGCTAAGATGTATTTGTTCACATTCAGATTGATCAGCAGAAACACGAGCTGGAGAAGGTGGATCACATGATGGGCAAGAAACGGACAGAGTTACAGTTCCTGACGGAGAGTCTTGAACGTAAACAAGGGGAGATAAACCAGCTCATACGCGAAACAGAATCTGAGCTTAGTAGTAATAAACGAGAACTCAAGGTAGGTAACTCCCCGAGAACTCAATATAGGTAACTATACAAGAACTCAAGGTAGATAACTCAGTGAGAACTCAAGGTAGCTAACTTCACGAGAACACAATGAAGGTAACTGTGCGAGAACTCAATATAGATAACTCGGCATGAACTCAATGTGTGTGACTCCGTGAGATTTTAAGGTGCGTAACTCCGCAAGAACTCAAGGTCGGTAACTCCCTGATTTAAAATGGAGAGTTACTGTTACAAGGTCCAGAGCAACATATAGAAGAAACACGGTTGATTCTCTTCTACAAAGGTTAGAATGGTAGGGCTAACATTCCCTTCAATGAGCTAGTATCTCCTGTAAGGCAAGGTCATGGTAGGAATGGAATTTCATTTGTTGTTCCTTATGCAATAACAGATAGTTTCAAGTTTAGTTTTATTCCAAACACTTTAAGGGGTTGGAATTAAATTCCAGCTGAGGTCATTTCCAAAGAGAATGCAGCCACTGATTTCAGCTATTGGAAGTAAGTAGGTTTCTGGATGTGCAGGTGCTCACATGTCAAAATAACCTTCCACTTTAAATAATGGAGATCAAGATGCAGTTGTTGCCAAATTTTTGTGAATTTTATATGCGGTATGATCTAATATGTGAAGTGACATGTTTGTGTGACTTCTGGGGAGTTGTCAGCTATATTTGAAAGTGAATCTAACACATGTGTGATTATTACAGGAGAGCAGAGAACTGTTACGCAGCCTGGAGGTACAGAGGGGGGATTTGAACTCCCAGATCAAATCCAAGAGGACAGAACTGCAGAAGATCAAAGATGAAATTGACACAGACGATGGAGTGCTGCAGGTAAGAATGATAAAATGTATCATTCTTTATTGTGATTGTTTGGTGCATTGATGACAGACACTTTTGGCGTTTTTTGAAATAATGGCCAAGTGTACCAATAACATTGTGTCAAATGAACAGTGTAAACTGTCATCTGTACCAAATGTCAAGTACATGATTTATTGCTTCAGATAATCTTTCTGCATGTAAACGCTTACTTTATTATTTTTTTCTGTTAAGTTTCTGGGTATACTTTTTAGCCAGTTAAGTAACTTTATAATAGTATCTGAAAAACAAAATTTCTGGATGATTGAACAAATTATGTGCATCTTGACTTTTAATGCAGATTAAATTTGTTTGGTATTTTTCATTATGTTACATACATTACCACATTTCTTACAGAAAACCAAATGCATTACCACATTTCTTACAAAAAACCAAATACATAACCACATTTCTTACAGAAAACCAAATGCATTACCACAGTTCTTACAGAAAACCAAATACATTACCACATTTCTTACAGAAAACCAAACATAACCACAGTTCTTACAGAAAACAAACCAAATACATAACCACATTTCTTACAGAAAAAAAACAAATGCGTTACCATATTTCTTACAGAAAACCAAATGCATTACCACATTTCTTACAGAAAACCAAATACATAACCACAGTTCTTACAGAAAACAAACCAAATACACAACCACATTTCTTACAGAAAACCAAATGCATTACCACAGTTCTTACAGAAAAAACAAAATGCATTACCATGTGTCTTACAGAAAACCAAATACATAACCACATTTCTTTCAGAAAACCAAATGCATTACCACATTTCTTACAGAAAACCAAATGCATTACCACATTTCTTACAGAAAACCAAATACATTACCACATTTCTTACAGAAAACCAAATACATTACCAGTTCTTACAGAAAACCAAGTGCATTACCACATTTATCACAGACCATCAAATACCATTACCCGTTCCATGTAGAACATCACATATCATTCTTGCAGAATATCATATACCATATCTATTTCCATTAAATACATTAAAATAATACCTTCCCATGTGTTTTACAGAACATCAAATAACATCTTACCACATTTCTTCCTTTTTACCATGTTCTTTGCAGAGCATCAAATATTTGCTACATTCCTTGCAAAACACCAAATACACTACCAGATTTCCTGTAGAACAACAAACACCTTACCACCTTTCCTGCAGAGCAACAGACATCTTACCACCTTTCCTGCAGAACAACAAACACCTTACCACCTTTCCTGCAGAGCAACAGACACCTTATCATCTTTCCTGCAGAACATCAAACACCTTTTACCTAAGTCTTGCAGAGAATATTAAATATTGCTAAATTCATTGCAGAACACCAGATACCCTAACATTTTCCTTGTAGAACATAAAAATATATTTTTACATTTCCGCAGAAACTAGTTAACACAGTGAACAAACACAAGTCCGACCTGAAGCACACATTTGAAATGCAGCGTCTGGAGCAGACTGAACTTGACAACCTAAAATCCCAGCATGCACAGCGACTTGCCGACCTGGAAAAAACTCAAAGGGAACTCCTTGATGTAAGTCTGAAGTAAATTTTCTTTGATTTTCTTTTTCTTTTAAGTAAATTGTTAAAATGTTCAATAATAAACAAATTTAAGTATATTGAATGATATTTCGTAATCACATCACAGACATGACATTATATGTTTTGTGCAGTTTGTATAACCGGAACATGAATATCAGCTAGAAACATTAACTTTTATAAGTTCTGAACAGTTTAATAAAAAGTTAGTTTCCATGATGAATGACATGATGGCACTAGAACTAAAATTATACACTGGACCTTTAATAATACACCAGTCCTTTAATAATACACCAGACTTTTAATAATACACCAGACCTTACACCAGACCTTTAATACACTGGACCTTTAATACACCAGACCTTTAATACACTGGACCTTTAATACACCAGACCTTTAATAGACTGGACCTTTAATACACCAGACCTTTAATACACTGGACCTTTAATACACCAGACCTTTAATACACTGGACCTTTAATAATACACCAGACTTTTAATACACTGGACCTTCAATAATACATCAAACCTTTAATACACTGGACTTTAATAATACACTGGACCTTCAATAATACACCAGACCTTTAATACACTGGACCTTTAATACACTGGACCTTTAATACACCAGACCTTTAATACACTGGACCTTTAATACACCAGACCTTTAATACACCAGACCTTTAATACACCAGACCTTTAATACACTGGACCTTTAATACACCAGACCTTTAATACACTGGACCTTTAATAATACACCAGACTTTTAATACACTGGACCTTCAATAATACATCAAACCTTTAATACACTGGACTTTAATAATACACTGGACCTTCAATAATACACCAGACCTTTAATACACTGGACCTTTAATACACCAGACCTTTAATACACTGGACCTTTAATACACCAGACCTTTAATACACTGGACCTTTAATACACCAGACCTTTAATACACTGGACCTTTAATACACCAGACCTTTAATACACTGGACCTTTAATACACCAGACCTTTAATACACTGGACCTTTAATACACCAGACCTTTAATACACTGGACCTTTAATACACCAGACCTTTAATACACTGGACCTTTAATACACCAGACCTTTAATACACTGGACCTTTAATAATACACCAGACTTTTAATACACTGGACCTTCAATAATACATCAAACCTTTAATACACTGGACTTTAATAATACACTGGACCTTCAATAATACACCAGACCTTTAATACACTGGACCTTTAATACACTGGACCTTTAATACACCAGACCTTTAATACACTGGACCTTTAATACACCAGACCTTTAATACACTGGACCTTTAATACACCAGACCTTTAATACACTGGACCTTTAATACACCAGACCTTTAATACACTGGACCTTTAATAATACACCAGACTTTTAATACACTGGACCTTCAATAATACATCAAACCTTTAATACACTGGACTTTAATAATACATCAGGCCTTTAATAATACACCAGACGTTTAATAATACACTGGACCTTAAACTAGACCTATCACTGTAGTGATGAATACCCCCGAACGTCGCCATGACAGAAAATGGTTAACCATTGTATGAAGTTTTATTAATTAATATCCAATAGTTTAAAAGTAATGCTCCAGACAAAAGAAATTCTTAATAAAAGAGAATGTTATGGATTGAGTTGTTTGTATTGTTAATTTTTTTATGGTTTTGTTAAAATTAAAAACGTTCTTTTTAATTATTGTGCAGTGTACAAGCTTTCATGGCAATCAATAAATGTTATACTTTTTCGAGTTTTATGGATAAGAAACAAACAAGAGCACTAGGAATACAATATCGAACCTGCTTTGCTCGAACTCCATGAATTCATCAACTTGGTTCTTTCATGAACTTTATTAAACTGTTATCACTGATGGCTTTAAAAGTACTTTAAAAGTACTGCACCAGACAAGGGAAATATATCAAAGGGCAATAACTCTGTAATTAGCAAGAATAGAGTTATGTTTCTAGTACACTGCACTTCCTGTCATTATATTCTACCATTGTATGAAGTTTGATGAAATTCCATCCAGTACTTTAAAAGTAATGCTCCGGACAAGGGAAATATATCAAAGGGCAATAACTCTGTAATTAGCAAGAACAGAGTTATGTTTCCTGTACACTGCACTTCCTTTCATTATATTCTACCATTGTATGAAGTTTGATGAAATTCCATCCAGTACTTTAAAAGTAATGCTCCGGACAAGGGAAATATATCAAAGGGCAATAACTCTGTAATTAGCAAGAATAGAGTTTTGTTTCTTGTACACTGCAATTCCTTTCATTATATTCTACCATTGTATGAAGCTTGATGAAATTCCATCCAGTACTTTTCGAGTTATGCTCCGGACAAGAAAAAATATCAAAGGGCAATAACTCTGTAATTAGCAATAATAGAGTTATGTTTCTTGTACACTGCACTTCCTCTCATTATATGCTACCATTGTATGAAGTTTGATGAAATTCCATCCAGTACTTTAAAAGTAATGCTCCGGACAAGGGAAATATATCAAAGGGCAATAATTCTGTAATTAGCAAGAATAGAGTTTTGTTTCTTGTACACTGCACTTCCTGTTATTATATTCTACCATTGTATGAAGTTTGATGAAATTCCATCCAGTACTTTAAAAGTTATGCTCCAGACAAGGGAAAATATATCAAAGGGCAATAACTCTGTAATTAGCACGAATAGAGTTATGTTTCCTGTACACTGCACTTCCTCTCATTATATTCTACCATTGTATGAAGCTTGATGAAATTCCATCCGGTACTTTTCAAGTTATGCTCCGGACAAGAAAAAATATCAAAGGGCAATAACTCTGTAATTAGCAATAATAGAGTTATGCTTCTTGTACACTGCACTTCCTCTCATTATATTCTACCATTGTATGAAGTTTGATGAAATTCCATCCAGTACTTTTCAAGTTATGCTCCGGACAAGAAAAAATATCAAAGGGCAATAACTCTGTAATTAGCAAGAATAGAGTTATGTTTCTTGTACACTGCACTTCCTCTCATTATATTCTACCATTGTATGACGTTTGATGAAATTCCATCCAGTACTTTTCAAGTTATGCTCTGGACAAGGAAAATTGCGGACAGACCGACCGACAGACCAACAGACCGACAGACCGACCTCAGGGTGACTCCAGTATACCCCCTCAAAACTTCGTTTGTCGGGGGTATAATAATACACAGGACCTAATACACCAGACTTTTAATAATACTCCAGACCTTTAATAATACACAATACCTAATACACCAGACTTTTAATTATACACAAGACCTTTAATAATACACATGACCTAATACACCAGACTTTTAATAATACATCAGACCTTTAATAATACACCAGACCTTTAATAATACACAGGACCTAATACACCAGACACTTAATAATACACCAGACCTTTTTATAATACACTAGACCTTTAATGATACACTGGACCTAATACACCAGACTTTTAATAATACACCAGACCTTTAATAATACACCAGACCTTTAATAATACACAAGACCTAATACACCAGATTGTTAATGCACTGGACCTTTAATAATACACCAGACCTTTAATACACTGGCCCTTCAATAATACACCAAACCTTTAATGCACCAGACCTTTAATACACTGGACATTAATAATACACCAGACCTTTAATAATACACCAGACCTTTAATAATACACTGGATCTTTAATAATACACAGGACCTAATACACCAGACTTTTAATAATACTCCAGACCTTTAATAAATACACAATACCTAATACACCAGACTTTTAGTTATACACCAGACCTTTAATAATACACATGACCTAATACACCAGACTTTTAATAATACATCAGACCTTTAATAATACACCAGACCTTTAATAATACACAGGACCTAATACACCAGACACTTAATAATACACCAGACCTTTTTATAATACACTAGACCTTTAATGATACACTGGACCTAATACACCAGACTTTTAATAATACACCAGACCTTTAATAATACACCAGACCTTTAATAATACACAAGACCTAATACACCAGATTGTTAATGCACTGGACCTTTAATAATACACCAGACCTTTAATACACTGGCCCTTCAATAATACACCAAACCTTTAATGCACCAGACCTTTAATACACTGGACATTAATAATACACCAGACCTTTAATAATACACCAGACCTTTAATAATACACTGGATCTTTAATAATACACAGGACCTAATACACCAGACTTTTAATAATACTCCAGACCTTTAATAAATACACAATACCTAATACACCAGACTTTTAATTATACACCAGACCTTTAATAATACACATGACATAATACACCAGACTTTTAATAATACACAGGACCTAATACACCAGACTTTTAATAATACACCAGACATTTTTATAATACACTAGACCTTTAATAATACACTGGACCTAATACACCAGACTTTTAATAATACACCAGACCTTTAATAATACACAAGACTAATACACCAGACCTTTAATACACTGGACCTTTAATAATACACCAGACCATTAATACACTGGACCTTCAACAATACACCAAACCTTTAATGCACCAGACCTCATAATACACTTGACTTTAATAATACACCAGACCTTTAATAATACACCAGACCTTTAAAAATACACCATACCTTTAATAATACACAATACCTAATACACCAGACCTTTGATAATACACAGGACCTAAATACCAGACTTTTAATTATACACCAGACCTTTAATAATACACAGGACCTAATACACCAGACTTTTAATAATACACCAGACCTTTTTATAATACACTAGACATTTAATAATACACTGGACCTAATACACCAGACTTTTAATAATACACCAGATCTTTAATAATACACCAGACCTTTAATAATACACAAGACCTAATACACCAGACTTTTAATAATACACCAGACCTTTAATATACCAAACCTTAAATACACTGTACCTTCAATAATACACCAAACCTTTAATGCACCAGACCTTTAGTACACTAGACTTTAATAATACACCAGACCTTTAATAATACACCAGACCTTTAATAATAAACTGGACCTTAAATAATACACAGGACCTAATACACCAGACTTTTAATAATACTCAAGACCTTTAATAATACACAATACCTAGTACACCAGACTTTTAATTATACACCAGACCTTCAATAATACACAGGACCTAATACACCAGACTTTGTATAATACACCAGACCTTTAATAATACACCAGACCTTTAATAATACACCAGACCTTTAATAATACACAGGACCTAATACATCAGACTTTTAATAATACACCAGACCTTTTTATAATACACTAGACCTTTAATAATACACTGAACCTAATAAGCCAGACTTTTAATTATACACCAGACCTTTAATAATACACCAGACCTTTAATAATACACAGGACCTAATACACAAGACCTTTAATAATACACCTGTCTAACTGATGTTAATTATAACAAGCACCTGTCTAACTGATGTTAATTATAACAAGATCCTTCACAGGTATTTGGTTGAGATAAAGATGTTCCTGCCTGAGATAATAATGTTTTTAATGGAGCCGAGGTTTAGTTAAGGTTTCCATCAATACGGTGTTACCAAAACTCTCAGTTGTATACCCAGGAGTGATTCTGTTTCTTGCATACACCTGAGATTTTCATATTTCTCTGAACAGATTTGTTGATTTACTTTTGAGATTATCGGAATTCCAGCTCGGTATTACAAGTATGGAAATTTATCTCACCCTAAGGTGATAGAAATATCTCACACTGGTAAATATGCAGATATCAATGTCAAATATCAAAATTATAACACTCACATCTGCTACTTGTATTTAAATTGTCTATAGGAGAAGAATGCTCTGGAGCAACTGAACTCTGATGTGAACAAGAAGACGTCAGAATTAGAGCGTGTCCGAGGCTGCGTGGAGCGAGACAGGCAAGATGGGGAGAGATTGGCCATGGAGAAACAGTCCTACGAGGATCGTATCACAACAATGACGAGAGAGAAGGAGATGCTGGAAGAGACGTATAAAACTCTTGATACCAAGATAGCGCACTTGAGAAGGTAGGTCAGAGGTCATAGGGCACAGGTGATATATGTGACAAAGTTTCTTTATTGTAAAAAGGTAAACTATCAGATTATCTCAGATATTCTCTAGATATTCTCCATTTCTGAAACCTTAATTCAGTTTAGAGGAAATATTAGGTCAGACAAAAGGTCACAATCACAGAAGAGTTGTTGAAAAAAAAGATTTATTGGGCTTGCATTTAGATTAATTAATAACAGTAAGTTAATAAGCATGGGAAATAACAACTATTGTTGAGTAGGGCATGCTACTTACTTAATTATATGTCATTTTGAAGTTAGTGACACAGATTTATCTGTATATGGCAGGTCTCAGAACACAATGGAGGAGAAGGTTGACAGTACGACACGGCGCCTTGAGACCCTTGAGGTGGAGCTACAGCGACGGGAACGTGAGATGACAGAGATGGACCGAGAGAAGTCTCACCTACAGAAAGACCTGCAGAACCTCAAACACAACATTAAAGGTTTGTACACACCATAAACATCTGCTAATATCAAACACAGAATTAAAGGTTCGTACACACCATAAACATTGAAGGTTTGTACACACCATAAACATCTGCTGATATCAAACACGTTTATACACACCATAAACATTAAAGGTTCGTACACACCGTAAATATCTGCTGATAATAAACTCAACATTAAAGGTTTGTTAACACAATAAACATCTGCTGATATCTAACACTACACTAAAGATTTGTACACACCATAAACATTTGATGATATTAAAAACAACATAAAAGGTTTGTAAACACCCTAAACTTCTGCTGATATCAAACAACATTAAACGTTTGTACACACCATGAACATTAAAGGTTTGTACACATAATAAACATCAAAAGTTTGTACACAAAATAAACATTAAAGGGCCATACACACTTTAAAAATCTGCGAAAATCAAACAAGACATTAAAGGTTCAAACACACCATAAACATCTGGTTAAATACATCAGTTTTTAATATGGGTCAAGTCAACAAATTCTCTGGAAAATAGATAATATAATTTATATCAACTTATAGCAGATATAGAAATAATATGTGGAGCTGTTGATGCAAGTTTTTATTCCCATAGAAATATATTTTGAATAAAATTATAACTTTCATGCAATTGAATATTGAATATTGATGAGCCAATTGGCAGGTTGATGTAGAAAAAAAGTTTAACTTTAGTTTCATAGTGTTGTTGTCTGTAACATAAATCATTTGGATGAATGACACATTTTCAGCCATAAAAGTTCTTTCAAGACTTTTTATATAGAAATTATGTTTACATAGATCATATAAAAGCAAATATGTTCACTACATAAAAAATTGGAAGTTTCTAACTGGTAAATATACAGTTTTCCTTGTTTACTGGCATATGAAATGACAAGGTTCCTTTTAGAATATTTGAATATTTATTTCTGAGTGAAAAAGTTATGCTTGAGGACCATGTTAGACATATATCATGTTTATTTTATTCTTTCAGATGGTAAGAGTGAGTTGAAGATCCTCAAGGACCATGTGAAAGATGCCGAAAATAAAATCAAGCACATGGAACAGGTGAGTGTAATATACAGTGTACAAATGTCAGTGTAATATACACCATTTACAGAATGTCAGTGTAATATACAGTGTACATAATGTCAGTGTAATATACCATGTACAGAATGTTAGTGTAATATACTATGTATAGAATATCAGTGTAATATACAGTGTACAGAATGTCAGTGTAATATACCATGTACAGAATGTCAGTGTAATGTACAGTGTACAGAATGTCAGTGTAGTATACCATGTACAGAATGTCGGTGTAATATACAGTGTACAGAATGTCAGTGTAATATACAGTGTACAGAATGTCAGTGTAATATACCATGTACAGAATGTTAGTGTAATATACCATGTACAGAATGTCAGTGTAATATACACCATTTACAGAATGTCAGTGTAATATACAGTGTACATACTGTCAGTGTAATATACCATGTACAGAATGTCAGTGTAATATACTATGTATAGAATATCAGTGTAATATACAGTGTACAGAATGTCAGTGTAATATACCATGTACAGAATGTCAGTGTAATGTACAGTGTACAGAATGTCAGTGTAGTATACCATGTACAGAATGTCGGTGTAATATACAGTGTACAGAATGTCAGTGTAATATACAGTGTACAGAATGTCAGTGTAATATACAGTGTACAGAATGTCAGTGTAGTATACCATGTACAGAATGTCAGTGTCATATACTGTGTACAGAATGTCAGTGTAATAGACAGTGTACAGAATGTCAGTGTAATATACAGTGTATAGAATGTCAGTGTAATATACTGTGTATAGAATGTCAGTGTAATATACAGTGTACAGAATGTCAGTGCAATATACCGTGTACAGAATGTCAGTGCAATATACCGTGTACAGAATGTCATTGTAATATACAGTGTACAGAATGTCAGTGTAATATACTGTGTACGGAATGTCAGTGTAATATAATATGTATACAATATCATTGTAATATACTGTGTACAGAATGTCAGTGTAATATACAGTGTGCAGAATGTTAGTGTAATATACTATGTATAGAATATCAGTGTAATATACAGTGTACAGAATGTCAGTGTAATATACTGTGTACAGAATGTCAGTGTAATATACAGTGTACAGAATGTCTGTGTAATATACAGTGTACAGAATGTCAGTGCAATATACTGTGTACAGAATGTCAGTGTAATATACTGTGTACAGAATGTCAGTGTAATATACTATGTATAGAATATCAGTGTAATATACAGTGTACAGAATGTCAGTGTAATATACAGTGTACAGAATGTCAGTGCAATATAGTGTGTACAGAATGTCAGTGTAATATACCGTGTACAGAATGTCAGTGTAATATACTGTGTACAGAATGTCTGTAATATACAGTGTACAGAATGTCGGTGCAATATACTGTGTACAGAATGTCTGTAATATACAGTGTACAGAATGTCAGTGCAATATACTGTGTACAGAATGTCAGTGCAATATACTGTGTACAGAATGTCAGTGCAATATACAGTGTTCAGAATGTCAGTGCAATATACCATGTACAGAATGTCAGTGTAATATACAGTGTACAAAATGTCAGTGTAATATATAGTCTACGGAATGTCAGTGCAATATACAGTGTACAGAATGTCAGTGTAATATACCGTGTACAGAATGTCAGTGTGATATACCGTGTACAGAATGTCAGTGTAATATACCGTGTACAGAATGTCAGTGTGATATACTGTGTACAGAATGTCAGTGTAATATACGTTGTATAGAACATCAGTGTAATATACAGTGTACAGAATGTTAGTGTAATATATCATATATAGAATGTCAGTGTGTCTGGTGAATCCAGTATGTTGACAGTGCTATGATTTGGAACAAATGGAGCAAGTTGCTGCCCTTAGATATTTCAGATTAAGGTTTTTTACAGAAAATACATAAAGATGGATTACAATGAGTGTTGAAAATGATGTTGAACCCCATTCAAATAAATAAGAATAAAAACGTCACCATTTTGCCACCATATAAATTATAGGATAGAAGTTTATTTTTTCCACTTCTGCACTTAGTTGAAATTGAGTTTTAAGTGATTATGTGGTTGATACTTCGTAGGAATTGCGAGACACAAACTTACAACGAGATGAGGCCAAACTTGAAATGGAACGTCTAAACGAGGGTATCCGTCAGTCACGTCTCACGCACGATGACTGTCTGCGACAACAACGTCAGAGAGAGGAAGAGTTACAGGACCTTATACGCACCATGGATGAACGCGAGATAGAATATCAGGAAACACGCAAGGTATTCCGATGTTTAAACTTCGTCAGTTAGGTTTATTTAATATATATAATGACATCTGAAGAACGTATTACAGATAACTGAATATTACATTATTTAGATGAAAGTTTATTAAAAGCAAGCAACATCCCATAGAGACCAATTCAGCTCTTCCCTATATTTGACTATCATATGGTATAGTTTGTGACACCCAGTACATTTGGTTTTAAATTGATTTAACTACTGTGAAATCATTTATTTTCGTGGGTATTAAATTTTGTAGTTTCCATTTCAAAGACATGGGGACTTAACTTCGTTATATCCCAATTTCAAAAAAATAAAAAAAAATAAAATAAGTTTACACTTTCGACATTGCATAGTGCATTCCAGTAATTAACCTCTGCTGTAATGCACACGCCGCGCGGCAGGGTTTATCACACCCGGCTATGCCAATAAGAGTTGGCACATGCCAATAAGTACAGACCCTAAACCGCTCAAGTACCCCAAATGCACGCAAACAGAGTGCACTAAGAGCGTAAGCGGAGCGCGAGCGTAAGTGGAGCCCGAGCGTAGCACAGACGGAGCACGAACGGATCGCAGATTGAGCGCTGACGGATCGGACCTGGACCGTAAGCAAACGCTGGATTTTGAATAATAAACGCACTCCTGAACGCATGAAATAGATCGAGTGCACTCAGACACGCTGAATGCACTCAGATACGCTGAGTGCACTCAGATGCGCAGTATATGCAGTATACGCTAGACACAGTAAGATATCTGATAACTAAACTGTTTGTGCGCTACTGAGTGCACTCGTTCATTCGGATACACTATTTTTCATTATTTGATCGTGAAGTCCATACTTAAAGTCGAGATAACAAAGAAATTTTCTTTCACATAAATATAAACCATGTAGTTTATATAAATGTTTTATTGTAAAACGCATGATAAAACTTATTTTGGTCAACAATTTATCAATTATAACATAAATATCAATATTTAGCTGATCAATACAATAATGTTTAAAATACCTATTATACAATAGACGATACATCAATGGTTATCTACGGTTTCAAGGCTAATTTAGTTGCATGTTTAAGCATGATTTGGTTTGGCGCAACAAATATATAAATAATTATATATATTGTGTAAATAACAATTCGAAAAGATTTCACTATTTGCCGTGTTATTTCGATATAAATTAGTTATAGAACATACAATACATGTACTTTATTTCGATTTAAGCGTATACTGCTCCAAATACAAAAATATCAAAGCATGCGTGAATCAAACGAAACATAGATATGCAGAAAATTATATGATTATGATTCTATTTGTTTGGGTATTTCGGCAAAATAAAAATTACCAATTTTCAATTTAATTTGGACTTAAGTTTTATATTTTCCCCAAACATAGTTACACTGAGTTTGTGCTTAGTTGTGAACAAATCTACGTAAAACTGTTATACTGCAATTAAAGTGGAAACATTATACTCGTGCACATCTCATTAAAATAATAGTAATAAATAAATTGTATTCTAAAATATAAAGTGGGTCAGTAGTATAGCGGATAGGGTGCTGGCTTCAGACGGCAGAGGTCGCGAGTTTTACCCAGGCTCTACCCAACCTCTTGAAACACAATTCAGTACCAGATCTAATAAGGAAATGCACTGGAGAATGCATAAGCTCTGAGCTTACTTCACAATCAAGCTGAATTAAATTAATGTAAAATAAATGTATGTATGCCAAATTAACACGACAGACCGAAATAATATAAAAGCTGTGACAAATCAATAAGTCAATATGTATACTATAATAATAGCTCCAATGAAAATAATATTTAAAACACTAAAACAAATAATGAAAGTAAAAAATAATACAAATAAAATACTACATTTTTACAAGGAATTATTTAGAGACATGTCTTTAATTTTTATTAGTTTTAAAATTGTAGGATTGTTTTATTTTGTAAATTAACAATTCTGATCTGTTTTTTATACGAAATCGCTATGGCAGCTGTGGTAAAATGACAACCCTGAATACACATCCCTTAATACGTGTATGTCACACTTTCTACCATTCATTCAGAACTGGCGTTGGGTTTTCGGTTCGTTAATTAAATGATATTAACATCATGATATTTACATACTTAAGCGTTCTGAAACTTCGAATAACCGATATCTTAAATGATTTTTTTATTTGTTAATTGGCTAGCAGTTTTTCTTTTTTATCTTTTCTTTTCAATCACATAATGTTGGCTCAATTAAGATTCATCCATCTGGTACGAATTACAATCAAAATGAAATCATACATATCTTCCGTGGTCAATAGACCGATAAGTCACCGCTTTAGCATATAACTTAATTGACACGGCTCTCACTGGCATGTGACATAACATAATTAACACCACGGGTGTGTTGCTGCGTGTCATATAATTAGCGGTATAGCACAGTGGGTGTTGTTTCAAACAAGTTTAATATAGTTTGTCATTTTAAATAATATATTAACATAAAGCATTCTATCAGTAAAAGAATAATTTGAGAAACCCGCTGAAAAAAGTTCATAGCTAAACTATGTTAAGTCACTGCTTGCACTGAGCAGCTTTATGGATTATTATAAGGCCAACGAGGTATCAACAGTATGGAATTATTTATTAAATTTAATTATTAATAACAATATATTTAGTTTATGTTGATGATGTATATGTAAATTTTGTGGACAAACTTTATTGTTTTTCTGTAACAAACGGCTTACGGTATATCAAAGAAGATACTGACGCAAACACATGTCGGTCTGAATAACAGAAGCCGGTATAACGTGGATATTCTTTGATCACCCAGACCACTGATCACATAACATATCAAAACATAGACACTTCCGTTAAACATGCCTTTGTACGCACGCATACTGTCCCTTTACAATGTTTTACACTTTTTTTTTACAATGTTTACCGTAGGTCTATACGTCACAATGTTTCAAAATGTTTGAACTCGATAGCATTTAGCTACAAGGTGACGGTTTATTTTTATCACCTCTGACATTTGATTGAAATACACTCACAGTGGGGTAAATTATAACACATCTCGCTACAAACACATGTCTATGAGTTGATGGACGTAGAATTAAAGATGATATGAGTATTAAAAAATTCTTACACTGTTTACAAAATTATTGAAGTAAATATTGATGTAGTATGACATAGGAAAGTATATAAATTAACGATAGATTATTAACCACAATGCAATGCACGTAGGCATATGAGCACAGAGGTAACTTATATGTTGACAGCATTACAAAGTGTAAACTAAGTTTGTGGGTATTTGATTTTGTTGTCTAGGCTCCCCACGAAAATAAATACGCAACGAAAATTAATGATTTCATAGTACAGTCCAACCTGTGTAAACAACCATCTCTATTACATGTAAGCAGTAACCTGTCTTAAGCAGCCACTATTGCTAATTCCCATTGTTATGTTTTCAGAAGAAATTAACCTGTATTAAGCAACAACCTGTCTTAAAAAGGTCACATTATCTCCATCCCTCGACTGGCTGCTTAAGACAGGTTTGACTGTATGTGATTTGACTACCATTATCCATATGGTACAGTATATGATGCCCGTCACTGAATGCACAGTAACTCCATGTTTACATTTCAGTCTCTAAACAAAGTGAGGAAAGAGGTGGAGAAGGAGGAGAGCAAACTATCCAAGGTAATATAGAACAGTCAGTAGTAGATCCAGGGGAAGGGGTTGGGGGGATAAACTATCCAAGGTTATATAGAACAGTCAGTAGTAGATCCAGGGGAGGGGTTGGGGGGATAAACTATCCAAGGTTATATAGAACAGGCAGTAGTGGATCCAGGGAAGGGGTTGCGGGGATAAACTATCCAAGGTAATATAGAACAGACAGTAGTATATCCAGGGAAGGGGTTGGGGGGATAAACTATCCAAGGTAATATAGAACAGGCAGTAGTAGATCCAGGGAAGGGGTTGGGGGGATAAACTATCCAAGGTAATATAGAACAGGCAGTAGTGGATCCAGGAAAGGGGTTGCGGGGATAAACTATCCAAGGTAATATAGAACAGGCAGTAGTGGATCCAGGGAAGGGGTCGGGGGGATAAACTATCCAAGGTTATATAGAACAGGCAGTAGTAGATCCAGGGAAGGGGTTGGGGGGATAAACTATCCAAGGTTATATAGAACAGGCAGTAGTGGATCCAGGGAAGGGGTTGGGGGGATAAACTATCCAAGGTAATACAGAACAGGCAGTAGTGGATCCAGGGAAGGGGTTGGGGGGATAAACTATCCAAGGTTATATAGAACAGGCAGTAGTGGATCCAGGGAAGGGGTTAGGGGGATAAACTATCCAAGGTTATATAGAACAGGCAGTAGTGGATCCAGGGAAGGGGTTGGGGGGATAAACTATCCAAGGTAATATAGAATAGGCAGTAGTAGATCCAGGGTAAGGGGTTTGGGGGATAAACTATCCAAGGTTATATAGAACAGACAGTAGTGGATCCAGGGAAGGGGTTTGGGGGATAAACTATCCAAGGTTATATAGAACAGGCAGTAGTAGATCCAGGGAAGGGGTTGGGGGGATAAACTATCCAAGGTTATATAGAACAGGCAGTAGTGGATCCAGGGAAGGGGTTGGGGGGATAAACTATCCAAGGTTATATAGAACAGGCAGTAGTGGATCCAAGGAAAGGGTTGGGGGATAAACTATCCAAGGTTATATAGAACAGGCAGTAGTAGATCCAGGGAAGGGGTTTGGGGGATAAACTATCCAAGGTTATATAGAACAGGCAGTAGTGGATCCAGGGAAGGGGTTGGGGGATAAACTATCCAAGGTTATATAGAACAGGCAGTAGTAGATCCAGGGGAAGGGGTTGGGGGGATAAACTATCCAAGGTAATATAGAACAGGCAGTAGTGGATCCAGGGAAGGGGTTGGGGGGATAAACTATCCAAGGTAATATAGAACAGGCAGTAGTGGATCCAGGGAAGGGGTTGGGGGGGGATAAACTATCCAAGGTAATATAGAACAGGCAGTAGTGGATCCAGGGAAGGGGTTGGGGGGATAAACTATCCAAGGTTATATAGAACAGGCAGTAGTGGATCCAGGGAAGGGGTTGGGGGGATAAACTATCCAAGGTAATATAGAACAGGCAGTAGTGGATCCAGGGAAGGGGTTGGGGGGATAAACTATCCAAGGTTATATAGAACAGGCAGTAGTGGATCCAGGGTAATGGGTTTGGGGGATAAACTATCCAAGGTAATAAAGAACAGGCAGTAGTGGATCCAGGGAAGGGGTTGGGGGGATAAACTATCCAAGGTAATATAGAACAGTCAGTAGTAGATCCAGGGGAAGGGGTTTGGGGGATAAACTATCCAAGGTTATATAGAACAGGCAGTAGTGGATCCAGGGAAGGGGTTGGGGGGATAAACTATCCAAGGTTATATAGAACAGGCAGTAGTGGATCCAGGGAAGGGGTTGGGGGATAAACTATCCAAGGTTATATAGAACAGGCAGTACTGGATCCAGGGAAGGGGTTAGGGGGATAAACTATCCAAGGTTATATAGAACAGGCAGTAGTGGATCCAGGGAAGGGCTTGGGGGGATAAACTATCCAAGGTAATATAGAACAGGTAGTAGTGGATCCAGGGTAATGGGTTTGGGGGATAAACTATCCAAGGTAATATAGAACAGGCAGTAGTAGATCCAGGGAAGGGGTTGGGGGGATAAACTATCCAAGGTTATATAGAACAGGCAGTAGTAGATCCAGGGTAATGGGTTTGGGGGATAAACTATCCAAGGTAATATAGAACAGGCAGTAGTGGATCCAGGGAAGGGGTTGGGGGGATAAACTATCCAAGGTAATATAGAACAGGCAGTAGTGGATCCAGGGAAGGGGTTGGGGGGATAAACTATCCAAGGTTATATAGAACAGGCAGTACTGGATCCAGGGAAGGGGTTAGGGGGATAAACTATCCAAGGTTATATAGAACAGGCAGTAGTGGATCCAGAGAAGGGCTTGGGGGGATAAACTATCCAAGGTAATATAGAACAGGTAGTAGTGGATCCAGGGTAATGGGTTTGGGGGATAAACTATCCAAGGTAATATAAAACAGGCAGTAGTAGATCCAGGGAAGGGGTTGGGGGGATAAGCTATCCAAGGTTATATAGAACAGGCAGTAGTAGATCCAGGGAAGGGGTTGGGGGGATAAACTATCCAAGGTTATATAGAACAGGCAGTAGTGGATCCAGGGAAGGGGTTGGGGGGATAAACTATCCAAGGTAATATAGAACAGGCAGTAGTGGATCCAGGGAAGGGGTTTGGGGGATAAACTATCCAAGGTTATATAGAACAGGCAGTAGTGGATCCAGGAAAGGGGTTGGGGGGATAAACTATCCAAGGTAATATAGAACAGGCAGTAGTGGATCCAGGAAGGGGTTGGGGGATAAACTATCCAAGGTAATATAGAACAGGCAGTAGTAGATCCAGGGAAGGGGTTTGGGGGATAAACTATCCAAGGTTATATAGAACAGGCAGTAGTGGATCCAGGAAAGGGGTTGGGGGGATAAACTATCCAAGGTAATATAGAACAGGCAGTAGTAGATCCAGGGAAGGGGTTGGGGGGATAAACTATCCAAGGTAATATAGAACAGGCAGTAGTAGATCCAGGGAAGGGGTTGGGGGGATAAACTATCCAAGGTAATATAGAACAGGCAGTAGTAGATCCAGGGAAGGGGTTGGGGGGATAAACTATCCAAGGTAATATAGAACAGGCAGTAGTAGATCCAGGGAAGGGGTTGGGGGGATAAACTATCCAAGGTTATATAGAACAGGCAGTAGTGGATCCAGGGGAAGGGGTTGGGGGGATAAACTATCCAAGGTTATATAGAACAGGCAGTAGTGGATCCAGGGAAGGGGTTGGGGGGATAAACTATCCAAGGTAATATAGAACAGGCAGTAGTAGATCCAGGGTAAGGGGTTTGGGGGATAAACTATCCAAGGTTATATAGAACAGACAGTAGTGGATCCAGGGAAGGGGTTGGGGGATAAACTATCCAAGGTAATATAGAACAGGCAGTAGTATATCCAGGGAAGGGGTTTGGGGGATAAACTATCCAAGGTTATATAGAACAGGCAGTAGTGGATCCAGGGAAGGGGTTAGGGGGATAAACTATCCAAGGTTATATAGAACAGGCAGTAGTAGATCCAGGGAAGGGGTTGGGGCGATAAACTATCCAAGGTTATATAGAACAGGCAGTAGTGGATCCAGGGAAGGGGTTGGGGGGATAAACTATCCAAGGTAATATAGAACAGGCAGTAGGCAATCCAGGGTAATGGGTGGGGGGATAAACTATCCAAGGTAATATAGAACAATCAGTAGCTGATCCAATGTGAGGGGGGGGGGCTACCTGTCTGTGATCCTTTGATATCAGAAAATGCGTAAAGAAATAAATTAGTTGATGTTAGCTCTGTAAACAGTTTTGTAAGGGTTGTGGATCCTAAAATGAAATTTCGGATCTGCCACTGACAGAAGTTACTGTAGGCTAGTCAGAACCCAGACATGGATATATATGGACAGTTCTTGTGTATCCTCAATACAACTGTCACATTTATATCTTACTATCATACTGTAGTATAGAGGCCATTTAACTACTTGTAAATTTTATTATACTTTAAAAAATTAGCCATTATCTGGAAAGTTATATTGGACCAAAATTAATGTTTCTCAGAATTACATTTTTTTAGGTCACCTGAGACCTTGTCTCAAGGAACCTTTTTCAATCGCCTTTTGTCTGTCATCGTACATCGTCGTTCATGCATCTGTAAACAATTGACATTTTCAACTTCTCAAAAACCGTAAGCTCAATTGTAACGAAATGTTGTATGCAGCTTTAGTACCTAAGGGTGAATCAGAATTGTGAATTGCATTGTCCCCACCCCTCTTGGGCCTTGGGGCAGTACTAAAACAGTCAAATTCAAGGTAAACTTTAAAAATCTTCTTACTATTGGAAACACTGGGAAACAAATGGTGAGCATGATTATGAACACATATGGGTCTCTTATAAAAAGTTTGATTTGCATGTCCCGGTGTCTCATGGTCTGGTCCTGAGGGTTGGGCCTAAAAAATCTAAAGGTAACTTTAAAAATCTTCTTCTTATTATTATAGGAAGCACTCAGAAACAAATTGTGAGCACGATTATTGACGCCTATAGGTCCTTTATAAAAAATTCATGTCCCTGGGTCTCACGGTTTGGCCCTGGGGGTGGGCCCTACTTTATAAGAGAAATTGACAAAAACTTTATTTCTTATGACTGAATAAACTAATGTTTAATGTTTTTTGGATAATCAGGTAACCATCAGGGCCTCTTGTTATTTATTTATTTTGTCATGCAATTATTTGTATTTATTTCTAGTTCACCTATGTCTGAAAAATGTTTTAAGAACAACATAATACGATTATTTATATTATTGTTAAAAGTTAATATTGATATACTCTTAAAAAATATGAGTTTGCAAATGGTTGTAAACCAGGTGTTAATATCCTGGATTTACACTACTTGTGTTATCATACAGAAAAACTTGACTGTAACACTCAAATATACATCTATACAAATTTTTTGTAAAGTTTTATTTATCATAAATTAATAACTGGGTAATATATTGTTGACTTAATCATCCTATCCTGCTTTTTAATTATTTATTGGAGATAGTCAGGCAGGAGATGTCATCATCATCATTATAAGCTATCTGCTATGCATGGCTGCTTATATGTTTGTTGTTCACAGATATTTCTTATCTTCTTGTGTTCATTTTGAAAACTTTGACAAACATGTTTAAGGTGCGCTATACAAGTATGGCAGAAATGTTTTCTTATGCAGTATTATTTTTTTTAACAATTGATGTAATTAAACTATTTAGTTACAAGAACTGATTGCTGTCTAAATAGTATACCTATATAAAATATCTGTTTTGCTTTAAATCTCCATGATAACAAATTATTTCTTTATTAACACTTATTCCTCGGGCATATAACATGTTCAGAATTACTTCTTTAATGAAATCAACTTCTGCTAAGAGTGAATTACACGCTGGCCAATATTATATAATATTTATTACTAAATAAAGAAACTAACCACTGATGCAACACTGTGCCTGGAAACCATTCTACCTGGTATATCAACTCCTTATTAATATTAATTGAATTCTATTAATATAGCTTATATTTTTGTCGACTAAAGCTTGGTTGACACAGATGATAGCTTTTATCCATTGTTGAATTTCTTCATTGTCGTCGGTCACTTTTTCATTTGTTTTGCATAACGTTAGTTGCCATTATGAATTTTGGTTCTTAATGTGTAATGGAAGCTAGGGAATCCTTTTGAACTAAAGGTCAAGGTTATCATACTGAAAATAGAAAAAAAAATGGTTGCTGCTGAATAATTTGATATGTTCATAATATGTGGATTAAGGTTCCTTGCCTGAAATGGAAATTTGAGTGATGTTCCAAATGAAATTCTTTCATACGTTAGGACATTCACTACGTTAGTACATTAACTACATTAGTACATTCATTCACTACATTAGTACATTCACTACGGGTATTAATGATAAAACTGACAGGGGTTACTGACTGGTACAACTTGATTTAAAACAGTCATCAGATAAGACATATTGATCCACGGAACTTTGTATCTAAAAATGTCCCCAGCTGCTGTCCGTTTGTAATGACACTTAAACGGTATTACAGTGAACCTGTATATAATAATATTGAAAGTGTCTTTTATCTTTGGTAAAAAATTACCACGCTACATGTGAGGAAAAAATTACAATTCTAGTTTGATCAGAGATATTCTACTCCGTTTATGCATAATAATTGAGGATTTAATGAAGATGTTAGTTAAAACAACTTTAGTTGGTTAACAATTACTTGTTCAGGTGTAGAATTTGATTTTAAAGGAGACACGGATGTCTGTCGGCATGTTTGACTATGTCTGTCGGCATGTTTGACTATGTGGTCATGTTCCTGATGTTTCGGACATGTGTCTGTTCAATACTTGGTTTTGATGATGGCTGCACACTGTGTTTGTTTGATGATATAAACTTGTGTTTTTGTTTGACAATGTAAGCCTGTGTTTGCGTAGTGATGTGGACCCGCGCCTCTATAAATGTTTCAGCTTGTCAGCACTGCCGATATAGAGTTACAACACATCAGAACAGATCTCAATGCCAAACAGAGCGAGCTATCCCAGGCCACTGTCGATATTTATAACCTTAAGGTAAATCAAGCATAATGTGCACAACCCAGGAATGGCTGCACGGGTGTAGGTTTTGTGTGTGATGTTCACAACCCAGGAATGGCTGCACGGGTGTAGGTTTTGTGTGTGATGTGCACAGCACAGGAATGGCTGCACGGGTGTAGGTTTTGTGTGTGATGTGCACAGCACAGGAATGGCTGCACGGGAGTAGGTTTTGTGTGTGTGTGAATAATGTAGAATCCCAGTACAACCCACAGACATTTATTAGTCACCTGTAATGGGATCCTTGTTATATCAACGCAAACAAAGTCAGAAAGGGAGTATATAGGAGTCACTCTGTCTGTCTGTCTGTTGGTTGGTCCCTCAGTCTGTCTGTCTGTTGATTAGTCACTCTGTCTGTCTGTTGGTTGGTCTCTTGGTCTGTCTGTCTGTTGATTAGTCCCTCAGTCTGTCAGCAACTTGTGAAGCAAACTAATTCCACAGTTTTCAGGTGATTGACTTGAAACTTTGTATACTTTATCAAAACTATTTGTTAGTGAAGACGTGCATGACACTTAATTCCCTTACACTTAGTAAAATTGCTATATTTACAATACATGTACAGACCCTAAACCGCTCAAGTACCCCAATTGCACGCAAACGGAGTGCACTCAGAGCCTAAACGGAGCGCCAACGTAGCGCAGACAGAGCACGACCGGAACGCAGATTGAGCGCTGACGGAGCGGACATGGACCGTTAGCGAATGCTGGATTTTTAATAATAAACGCACTCCTGAACGCATGAAATAGATCGAGTGCACTCAGACACGCTGAGTGCACTCAGATACGCTGAGTGCAGTCAGATGCGCAGTATATGCACTATACGTTAGACACAGTAAGATAACTGATAACTAAATTGTTTGTGCGCTACTGAGTGCACTCGTTCATTCGGATACACTCTTCTTTCATTATTTGAGCGTGAAGTCAATAATCAAAATCGAGATAAATAAGAAATTTTCTGTTCATATAAATATAAACCATGCAGTATATATAAATGTTTTTTTTGGTATAACACATGATAAAACTAATTTTGGTCAACAATTTGTCAATTATATCATAAATATCAATATTGAGCTAATCAATATAATAAAGTTTAAAAACCTATTATACAATAAACAACGCATCAATGGTTATCTACGGTTTCAAGGCCAATTAAGTTGCACATTTAAACATGATTTGGTTTGCGCAACAAAAATATAAATAATTTTATATATTATGTATATAACAATTAGAAAATATGTAATATGAAATCACTATTTACCTTGCGTTTTCGATATAAATTAGTTATAGAACATACAGAACATATATTTCAATTGGATTTAAGCGTATACAGTTCTAAACACAAAAAAGTCAATGCATTTGTCAAACAAACAAAATATAGATATGCGGGAAATTATATGATTATGATTCTATTTGTTTGAGTATTTTGGCAAAATAAAAATTACCCATTTTAAATTGAATTTGGAGTTTAGTTTTACATTTTCCCCAAACATTGTTACACCAAGTCTGTGCTTAGTTGTGAAAGAAATACACGTAAAACTGTTATATTGCAATAAAAGTGAAAACAGTATACTCGTGCACATCTCATTTAAATATGAAAATAATAGTACCAAATCAATATCATTCTTTAATATAAAGTGGGTCAGTAGTGCAGTGGATAGAGCTGGCTTCAGACGGCAGAGGTCGCGAGTTTGACCCGCGCCCTACCCTATGACCTCTCGAAACACAATTCAGTACCAGATCTAATAAAGGATTGCACTGGAGAATGATATGCATAAGCTCCGAGCTTGCTTCACAATTAAGTTAAATTAAATAAATGTAAAATAAATGTATGTATGTCAAAACAACAGGCCGAATAATAATGATGATAATAATAATATTATGAAAAAAATTGCATTTTTTAGTATTGATTTTGACTATATATTTCTTATTGAATCACATGTCGTAGGTTAAATTAAGATTCATTAACCTGGTACAAATTATAATCAAAATACATGCACGCACGTATCCAATATAAGAACTGCGACAAATCAAGAAGTCAATATATAATATCTATTACATGTATAATAACAGATTCAATGATAATAATATTTAAAAAAAACATAAAACAAATAATAAAAATACAAATAAATACTACATTTTCATTAGTTTTAAAATTGTAAGATTGTTTTTATCTTGTGAAATTAACAATTCTGATTTTTAGTTTTATCTGTTTTTTATCAAAAGATATGCTGACATTCATCTCCTGCAGATTTGGAATGTAATTGACTTGTTTTTGTAACCCAAAGGAATAATGACAGATAATTAACGGACAAAAACTGGAAACTGTCAAAACTGTCAAATATGTTCGTAATTTATAATAAATGCATTTGTTACGTAAAATAAAACAACTAAATCAAATGTATATTGCCCATGCATGCACGTTGATTTATTTTGTTTTAAATTTATTTATTTTACTTCAAAAGTCAAGATCAAAAATGCCAGCTGTGGTAAACTGACAGCCCTAGATACACATCCCTTAATACGTGTGTCACACTTTCTAACATTCACTCAGTACTGGTTATATTTTATAACATGGTGTTTTCATTTCGTTAATTTAATGATATTAATATCATAGGTTTACATACTAAAGTATCGTTCTGAAACCTCGAATAACCAATATCTTAAATGAATTTGTTTGATTTGTTGTTAATTGGCTGGCAGTTTTTCTTATATCTTTTCTTTTCAATCACATACTGCGGGTTCAATTAAGATTCGTTCGTCTTGCACTAATTACAATCAAAAAGAAAGCATCCGCAGGGTTCCTCTGTTGGCAGTAGACCGGTAAGTCACCACTTTGGCGTATAATTTAATTGACGCGGCTCTCACTGGCATGTGACATAACGTAATTAACACCACGGGTGTCTGTATTGCTGTGTGTCATATAAGTAGCGGTATAGCACAGTGGGTATATTTTCAAACAAGTTTAATATAGTTTGTATTTTAATTAATAAATTAACATGAATCATACTATCAGTAAAAAAAATCATTTGAGAAACACTGAAAAAAGGTTCATTTCAGGTACATATATATACATAATGATTACGAAAATATTTATTAAATCTTATAATATCAGAATATCTTTTATAAGTTAAGTGAAACCACATTTAGACCCAAATCTAGAAAAACACTACAAGATTTTTATTTTTCAAAAATCATTTATTATTTTATATGTCAAATCCCATCGCACGTATTATAATAAATTTTTCATCACCCATGCAGTGCATAATTTTATTATTGATTATAAAGCTGATTTTAGTTTGAACATTAACAAAAACCAGTGACATATCCACATATTGTTAGGTCACTGCTTATACTGATCAAATGAATGGATTACTGTTAATCCAAAGACGTATAAGCGGTATTGAATTATTAATAACAATTACAATATATTTAGTTTATGTTGATGATGTATCTATTAATTTTGTGGAAAAATCTTTTGCTTTCCTGTAAAAAACGGCTTACGATATATCAAAGAAGTTACTGACACAAATACATTTCGGTCTGGATAGTAGAAGTTGGTAGAACGTGCGATATTCTTTGATCACACAGACCACTGATCACATATCAAAATATAGACATAGACATATTTTATTGACTTTAACTTTACAGTTTCTCATCATTATACATACAATTGACAATATTTTTGCACATATCAAAATATAGACTCTTCCGTTAATCTTCCCTGTTATCAGTAATGGTTTATCCGAAATTTACAACCTTTCGCCCAGTAGGTGACACAATATGTAGACAAACTATCGGATTATGAATTTAATTACCTTGACTGAACAATGAGTGGACGCTGAATGAACGAAGCGAACGCTGAGAGGAATATAAAATAAAGATAGCAAACATCGCTCGTGAGCGAATACTTGCGTTTGTGAGTGCACTGAATTAACCACACTCAATCTAGTGCACACAAACGGAGCACAAACGGAGTGCAAACTGAGCGCAAAAGGAGTGCAATAATGGGGTACTTGAGCGGTTTAGGGTCTGTATTGCAATTTTTGTGGAGTGAAATACTTCAACAATTTTCAGACGATTGACTTGAAACTTTGCCTACATGATCAATATCAGGCATATATATAGGTATATATATATATACGTAAATTATATAAAATACAGGTAGGACATTGTCCATAAAGTTTTTACTTGTAATAATGTCTATCCTTCAAGCACATTAAAGAAGAATAGGTTGGATCGATGATAGTGGGGGCAAAATGTCTCAAAATATCTAATTTATGAAATATAAATTATGTACACTACAATAATAAATAAAAAACGCCATATAGAATGACATTGAGAAATTAGCAACTTAGAAATGCTTGATTGAGACTATTGTTATGATGGCATGAACTACCAAGTAAGGGAACTCTCCTGTTTACAACAACAGAGTGACTCTACTGTGAACAGAAAAAAAATAGTTATTAAGACATTCTTCTATGTTGGGTCAACTTTAAAATGTTATGATATGAGGGTAAACAACAGACTGGCTGATGCGAGATTGTACTGTAGTGTTGTTTTGCACATGTGTTAAGCTTCATCATGTTGGCACTATTGCAGTATTCATACCATTCTACCATTATGACACATTCTAACACTCTATGTAGACATCTAGTATACCAGTTTGCTTTGTTTGCATATTAAAGGAAGTATATCAGAAATTTTTAAATTTCAAAAATTGGCTTAAAACATTTTTTTTTCAATACATTATGTGCTCACTGATCCCGTATTGCCATAAGGATATCTATTTAAACATGCCAAAATAATATATTGAAAAGGGATATCCTAACTTGGTCTACCTACTCATGTTAGACTAAAATAGATTTCCTGCTTTAAATTTCAACATATTTTAAGACATCAAATGAGTCGCGTGACTTCATTTTGTTTCGATTTGATCCTTCATACTGGTTTTCATGTTGTATAATTGGTTTCATCTTAGGAAAAATCTGAATGATGAAATGAAGGTGTTCAAGCAGTATTTCAGTGCTGTTTATTTTTAGAATGGAGAATCTGAAATACCAAAATCATTCATATTTTGTTTTTAATGGTAATGAGATACTTTAAATTTTATATTTTTTTACACATTTATAGAGATTTATCCTGATATACTGCCTTTAAAGCTAGAATATACTGATATACTGCCTTTAAAGCTAGAATATCCTGATATACTGCCTTTACAGCTAGAATATCCTGATATACTGCCTTTAAGGCTAGTATATTCTGATACACTGCCTTTAAGCTAGATTATCCTGATATACTGCCTTTAAGGCTAGTATATCCTGATATACTGCCTTTAAGGCTAGAATATCCTGATATACTGCCTTTAAAGCTAGAATATTCTGATAACTGCCTTTAAAGCTAAAATATCCTGATATACTGCCTTTAAGCTAGATTATCCTGATATACTGCCTTTACAGCTAGATTATCCTGATATACTGCCTTTAAAGCTAGAATATCCTGATATACTGCCTTTAAAGCTAGAATATCCTGATATACTGCCTTTACAGCTAGAATATCCTGATATACTGCCTTTAAGCTAGAATATCCTGATATACTGCCTTTAAGCTAGATTATCCTGATATACTGCCTTTAAGCTAGATTATCCTGATATACTGCCTTTAAGCTAGATTATCCTGATATACTGCCTTTACAGCTAGACTATCATGTCATGTGATCAGCTACTGGTGCAGGCTACATGTTAATACCGTTGGAATATATTTGTAATGTCAACTAGAAAGGCTGGACATGTGGTTACTTAACAGATTAGTGGTATGGAAGAGTAGACTAACTTTAATATTTTTGTCTTGGTTACAATTATCTTGAATAATGTTCTACATTGTGTGATTGATAAAATGATTTAACCAACATTATGTTTTGTTTAATATATTAATTTCTAGAGTAGTCTACTAAAATTGGCTTGTTGCCTTTCTTCCATGGTATTTGAGAAGTTTTATCTACTAATTTCCTTTACATGCATTTTTTAATTATTTTTTATCTATATATATATATTAAATTTTAAAATTAACTGTTTTGTGTGAAATATATGAAAATACAAACTATTATGTACTTATAGATACAATTTGTTTATTGTTTATATTCTGTCTGTTGACCAATTTCTAGAAAGAGGCAGAGAAGATGGAGTTGGATGAACAGAAGTTGTCTGAGTGCGAGTCCCAGATCAGAGAATTGAGTAAGTTGTCAAAGTTATATAATGATTGAATTTTGATGAATGAGTTGAAAAAATCTTCAATCCACTTATTTTTTTTTAGATTTCATTGAGCATTTTCTCCATCAGGAAGATATCACAAAACTAGTGTTAGCAGACAGACGAATTACTGGGTTGAGGCCGAGTTGAAATTTAATCATATATGATATCTGGTATCAGACTGGTACTTGTGACTTCCTTCATTGCTTTTCAGATCATCTGGATCACTGATCCATCTATCACATCCAATCACAAATCCTTCTATCACATCTGAATCACTGATCCATCTATCACATCCAGATAACTCGTCTATCTATCACATCCAGATCACTGATCCTTCTATCACAATTACTGATCCATCTGTCCAATCCAGATCACTGATCCATCTATCACATCTGAATCACTGATCAATCTATCACATCTAGATCACTGATTCTTCTTTCACATCTGAATCACTGATCCATCTGCTACATTCAGATCACTGATCCATCTATCACATCCAGATCAGTGATCCATCTATCACATCTGAATCACTGATCCATCTATCACATCTGAATCACTGATCCATCTATCACATCTGAACCATTGATCCATCTACCGGATCACTGATCCATATATCACATCCTGATCACTGATCCATCTATCACATCTTGATCAGTAGTCAAATCTATCACATCTGGATCACTGGTCTCTTATCCATTTATCAAATCTGGATCACTGGTCTCTGATCCATCTATCACATCTTGATCACTAGTCAAATCTATCACATCCGGATCACTGGTCCATCGATCACATCCAGATCACTGGTCTCTGATCCATCTATCACATCTTGATCACTAGTCAAATCTATCACATCCGGATCACTGGTCTCTGATCCATCTATCACATCTTGATCACTAGTCAAATCTGTCACATCCGGATCATTGGTCTCTGATCCATCTATCACATCTTGATCAGTAGTCAAATCTGTCACATCTGGATCACTGGTCTCTGATCCATTTATCACATCCGGATTTTCAAAACGTAAAATAACACAAGTCAATGTATTAAAGGATAATTCAGTACAATACAACAACAAAATGCAAACATCTGGACGCAACACACATGAAACAACACAACAGTAAAAAACACAATATACCAAACATCATAACACATTTTGACATGAAAACATTCACAAGTAACAGGATAAAATTTAAAAGATGGTGGTGAAAATTTCAACTAAAAATGCATTGTATTTTTCATGAAAATCAGACAGAGTAATGAGATCCCAGACCTCTGAACTGCTGATGTCATAGGTTCTATCCTAGCTTGACAGTGGTTCTACAACAAAACTGGATATGCCATATATAAGCTGTAATTTGTTGGAAACGACAGGAACGCATGATTTTATAATGAAACTTTTGTCATTTCAGAGCAAGAGGTGCAGGACCGTAATGAGGAGAAGAACGAGCTAGCGAAGGCTTTAACTAGGTCATATGAAGAACTCCAGAAACTACGCACAGAGTCTGCCCAGGTACAGCTGACATAAGATTGGTGATCATGATACAATCACATCTGAAGCAATATTTTCAATGCTGATTAACTAGTTGTTAGGAATTGGAATTTCACTGCTGCAGTTGCTGTGATGATTGGCCATGATCTAAGGAATGATGATAAAGTGCATTAACCACCATTAAACAACTGAAATACTTCCACAAAAGGGAAAAATTCCAATCTCATTATCATATATGTGTTTAAAGCATTTTCATTGGACAACGTCAATTTTTTAAAGACTTTTATTTTTCGATAAAACCTTGGAGCCGGACTACTTTTACGTTTCTCGGGAAACAAAGAAGCATCAACATTTTGATTGTAGGTTTAACAATATACAAACTTAAATGACGTTCACAATGGTTCCACGTTTATTTCAATAATAAAATACAACAAAAATAAATGTTAGATCTAGTCCTAGCTGTTTTCTTCGGTTTATTGTTTTATAGGTTTCTTTGATTCAGCAATTTAACCTGGGGCCACAATTAGACCAGAAACAATGAATTAGGTCACAAAATGTTCAGATTTGAGATGTATTTTGTACATTTGAACACAATGTTTACCGAACGTGAATGCTAGCCGTTGACAAAAATGTCCACAGACCAATTTATTTAACAGAAAAAATGAAATAAAAACATGTACGTGTAGCTGAAGTTCAGAAGCAAATGATCGTGAGACAATGTAAATACACAAACCTTGCACGTAAAAGTCGTTTAAAATGTTCCAAATTTTGTTTCTCCATCAACCAGCGTGGATTTATATGACCTTCGTAAATATTGACACATTTTTAAAAACAATCATGTAGACAAAAACTAAACAATGACATCAACGTCTACACTGTGAGGGTATTTCCTGGAATTATTGATTTTTTATTTGTCTAAATCGAGAGATAAAAGGCGGGTGTTTAATTTTTTCACCTCAAAATATTTCGTCATTTTACAATAAACCAACTAATGTTACAGAGTTTATCTGATAATGGAAACAATAGCTATTACGATAATATTGGATATAAGATCTAGATAGTTTGATGTCAACCAGGACAGAGGTGATGTATTCTTAGACGTTTACTTTGCAGCGTATAGTTATTTTTGTTTTGTTTTTGTTCATTCACTTGAGGAGTCTCAAATTAAATATAATCATCAGGATTGGAATTATAAGGATTAAAATCATTTTATGCATGTGTAAAGCATATCGAATCACGCACAAATCTGACATAAAGTCCTTTGTAATGCATAAAAAACAGAAAAAATGAATTTAATCCTATAGTAAAATATCTTGTAAATGTACAAACAAACAAATCAATACTGATTGACAAATTTTAAAAAACATTTTTTGACAGTCACCTTTAAAGAAAGCATTTATTATTTTCTATGACATAATGATTGATTATAAGGGGATGGTGGGGAGTGAATAATCGTAGCATTGTCAACTTTTTTACTAATGGTAATCATCATTCAGACATAGCATGTAGATCTAATTCTTAACACATAATTGTATGAATATTAACGGGAACGTATATACAATGTCTGCCACGAAAAGAAATTGTTTGACTGGTTAAACGTGTAAGGGTGGTTAAACTGATGAATTCTGGGAAAAGGTGTCGATAAAACACAGATTCAGAATGTGTCCAAAAGTAACCGCTAGATAATGGAAGAACACGAGCTACAAATTCTTTCTGGACTGTACGGCATCTGCTAATTGAACAATTCACGACTGGATTTATTTTATGCTTAATTAAAACATAATGATTTTTTATTTAAATTACATAAATATTTTATTTATTTATATGTACTTATATAATTATAATACTTTCAGTTCAAATGTTTTTTTACTCATACTCCCCTGTACATAATTCCAAACAACTTACAGGCATGGTACTACGTTTACCATGGATGTGTCTGTCACAAACAACTTACAGGCATGGTACTACGTTTACCATGGATGTGTCTGTCACAAACAACTTACAGGCATGGTACTACGTTTACCATGGATGTGTCTGTCACAAACAACTTACAGGCATGGTACTACGTTTACCATGGATGTGTCTGTCACAAACAACTTACAGGCATGGTACTACGTTCACCATGGATGTGTCTGTCACAAACAACTTACAGGCATGGTACTACGTTTACCATGGATGTGTCTGTCACAAACAACTTACAGGCATGGTACTTCGTTTACCACGGATGTGTCTGTCACAAACAACTTACAGGCATGGTACTACGTTTACCACGGATGTGTCTGTCACAAACAACTTACAGGCATGGTACTTCGTTTACCACGGATGTGTCTGTCACAAACAACTTACTGGCATGGTACTACGTTTACCATGGATGTGTCTGTCACAAACAACTTACAGGCATGGTACTTTGTTTACCATGAATGTGTCTGTCACAAACAACTTAAGGCATGGTACTACGTTTACCATGGATGTGTCTGTCACAAACAACTTACAGGCATGGTACTACGTTTACCATGGATGCATCTGTCACAAACAACTTACAGGCATGGTACTACATTTACCATTGATGCCTCTGTCACAAACAACTTACAGGCATGGTACTACGTTTACCATGGATGCGTCTGTCACAAACAACTTACAGGCATTGTACTACGTTTACCATGGATGTGTCTGTCACAAACAACTTACAGGCATGGTACTACGTTTACCATGGATGCGTCTGTCACAAACAACTTACAGGCATGGTACTACATTTACCATGGATGTGTCTGTCACAAACAACTTACAGGCATGATACTACATTTACCATGGATGTGTCTGTCATTTACCATGGATGTGTCTGTCACAAACAACTTACAGGCATGGTACTACATTTACCATGGATGTGTCTGTCACAAACAACTTACAGGCATGGTACTACATTTACCATTGATGTGTCTGTCACAAACAACTTACAGGCATGGTACTACATTTACCATGGATGTGTCTGTCACAAACAACTTACAGGCATGGTACTACATTTACCATGGATGTGTCTGTCACAATAAACATCATGACATCAGCTCTTGGTAAAAATATAGACCCTCTATTAAGCAGCCACCTGTGTTAAGCAGCCAGTTTGGCCATTTCCCTTGGGTGGCTGCTTAATACAGGTTAGACTGTAAATGTTGTAAATTTAACTGTTTAAATGTGAACTAAGAATGTGAATAGATTTAAATGTATATGCATGTTAGATAAAGACATTTTGTCATTTTTTCAGGAGCAAGAGAGACTGACAATGGACCGAATGGAGTTGGAGAATACGCTCCGCGATCTGCAGGATCAGCTGGAACATGCCAAGAAGGTATGTACCATTATGACATTGTAAATCTATTTGAAATTATTTCATGGAATGAATATCTTCTGAAATGATTTCGATTAGGCAGTCACCTTTTATATATTGTTAGAAAACAAAATATGATCATATCTGTATACATGTAAATAACCAGTGTTAATTTACAATACTCTAAACATGGATAGTCCACTATTACATCCAATAAACAGTCAAATTTGTCATCCAATACACGTGAAGAGTTTGGATATTTGAATGTTTAGCTCTCAGTTGAATGTTCCTATGTATAAAACATACTAGAACCTAACCTGATTACATAAGGTGTGGATGGACAGCTTGAGCATCACTTGTTCAGTCATTGTTGTGAATGTTGTATGGTGTTGAGCATCGCTTGTTCAGTCATTGTCGTGAATGTTGTATGGTGTTGAGCATCACTTGTTCAGTCATTGTCGTGAATGTTGTATGGTGTTGAGCATCGCTTGTTCAGTCATTGTGGTGAATGTTGTATGGTGTTGAGCATCGCTTGTTCAGTCATTGTTGTGAATGTTGTATGGTGCTGAGCATCACTTGTTCAGTCATTGTCGTGAATGTTGTATGGCGTTGAGCATCACTTGTTCAGTCATTGTTGTGAATGTTGTATGGCGTTGAGCATCACTTGTTCAGTCATTGTCGTGAATGTTGTATGGTGTTGAGCATCACTTGTTCAGTCATTGTCGTGAATGTTGTATGGTGTTGAGCATCACTTGTTCAGTCAGTGTCGTGAATGTTGTATGGTGTTGAGCATCACTTGTTCAGTCAGTGTCGTGAATGTTGTATGGTGTTGAGCATCACTTGTTCAGTCATTGTCGTGAATGTTGTATGGTGTTGAGCATCACTTGTTCAGTCATTGTCGTGAATGTTGTATGGTGTTGAGCATCACTTGTTCAGTCATTGTCGTGAATGTTGTATGGTGTTGAGCATCACTTGTTCAGTCATTGTTGTGAATGTTGTATGGTGTTGAGCATCACTTGTTCAGTCATTGTTGTGAATGTTGTATGGTGTTGAGCATCACTTGTTCAGTCAGTGTTGTGAATCTTGTATGGTGTTGAGCATCACTTGTTCAGTCATTGTTGTGAATGTTGTATGGTGTTGAGCATCACTTGTTCAGTCATTGTTGTGAATGTTGTATTGTGTTGAGCATCACTTGTTCAGTCAGTGTCGTGAATGTTGTATGGTGTTGAGCATCACTTGTTCAGTCAGTGTTGTGAATGTTGTATGGTGTTGAGCATCACTTGTTCAGTCAGTGTTGTGAATGTTGTATGGTGTTGAGAATCACTTGTTCAGTCATTGTTGTGAATGTTGTATGGTGTTGAGCATCACTTGTTCAGTCATTGTGGTGAATGTTGTATGGTGTTGAGCATCACTTGTTCAGTCATTGTTGTGAATGTTGTATGGTGTTGAGCATCACTTGTTCAGTCATTGTTGTGAATGTTGTATGGTGTTGAGCATCACTTGTTCAGTCATTGTGGTGAATGTTGTATTGTGTTGAGCATCACTTGTTCAGTCATTGTCGTGAATGTTGTATGGTGTTGAGCATCACTTGTTCAGTCATTGTCGTGAATGTTGTATGGTGTTGAGCATCACTTGTTCAGTCATTGTCGTGAATGTTGTATGGTGTTGAGCATCACTTGTTCAGTCATTGTCGTGAATGTTGTATTGTGTTGAGCATCACTTGTTCAGTCATTGTCGTGAATGTTGTATGGTGTTGAGCATCACTTGTTCAGTCATTGTCGTGAATGTTGTATGGTGTTGAGCATCACTTGTTCAGTCAGTGTCGTGAATGTTGTATGGTGTTGAGCATCACTTGTTAAGTCATTGTTGTGAATGTTGTATGGTGTTGAGCATCACTTGTTCAGTCATTGTTGTGAATGTTGTATGGTGTTGAGCATCACTTGTTCAGTCATTGTCGTGAATGTTGTATGGTGTTGAGCATCACTTGTTCAGTCATTGTCGTGAATGTTGTATGGTGTTGAGCATCACTTGTTCAGTCATTGTCGTGAATGTTGTATGGTGTTGAGCATCACTTGTTCAGTCATTGTGGTGAATGTTGTATTGTGTTGAGCATCACTTGTTCAGTCATTGTCGTGAATGTTGTATGGTGTTGAGCATCACTTGTTCAGTCATTGTTGTGAATGTTGTATGGTGTTGAGCATCACTTGTTCAGTCAGTGTCGTGAATGTTGTATGGTGTTGAGCATCACTTGTTCAGTCATTGTTGTGAATGTTGTATTGTGTTGAGCATCACTTGTTCAGTCATTTTTGTGAATGTTGTATGGTGTTGAGCATCACTTGTTCAGTCATTGTCGTGAATGTTGTATGGTGTTGAGCATCACTTGTTCAGTCATTGTCGTGAATGTTGTATGGTGTTGAGCATCACTTGTTCAGTCATTGTTGTGAATGTTGTATTGTGTTGAGCATCACTTGTTCAGTCAGTGTCGTGAATGTTGTATGGCGTTGAGCATCACTTGTTCAGTCAGTGTCGTGAATGTTGTATGGTGTTGAGCATCACTTGTTCAGTCAGTGTTGTGAATGTTGTATTGTGTTGAGCATCACTTGTTCAGTCATTGTTGTGAATGTTGTATTGTGTTGAGCATCACTTGTTCAGTCATTGTCGTGAATGTTGTATTGTGTTGAGCATCACTTGTTCAGTCATTGTCGTGAATGTTGTATGGTGTTGAGCATCACTTGTTCAGTCATTGTTGTGAATGTTGTATGGTGTTGAGCATCACTTGTTCAGTCATTGTCGTGAATGTTGTATGGTGTTGAGCATCACTTGTTCAGTCATTGTTGTGAATGTTGTATTGTGTTGAGCATCACTTGTTCAGTCATTGTTGTGAATGTTGTATGGTGCTGAGCATTACTTGTTCAGTCATTGTTGTGAATGTTGTATGGTGTTGAGCATCACTTGTTCAGTCATTGTCGTGAATGTTGTATGGTGTTGAGCATCACTTGTTCAGTCATTGTTGTGAATGTTGTATGGTGTTGAGAATCACTTGTTCAGTCATTGTTGTGAATGTTGTATGGTGTTGAGCATCACTTGTTCAGTCATTGTTGTGAATGTTGTATGGTGTTGAGCATCACTTGTTCAGTCAGTGTCGTGAATGTTGTATGGTGTTGAGCATCACTTGTTCAGTCATTGTTGTGAATGTTGTATGATGTTGAGCATCACTTGTTCAGTCATATTATGACGTTGTCTACTTGAGACAGTTTTCTGAGTACTGCCACACTGGAGTATCATGCCATAGATGCATGTTTTGATACCCCACCCAGTCACATTATACTGACACCGGGTCGACCAGACCTAGAACGATCCTCTAATTGATGAACGCCAAGCGAGGAAGCTTCTGGTACCATTGATCAAGTATTTGGTATAATCCAGCTGGGGATCGAACCCACAAACTTCTGCATGCGAGGTAGGTGCTTTACCACTAGACCATGCTGCGGTTCTCATTGTCGTAAAGAAGATACAAATGTGTATGACTTGTATCTGCAGGAGATGCAACAAATGCAGAAGCGCTCTAGTTCCCAGGTTACAGAGCTACAGGTGCTTGCAGAGGAACAGTTCAACCGAGCCAACAAATTAACAGATGAACTCAACAGGATGAAAGTGAAAAAGGTGAGAGAACTCTGCCTTATATACGACAGTCCAACCCTGTAGTTGCGACCACCTGTGTTAAGCAGTCTCTCTGTTATTGCCTGGTCCTTGGTTAAATAAGTGCAGATACGTGAATCTGTATTTATCATTCAAATTTGACCTTTACCCTAATCATAGTCTCAAGCAGATGCTAATGGACCAACAAGATACAAGGACTTATAAATATAGAGAGAAGGAAAAGCAACTAATTGAGATGTTAAGAACGCTCAGGTATTCACACAAAATGTTGCGAAATCTCATTTTCAAATAAATTAAGTTTCATTCATCTGAGAAATACAAATCAAAATTCTTTCTATGCAAAATGGAATTCTCTTCAAAACGAGACCATTTCCAGCAAATTGTGTTTACAATTGTTGAAATACTTATGATCACAAAAGCTGTATACTGCAACTAAAAATCAAGGAAAGTACTTGAAATTTTACTTCAAACTGCAATTGTTTAAATTATTAAACATCTAAGGTATCATACAGCTTAAATTTTATGTTAAGAAATCACTTACTTGTGAAATTTGAATGATTAATTTGCCAAATTATTAATCTTCGCATGCTGTTTATCAACATTTAGTAGAAAGAAGCAAGTTTCTTATCCTTCTGTATTAAGTCCTTGATAATACTTATAAAGTATTTTAA
This sequence comes from Panopea generosa, assembly GCA_029582155.1. Lineage (NCBI taxonomy): Eukaryota > Metazoa > Mollusca > Bivalvia > Adapedonta > Hiatellidae > Panopea > Panopea generosa. Next base: position 52,736,110 of record CM055905.1, read on the forward strand.
AGAAGGCTCAGACTACATGTAACCTTGAGTGGCTGCTTAGGACAGGTTAGGCTGAAATATCCACTGCCATGCTTAAAAAGTAGTATACAGACATGTACAGTGTCAGAATGCTGTTTATGCAAATTGTCCAATTGTAGAGTTTTGCTTATTTGGCTATCATACATACTTTGAATAAGGCAAGTTTTGTTTAGTAGTAAACCATACCACTGTTGATGTGCATATACTATATACTGGTCAATCCTGTGTTATACAGCCACTTGTGTTATCTGATGTTAAGTGTGAATAGACCTGTATTAGAACCTGCTTTAACAATCCATTTTTGCTGTTTTCCTCGAGTCAACAGCTGTGTTATACAGCTGTTTACTGTTTTCCTTAAGTCAACATATGTGTAATACAGCTGTTTACTGTTTTCCTTAAGTCAACAGCTGTGTTATACAGCTGTTTTCATTTTTCCTTAAGTCAATAGCTGTGTAATACAGCTGTTTTCATTTTTCCTTAAGTCAACAGCTGTGTAATACAGCTGTTTACTGTTTTCCTTAAGTCAACAGCTGTGTAATACAGCTGTTTTCATTTTTCCTTAAGTCAACAATTATGTAATACAGCTGTTTACTGTTTTCCTTAAGTCAACAGCTGTGTAATACATATGTTTACTGTTTTCCTTGGGCCAACCACTGTGTAATACAGTTGGTTACATTTTTCCTTGAGTCAGCACCTGTGTAATACAGCTGTTTACTGTTTTCCTTAAGTCAACAGCTGTGTAATACAGCTTTTTTCATTTTTCCTTAAGTCAACAATTGTGTAATACAGCTGTTTACTGTTTTCCTTGGGTCAACCACTGTGTAATACAGTTGGTTACATTTTTCCTTGAGTCAACACCTGTGTAATACAGCTGTTTACATTTTTCCTTAAGTCAACACTTGTGTCATACAGCTGTTTACTGTTTTCCTTGGGTCAACCACTGTGTAATACAGTTGGTTACATTTTTTCTTGGGTCAACAGCTGTGTAATACAGCTGTTTACATTTTCCCTTGATTCAACACTTGTGTAATACAGCTGTTTAGTGTTTTCCTCGGGTCAACCACTATGTAATACAGTCGGTTACATATTTCCTTGAGTCAACCCCTGTGTAATACAGCTGTTTACATTTTTCCTTGAGTCAACACTTGTGTAATACAGCTGTTTACTGTTTTCCTTGAGTCAACAGCTGTGTAATACAGCTGTTTACTTTTTCCCTCAATTCAACAGATGTGTAATACAGCTGTTTGCATTTTTCCTTGATTCAACACCTGTGTAATACAGCTGTTTGTTGTTTATCATTAATGGGTGCTTAAGGCAAGTTTGACAAGTGTAAAAAATATTTCTTTAAAGACATGGTTTTTAAAATTAGCTCTACAAACAATTTATGTATGAATTACATTGAATTTCCCTCACCAAATCTTATTTATAGTAGTTTGTCTAGTGGAGCGCATGGTCAAGTGGTAGAGCACCGAACCTATGATTGGAGGGTCACCACAGTTATGTGTAGTGTCCTTGAGCAAGACACTTTTCCAAATACCGTATATTCCCTTATAAACGCCCCCATTCTAATAAACGCCCCCCCCCCCCCCCCCCCCCACCTATTTTTCTGGAAAATAAAAAAATAAATAAATTTATAAGCGATTTGAGTGCGTATTCGCCAATCTTTCCCTGATCCATTTTGTTGTTACACAGACAACAATTAGCGGAGTGTTTATTACCTTTGAACTCTTTAACCCATTGTTTATATCTTGGGTGACCACTTAACCACTTTTGGTTGAACAAATACTTCCCCATATTTGCTGTTTAATACTTGTAAAACTACTGTCTGCCGATTAAAAGGCATAGTGCCACCATTGCAAAAAGGAAGTGCTTCCGTGGGGTAGTCGCATAATGGCGGTTGTAAATAATCCTCAATTCTTCTTCTTTAAAAATGCATTTTCCTATTTTTAATGCTCATTTTTTTATTTGAATGGCATTATTGATGTATTTTGAACATTTTGATGGCATTGTCATGTTTGAATTGTGAATTTAGAAAAAAAAAATGATGCTTGGAAATTGGGGTATGAATTCATGATTTCGGAAGTCTACTTTCACTTTGTCACCAGTGTACACACTGAGCAGAAAAAAAATCTCTTATATGACACATGACCCCTACTTTTCTCATCATATTTTGATAGTGCAGAGGTTGACAAACAGTAAAATGTAGGTTTCACTTCTTTCATTTGGGACCCTCTATGAATGACAAGCCTTCAAACTTTTATTATTTACTATAGAATAAAGAACAAAAATCAATGGTGGGGTTACACCTATAAGAGAGACTTGAGTGAAATGGGGGTGATTTTCCAAAATGTTAATTGTAGGTAAAATAAGCTCTTTTCTACACTCTCATAGTATTAAATGACAAATTGGAGACATTTGCTTCATAAAAAAACACATTTTGGCAAGTGTATGCCTCAAATAAAGCATATATGTGCATATTTACATTGAAATTTCATGAAAAATCACAAAATTTTGAAGATTTTTTATTTTGGATGATTTAAATGTGCAATTTTTAGCATGTACATTGTATTGAATAATGTATTTTGGTAAGATAATGTCTTCAGTGTATCATGAGACTGTTTTGGTGTAAAAATTTTAATGGAATTAGGTAAAAAAAAATTTTAATGGGTAAAATTAGTCAAACACATCAAAATTGCATGTCGGTCAACATCTCGCGCCTGTATATAATGATCATGTAAAAAGTGGTATTTTGACAAAAGTTTCAGTATTTAATGCCTGCAACTTGGCAGTATTACTTCAAATTGGTAGTACTTGGCAAAAATGAGGTAATTATGAAATTAAAAAAAAAAGAGTTTCCTTATAGGCATAGTGCCACCATTGCAAAAAGGAAGTGCTTCCGTGGGGTAGTCGCATAATGGCGGTTGTAAATAATCCTCAATTCTTCTTCTTTAAAAATGCATTTTCCTATTTTTAATGCTCATTTTTTTATTTGAATGGCATTATTGATGTATTTTGAACATTTTGATGGCATTGTCATGTTTGAATTGTGAATTTAGAAAAAAAAAATGATGCTTGGAAATTGGGGTATGAATTCATGATTTCGGAAGTCTACTTTCACTTTGTCACCAGTGTACACACTGAGCAGAAAAAAAATCTCTTATATGACACATGACCCCTACTTTTCTCATCATATTTTGATAGTGCAGAGGTTGACAAACAGTAAAATGTAGGTTTCACTTCTTTCATTTGGGACCCTCTATGAATGACAAGCCTTCAAACTTTTATTATTTACTATAGAATAAAGAACAAAAATCAATGGTGGGGTTACACCTAAAACATTACAAAACGTCGGAAAATGCGGTTAGTCTGTGTACGCTGAAAGCTCATTGTTCCAGGTTGATAAGAGCAAGCGTCCAAGTGATTTAAAGTGAAGAGTACACTGACCATAAATTCGGATATTCCAGTATGCAGACTAGTAATTTCATACAGATTTTCAGCTTTTTTTCATCCTATGTCGATTATTTCATTCACTCTCAAATAATTCTGAACCACTTTTTCGGAGATTTACACCGGATTTAAGGTTTTTTCCATTGCTTTATTGGTTTTATTGTATTTTTAACTGTTGTTAAATTTGCTTTTTTTATCATTTATAAACGCCCCCACCTTGTAAAATGTAATGCCCCCGGGGGCGTTAATTAGGGAATATACGGTATGCTTAGTACTGGTTCTAACCTGGAAGACTTTGAGCGTCATTTGCCTGAGTTGTAAGAACTTGTTTCACAGTCAAAGTAAAATAGATAAGTTTAAACCAAACTAACAAAAGGAAAAAAAATCACCAGCTATATATATTGCTATTGACCAACATTCTAAATGGATTCTTTTTATTAAACAATTTAAATTTAAGATTTCATTACAGAATTGGGTTGGAAAAGTTATCTATAAATTCCTAATGGCACCAGCATATATTAAAGGGAATTTATCAGGATTTTTCAAAATTTTAAAATTGGCTATAAACATTTTTTTCCTATGAAACATGCCTATATATACTCGCTGACCCTGTATTGCCATAAGAATATCTATTTAAACATGCCAAAAAATTATATTGAAAAGGGATTTCCTAACTTGGGCTACGCGCCTAAGTTAGACTAAAGTAGATTTCCTGTTTAAAATTGCAACATATTTTGTGATGTGTTAAATGGGTCACGTGATTTCATTTGATTTCAATTTGATCTGTTTTACAGGTTTACACATAATAAACAATGTTTCATCTTGGAAAAAGTCTTAATGATGACACAAAGGTCGTTGAACAGTATTTAAGTGTTTTTTATTTATAGAATGGGGATTTTGTTTCAAGTTTACCAATCTAATTTAGATATTGATTTTGTCCATTTTGGTGGGTTTAACATACCAAACCATTGGGATTGTCTTTATTTATGATAATCAAATGCGTTTTATCCATTTTAAAAATAATTTTATTTTTTTATACATTTATAGCATCTTTTCCTGATATACTCCCTTTAAAATGTTATTTCTGCATAATCAGCATTTACTATATAGATGTAGACTACACAATTAATATAGATTCTGTAGGTTTTCAGTTCAATAAATAGAAAAGTAAAGGTTGTTGATAAAAAAAAAGCAGATTCCTTGTTTTGAATCACGAAATTCACATTTTACCAATTTGACATCATCTAATTTTCATCATCAACTTAAGAGACAGATTAGATTCCATGTAAAAAATTTAGTCTTTATTTAAGATGTATATTTGATGATTTCAGTCTGTTTCTAACAATACCATTTGCATCATTATTAACACACATGTTTCCAGACTGGTGACCAATCACAGACAACCTTGTCAGATGTAACCAATCAGAACACAGTAATTGGTCTCCATGACAACAAACCATCCACACCAACAGAGGTGCACCATCTCACCATTTAGTTGTAGATACACTTAGTTGTAGTTCTCTTGCTTGAGTACTTGTTTCATTATTTATTTGTTGTTTAAAAGAAAATAAATGATGAAGCTGGTAACACCATTACCATATTCTCCCCATTAAGGCTTTAAAAAACTCAAAACGGTGTGTGAGTATGGCTACTCTGAAGTCCAAGAGATTGAGTTGGAAATCCCATATGATATAAAAAAAAAATAATATTTTTAACATAAAGCAATAATAAAGCCTGGAGCAGAGATGAACTTCTAATGGACATGTTTAATTGTCTTATTACCTGACCATCATGTACATACGCAAGTTATAATATCATGGAAACTTGACCGTTGGCAATCTGTTCTTTTGAAGTTTATGGCCCAGCGGAGAGCGATGTTTTACGTTAGCGTGGGGACTTAATGGGGTTGAATATGGTAAATTTCACTTGACATAGTTGATCAGACGTGGTATTATATGTTTAGTATGAAAGGCCCTGTGGCAGGACATCAAACATGTATATATTGACTATTCCCTAAGTGTTACTATAAATGCACACAGGTGTACAAGTTTTTATATTCTGGTCGTCATTGCCCGAATACTGTCATCATTGCCGGAATACTGCGGGTCTAGACAGGATTGTCCAAATTCTTAAATATAGCTTATTCATTGTTTTTCTTGCAATCCTGTGACCACAATTTTTTTAAAGAAAAATACATTCATATAAATCCATGTCAATTTCTATATAAATCTACTAGAATATATCTGTACTCAAACAAAACATGTTTATATTATTGAACTTAACTCTAGAATAGTTCATAGTACATGTTTATAGTATTGAACTAAACTCTAGAATAGTTCATAGAACATGTTTATAGTATTGAACTAAACTCTAGAATAGTTCATAGTTCATGTTTATAGTATTGAACTAACTCTAGAATAGTTCATAGTACATGTTTATAGTATTGAACTAAACTCTAGAATAGTTTATAGAACATGTAGTTATATAATTTGCATGCATGTATGTACTAGTCACTAGTCCTTGCTTTTCTATCTAGTTTGGAGTTTTGAATGTTTCTGATGTTTCTTGAATAATCAGTATCAAACAAAATCAGCGGTTTTTATGCACTACTCTGACCCTTTGTTTTGACTACTTGTATTTGAGTGTCTTAGAATACGAGAGGTAATATAGCCCCATCTCATCACATGATGAATATATAGTCAATGGAAATCTGGTATCATCACATGATGAATAAATAGCCAATGGAAATCTGGTATCATCACATGATGAATAAATAGCCAATGGAAATCTGGTAATATAGCCCCATCTCATCACATGATGAATAAATAGCCAATGGAAATCTGGTGTCATCACATGATGAATAAATAGCCAATGGAAATCTGGTATCATCACATGATGAATAAATAGCCAATGGAAATCTGGTATCATCACATGATGAATAAATAGCCAATGGAAATCTGGTATCATCAGCTTTAAAGGTTGCACTGGAAGGTTTCATTTTCGGCAGTGTTGATTGCATTAAAATATTTCATTGATTCTGTTTTATTTTTTATATACCTAATAATCAATTTTCTAAAATCATCGATTAGATACATACGATCTTTATAATCTTTTCGAGTTTATGTTGTACATTTATTGTAACAGTGAGCCAGATCAATCACAGGCACTGTAGTAACATTTTCACTACAATTATTAGGATTGACAGGTTTAAAATCTGAACAGGGGAAGGGCATGACAATTAAATTATCCAATCACCAGTCAGATATGTAAAAAACAGAACATGAGACGTAAACAGTTGCCTTCAGCATTGTCCTGAAAAACAAAGTTTCTCAAGCTCATTATGCAAGGCGTAGTATATACACTGTAAATATTATAATTCTTCCTTGTATTTAATTACCTATAAACTAGAATAAATCATATATTAGAATGTAATTTATAATTTTAAAAAGCAACATTGTACATACATTTATGGTGTTCTATATTTAAAAGAATGTATTACTAGTATTTGCTCTTCTCTGTTTTCTGTATTTTCCACATTCTCTCATATAATAAGCTCTCTTGCTATTTTTTCAGAGTGTTGTTATAGAAATTAAATACTTAATTTACCAGCATTTTTTGTTGCCTCCATTTTCAGCAGACAAAGAAATATACACATGGCATTCAGATGACTAGATCACGTGACAAAGGACAGTTTCCAGCCAGGTCTGGTTCCCCAGGCAATAAGTTTAGAGATTATCTTGATCTAGCCTCTACTTCTCCAGGAAGAGATGCTGGTTTCCCTGTATATGATACAAGTATCAAATTAAATGACTCTTCATTCTCGGTTCCCGATTCTGGACTGAGCCTCCCAGGAATTGAAACAAATGTTTTGAAATCGTCCAGTTCGTTGGTTAGATATCCTAACAGAGATTCTGGTTCCTATGTCAGGAACAGGAGTACAAGCCCACCATACACCAGGGACAAAACAGTGACTCATGACAAAAACAGGGATACGAATCTTAGCTCTACAATTGGTTTGGAATCCAATTCCTTCTCCCTTCCCGAGTCTCCCAGTTACAACCAGCGAGCTACTGGATCGGGGTTTGAGCCCACCACCCATAGTTACAAAACCTTCCCTTGTGACTGAGCCCAATAAGTATACCACTCAGACAGATTTATCTTCCACCATAACAACATTGTCAAGTCCTCCTACCACTCAGAGAGATCCCTTGACTCTTATACAGAGTGGAGGTAATTTTGTCACAGGACTGTCACCCCCAGTTCGTGACTCTGGGGCTAAGGTTACAGACTTATCACTTCCGACGAGTGCACGTGACAAAAGACTGGAGTTTGATTTAGGTTTTTTAGACATACTGACTGTAGATAGTAACTCTAGTATAGTGGATCCATGTAGTACAGGCAGAGTGAGTGCTTACTTATATACTCCACATTGTCATGGTGAAGGGAATCAAAATTAAAAGGTCAAATGTCAAGGTCAATGTTGGATTGAAATGTTTCATTTTTATATACCGGTAAACATATTTACTGAACTTCAACATGACAGTATAAATTATTCGATTTTGCTATCATTAAACCAAAATTAAATTTTTTTAAGTAAAAAAAAGTTAAAGTCAATTTGACATTGATGTTTGACCTTTGTGGGATGTTTACAAAGATTGCCTCATTGTACTAATTCAGGTTATTTTATTGTTTTTTTAACAAATACTGGTTTTATTCCTTAACTCAAGTCTCATCTTTGGATAATATCACATCATATCTTTGCTATCTAATTTTGTGTTGCCATGGTGATCTACTGCCAGAATTTGGTGATGGTGAATATTTTGCGGTGAAGCAATCTTTGTTAACAATCACGTCTTTATTTAAAAAATGTGTGTTTGATCGTATGATAATTTTATGATAAGGGCTTAATAATAGTTGAAAAGGAATTTGGAAAGTTATATGTATACGTAAATGTGCATGTTTGTTTATGAAATGTGTTTACTAGATAAATTTTACAATATATATTTGACAAAATTAAAATAAAAATTATGCATTGATTTTTAAAACAAAATGTACTTAAGTATTCTTTTACATTGTTCTCTGTTTGAATGGTAAAGAACCATAACTCATGATAAAGCACACAGGTACATGTAACTAATGTGTTGAACTATATGTACAGTTTTTGAGATTAGACTTTAAGTCTAAGTTAAATAAACATTTACAAGCTGTTAGCAGACTTCCCTCAGATTGTTTTTGTTATATAATATTTGTCCCAGCAAGATTCAGCGATGAAAATTATTATTTCATTTCACGTTACATGATTTCTGTGATATGTGCAGTCACATCTTACATGATTTCTGTGATATGTGTAATCGCATGTAACATGATTTCTGTGATATGTGTAGTCGCATGTTACATGATTTCTGTGATATGTGTAGTTGCATGTTACATGATTTCTGTGATATGTACAATTGCACGTTACATGATTTCTGTGATATGTGTAGTTGCATGTTACATGATTTCTGTGATATGAGTCGTCACACATAACATGATTTCTGTGATACATGTATGTGCTTTCGCATGTTACTTCACACCCAGAGATATACTGGAATAATAGGTGGCTCTCGCTTGGTGCCCCTTGCAATAGGGCAATAGTATGGCATAATAGGTGGTGCCCCTTTGGGTCCCTTGCCAGGGTGTATTCGATCTTGTGCATTGTTCACCCACATTCTACCAGGGCAATGAAATCTTGCACTAATTGAAAGTCAACATTGGGAGAGTACATCAGCAACAACAACAACAACAGTGGTTTTAACCTGCAAATTGTCCTGTACAGCAGGGTCAGACCTGTTTACATGGACTCTACAGAAAGTTCCCACTATATTGTGGCCTGGGGGAAGAAGGACTTACAACTGACTGATGCATAAACTTTCTAGGACTTTGACTGTTGTACATATATTATATGAAGTTGGAAAACAATCAGATAACATAGACATAATAAAATTAGTTCAATATTTATTCTGTTAGTACATGTATGTAAATGAAGTTTTGTGTCCTTATATATCTTCTGACGTTGATCTTTTACTACAAATACATGTTTTCCAGGGTCTATGTATTATATTAATTACCTAGCGTTACCTCCAATATTGCTATTTATAACTGCAGTTGACGGACAGACAGTCCATGGAGAACAAGGAGAATGTGCGAGTGAATCATGTAGATGACCAACGCAAGGCCGACTCACTCAGGGATAAACTGGCCAAGGAACAGGAACATTTGAGAGTAAGTGACGACCATTACAGGGGTGCAATATTGAGTAAGTGGCGACCGTTACAGGGGTGCAATATTGACTAAGTGGCGATCGTTACAGGGGTGCAATATTGAGTAAGTGGTGACCATTGCAGGGGTGCAATATTGAGTGAGTGGTGACCTGTTACAGGGGTGCAATATTGAGTGAGTGGCAACCGTTACAGGGGTGCAATATTGAGTGAGTGGTGACCGTTACAGGGGTGCAATATTGAGTGAGTGGCAACCGTTACAGGGGTGCAATATTGACTAAGTGGCGACCGTTACAGGGGTGCAATATTGAGTAAGTGGCGACCGTTACAGGGGTGTAATATTGAGTAAGTGACGACCGTTACAGGGGTGCAATATTGCGTAAGTGGCGACCGTTACAGGGGTGCAATATTGAGTAAGTGGTGACCATTACAGGGGTGCAATATTGAGTAAGTGACGACCGTTACAGGGGTGCAATATTGAGTAAATGGCGACTGTTACAGGGATGCAATATTGAGTCACTGCCGTGGATAAATATCTTCTTATATTTCTATCTAATGTGCGCAACAAAGGTACATGTAGTAACACATCCAAACAAATTTTGAATGAAATCTTAAACTGGTTTTATGGGATTATTAATGTTGCAAGTAATTACACTTGAATTATCAAAGATTGCACTAGCACCTGTATCTATTATTTGGTGTTGACCAAACTTACACAGTAGTTATTAAAACCATAACATTTCAGATAAAGTTTTGAATAGGCCTTATTTGATCATTTATGTCTGAGTTATTGCCCTTGAATTATCAAGGCTTGCTTTCAAGCCTTGATTCAAGTAGTGAAGTTTGATAACTGTATTGTTTCTGTATTTATAGAAACAGCTTCAAGACCAGATGCAGCGTCATGCAGACGCCATGGAACATGCGCGGTTACAGTCTGAGGGAACCATTGAGAACTTGAGGAAGAAACTTAATACCCTTCAGGATGTAAGAACATTATATTCCTTTTTCTACTTCACCATGGATAAGAGTAGTAGGTCACTAACCCATGATTTTAGCCAACAGTTATTTTTTAATTAGCATAATCATTGTAACTGAGATCCTCTAGGTGGTTAACCAGACCTAGATACATGTACATATAGATACATATGAACTCCTTACATCTGGAAGTCACTGATATAGTTGCCATTGTCCATCTGTTAGGCTAACAAGACCTAGATACATGTACATATAGATACATGTACTCCTCACATCTGGAAGTCACTGATATAGTTGCCATTGTCCATCAGTATGGTTAACCAGACCTAGATACATGTACATGTACTCCTCACATCTGGAAGTCACTGATATAGTTGCCATTGTCAATCTGTTAGGCTAACCAGACCTAGATACATGTACATGTACTCCTTACATCTGGAAGTCACTGATATAGTTGCCATTGTCCATCAGTATGGTTAACCAGACCTAGATACATGTACATGTACACCTTACATCTGGAAGTCACTGATATAGTTGCCATTGTCCATCAGTATGGTTAACCAGACCTAGAAACATGTACATGTACTCTTCACATCTGGAAGTCACTGATATAGTTGCCATTGTCCACCAGTATGGTTAACCAGACCTAGATACATGTACATGTACTCCTTACATCTGGAAGTCACTGATATAGTTGCCATTGTCCACCAGTATGGTTTAACCAGACCTAGATACATGTCCATGTACTCCTTACATCTGGAAGTCACTGATATAGTTGCCATTGTCCACCAGTTTGGTTAACCAGACCTAGATACATGTACATGTACACCTTACATCTGGAAGTCACTGATATAGTTGCCATTGTCCATCAGTATGGTTAACCAGACCTAGATACATGTACATGTACTCCTTACATCTGGAAGTCACTGATATAGTTGCCATTGTCCATCAGTATGGTTAACCAGACCTAGATACATGTACATGTACACCTTACATCTGGAAGTCACTGATATAGTTGCCATTGTCCATCTGTTAGGCTAACCAGACCTAGATACATGTACATTTACTCCTTACATCTGAAAGTCACTGATATAGTTGCCATTGTCCATCTGTTAGGCTAACCAGACCTAGATACATGTACATGTACACCTTACATCTGGAAGTCACTGATATAGTTGCCATTGTCCATCTGTTAGGCTAACCAGACCAAGATACATGTACATGTACTCCTTACATCTGGAAGTCACTGATATAGTTGCCATTGTCCATCTGTTAGGCTAACCAGACCTAGATACATGTACATGTACTCTTTACATCTGGAAGTCACTGATATAGTTGCCATTGTCCAACTGTTAGGCTAACCAGACCTTTATACATGTACATGTACTCCTTACATCTGGAAGTCACTGATATAGTTGCCATTGTCCATCTGTTAGGCTAACCAGACCTAGATACATGTACATGTACTCCTTACATCTGGAAGTCACTGATATAGTTGCCATTGTCCAACTGTTAGGCTAACCAGACCTAGATACATGTACATGTACACCTTACATCTGGAAGTCACTGATATAGTTGCCATTGTCCATCAGTATGGTTAACCAGACCTAGATACATGTACATGTACTCCTTACATCTGGAAGTCACTGATATAGTTGCCATTGTCTATCTGTTAGGCTAACCAGACCTAGATACATGTACATGTACTCCTTACATCTGGAAGTCACTGATATAGTTGCCATTGTCCATCTGTTAGGCTAACCAGACCTATATACATGTACATGTACTCCTTACATCTGGAAGTCACTGATATAGTTGCCATTGTCCAACTGTTAGGCTAACCAGACCTAGATACATGTACTCCTTACATCTGGAAGTCACTGATATAGTTGCCATTGTCCATCTGTTAGGCTAACCAGACCTAGATACATGTACATGTACTCCTTACATCTGGAAGTCACTGATATAGTTGCCATTGTCCAACTGTTAGGCTAACCAGACCTAGATACATGTACATGTACACCTTACATCTGGAAGTCACTGATATAGTTGCCATTGTCCATCAGTATGGTTAACCAGACCTAGGTACATGTACATGTACTCCTTACATCTGGAAGTCACTGATATAGTTGCCATTGTCCATCAGTATGGTTAACCAGACCTAGTTACATGTACATGTACTCCTTACATCTGGAAGTCACTGATATAGTTGCCATTGTCCATCTGTTAGGCTAACCAGACCTAGATACATGTACATGTACTCCTTACATCTGGAAGTCACTGATATAGTTGCCATTGTCCATCTGTTAGGCTAACCAGACCTAGATACATGTACATGTACTCCTTACATCTGGAAGTCACTGATATAGTTGCCATTGTCCATCTGTTAGGCTAACCAGACCTAGATACATGTACATGTACACCTTACATCTGGAAGTCACTGATATAGTTGCCATTGTCCATCAGTATGGTTAACCAGACTTAGATACATGTACATGTACACCTTACATCTGGAAGTCACTGATATAGTTGCCATTGTCCATCAGTATGGTTAACCAGACCTAGATACATGTACATGTACTCCTTACATCTGGAAGTCACTGATATACATAATGTAGTTGCCATTGTCCATCAGTATGGTTAACCAGACCTAGATACATGTACATGTACTCCTTACATCTGGAAGTCACTGATATAGTTGCCATTGTCCATCAGTATGGTTAACCAGACCTAGATACATGTACATGTACACCTTACATCTGGAAGTCACTGATATAGTTGCCATTGTCAATCTGTTAGGCTAACCAGACCTAGATACATGTACATTTACTCCTTACATCTGAAAGTCACTGATATAGTTGCCATTGTCCATCTGTTAGGCTAACCAGACCTAGATACATGTACATGTACACCTTACATCTGGAAGTCACTGATATAGTTGCCATTGTCCATCTGTTAGGCTAACCAGACCAAGATACATGTACATGTACTCCTTACATCTGGAAGTCACTGATATAGTTGCCATTGTCCATCTGTTAGGCTAACCAGACCTAGATACATGTACATGTACTCCTTACATCTGGAAGTCACTGATATAGTTGCCATTGTCCATCAGTATGGTTAACCAGACCTAGATACATGTAAATGTACTCCTTACATCTGGAAGTCACTGATATAGTTGCCATTGTCCATCTGTTAGGCTAACCAGACCTAGATACATGTACATGTACTCCTTACATCTGGAAGTCACTGATATAGTTGCCATTGTCCACCAGTATGGTTCATGTCATACTTTCTTGTCAGAACCAATATTCACCAAACTGGAATATTATTCACCAACCTCGACGGATATTCACCAAACTTGTATGGAAGTATGATGTATGAGTATGAACTCAATTTATACATAACACAAATGCATTCTGGATCATCTACTTTTGGTGGAGTAATGTCCATTTGTTCGTTTATAATGGTAGATCTATCATACTTTCTTGTCAGCTCCTACTAAACTTCTCAGCTGATTTTCACTAAATCTGTTAGGGATATTGTATTAAGTTCAGTTATTCATATTATCGTTGTCAACAGATTTTGACAAAACTTGTTAGGGAATATGAGCATGAAGAGCAGTTGCTCCTATTGTCTTCATGTTCTGCTCCATCTATACTATAGCAGAGTTACAGCCATCTTTTTAGAATTGTAATTCCTTATCAGGACTTACGCGTCTTAAACTTTTCAATTATTGTCATGTCAGTCTGAATTATCAAGGTGTAACTGATGCACAAATACATGGTCACAGTTTGAGAAAAAAAACGGAACGATGACCGCAGACTACTTAACGATTTAGTAGAGATTTTCAATCAGTTGTTATACCGCGAGTTTTTAATAAATCTGATTGAAAATATCAATTTTAAATTTGGGAGCCATAGAAAAACCACGTTATAATGAGTTTCACCTTATATTGGACCACGTTATAACGGGACCAGAGTGTAGTTAAGTGGCATTGCTACAATAAGGCTACAGGAACAATGGAGGATTCCTATTAACAGGCACATATCTATTTATTTAAAACGGTCAAATAAAGTTGGATATAATTAAATTAATAGCAAAATATAATGCGAATAAACATAACAAAATATAACTCAATTGAATATGAGGAAGAAGAACAAGTTCAATTATTTTTAGCATGTACCAGTCTACAATCAAATTTTGTTTTCTATATTGAAACAGACAGTCGTTTCAAACATGGTGTTATGGGAGAAAATTTTAAAAAATGGATGTGAGTTATACACTTTTATAAGAGATTTTATTTTTTTCCCCTTGGATTTTGGTCTAAAAACATGGGTGCGCACTATATACAAGTGCGTAAATTAGTAAAAATCTATATTTTAAAGAGGTATAATTTAGATTTTTATATGATATTTGAGACATAATGTGTCATATTTATACATGATTATTAACTGTTTTAGGTGCTAGTGACGACACCTGACATCACAAGTCCGACTTTACGCAGAGCAAGGTCAAGGTCAGCAGGGCTTATTACATCTCCTGTAAGTCGGTCATCTTCATGTTGATTGTTTGTTTGAATATTTAGCCTCATTTTATGGCATAAAAGGCTAGTTGACACAACCTCTGTGTCCTGGAACCCTGGAAGGTTAACCAGTACTCGGCATGTCCATCTCTGCAAGTAACTGATAACTTTCCCGCTTGAATCAGCTGAGAGAGGAATGACAGTGAGATGTGATGTCATAAATCAATCATCACGGAGACTGGCAGGGTGGAAATTCTTACTCAATGACCCCTGGATTGTTAGTCAGACACGCTACCAACTGTGTCTGCCAGGCTCTGGCTCTCTTTATATTGAAATGTAAAAATCAACTCTTTAGGTAGAAACACATTCAGACTTTGGTTGTCTGAATAACATAATCAGAAGTGTTGTGATACTTGTAGATCAAAGGTGTGGGTGTGGATACGCTATAGCTCACCTCTCTAACACACACAAATGGCGGGTCTTCCATCCCAAGGAGGCAGCAGTGGTATTTCTCAGAGTATCTTGTTCACTGCCATCATCTGCAACATTTGTAAATACAAATACTTACATGGCAACTAGAGAATAATTCCTATCACAGTTGTTGTTTTTTTAAATGGGGTTTAACGCCATTTTCAACACATTTCTTGGTATATCTAGTTTTATTGGTGGAGAAAGATCTCAGAACGAATCTTGAATAGAACCAACATCCTTCCACAAGTAACTGGCAAACTTTCTCACATAAAGTTTTTGTTTGGAGCAAGCATAACTCGAACCTAGAACCTTAGTGGTGAAAGATAAGTGATCTTGAGACGGCACCTTAGACCACTAGGCCACCGAGGACCTTAAATATTTACTGTTAAATATTATGTATTGTAGTTATGTAAATAATGATCATGTTTACCTTCGGACTTGAGTATTTTCTGCTCAACAGCATGTAGTTGGTAAAGCATCTGTGTGATTTGGATTTGAGGCATGTTTCACTGCCTCAACAAAGAGTTCAATTTAATTTATTTGCAAATTTAAATATATGATATATCTGGTAATACGTCAATTTACTTACCTATTTAAGTTTTAGTACATTGTGCAGCGTAGGTAAAACTGCAGCCACATAGTTTGTAGTTTTGTGTCACAAAGTTACTATTTTACCTTAATAACAGGAGAGGCAGAGGTCGCCAAGTCCAGGATACCATCGTCGTGGTTATTTAGCACAGAGACCGAGGTCACGGTCACGGTCAGAAGACAGACTAGCAAGTTTATTTCCAGAAAGAGATAGTGAGTTGAATTTTTTAAAAGTCCAGGAAAAGTCAAAGGTCAAACTCACTGCAATTGAATATATAATGTAGTTAGAATGTAGAATATATAATGTATTTAGAATGTAGTTAAAATATAGAATGTAGTTATAAGAATATAGAATGTAGTAAGAATATAGAATTAAGTTAAAATATAGAATGTAGTTGAAATATAGAATGTAGTTACAGATCCTAAACCGCTCAAGTACCCTAATTGCACGCAAATGGAGTGCACTCAGAGCGTAAGCGGAGCGCGAGCGTAGCGCAGACATGGAGCGCGAATGGAGTGCAGATTGAGCGCTGACGGAGCGGACATGGACCGTAAGCAAACGTTGGATTTTGAATAATAAATGCACTCCTGAACGCAGGAAATAGATCAAGTGCACTTAGACACGCTGAATACACTCAGATACTCTGAGTGCATTCAGATGCGCAGTATATGCAGTATAGGCTAGACACAGTAAGATAACTGATAACAGAACTATTCAGTGCGCTACTGAGTGCACTCGTTCATTCGGATACACTCTTTTTTCATTATTTGATCGTGAAGTCGATACTTAAAATCGAGATGAAAAAGAAATTTTCTTTCACATAAATATAAACCATGTAGTTTATATAAATGTTTTTATTGTAAAATGCATGATAAAACTTATTTTGGTCAACAATTTATCAATTATAGCATAAATACCAATATTTAATAAACAATAATAATAATAATTATAAAGAAGAAAAAATACTCAGATAATAATAATATAATATTATAATAATATAATAATAAAGTTATATAGCAATAATAAAAATAATATTAATAATAATAAAATATATAATAGATATTAATAATAATGATGATAATAATAAAATTATAAAAAATTTGCATATTTCAGTATTGATTTTGACTATATATTTCTTATCCAATCACATGCCGCGGGTTAAATTAAGATTCATTCATCTGGCACAAATTATAATCAAAAAGAAAATTACACACCGGCAGGGTTCTTCGTGATCAATGGACCGATAAATCACCAATTAACTATTTATTGACACACATGTGGTTCTCACCATGGGTATCTGTTTTGATGATTGCCATGCAACTATGCCTTCATAATAGTAATTAAATTGTTATATTAATTGTGAACGACTGACCAGATGCACGTATCCAGTATAAAAGCTGTGACAAATCAATAAGTCAATATGTATATTATAATAATAGCTCCAAAAATAATAATATTTAAAACAAACAAAAAACAAATAATGAAAGTAAAAAATAATACAAATAAAATACTACATTTTTACAAGGAATTATTTAGAGACATGTCTTTAATTTTTATTAGTTTCAAAACTGTAGGATTGTTTTATTTTGAAATTAACAATTCTGATTTTTAGTTGTATCTGATTTTTATACGAAATCGCTATGGCAGCTGTGGTAAAATGACAGCCCTGAATACACATCCCTTAATACGTGTATGTCGCACTTTCTACCATTCATTCAGAACTGGCGTGGGGTTTTCGGTTCATTAATTTAATGATATTACATCATGATATTTACAGTACTTAAGCGTTCTGAAACTTCGAATAACCAATATCTTGAATGATTTTTTTATTTGTTGTTAATTGGCTAGCAGTTTTCCTTTTTTATCTTTTCTTTTTAATCACATAATGTTGGCTCAATTAAGATTCATCCATCTGGCACGAATTACAATCAAAATGAAATCATACATATCTTCCGTGGTCAACAGACCGATAAGTCACCACTTTAGCATATAACTTAATTGACACGGCTCTCACTGGCATGTGACATAACGTAATTAACACCACGGGTGTGTTGCTGCGTGTCATATAATTAGCGGTATAGCACATGTGGGTGTAGTTTCAAACAAGTTTAATATAGTTTGTCATTTTAAATAATATATTAACATAAAGCATACTATCAGTAAAAGAATAATTTGATAAACCCACTAAAAAAATTTATTGAAAGTATATTTATATACATAATGAATAACGAAAATAATTAGAAAAACTTAAAATATCAGAATATCTTTTTAAGTTTAGTGAAGCCACATTTGGACCCAAATCGAGAAAAACACAACAAGATTATTATTTTTCAAAAATCATTTATTATAATGTCGAATTGCATTGCACGGATTATAATAAATTTTTAAGCACCCATGCAGTGCATATTATTGATTATAAAGCTTATTTTAGTTTGAACATTAACAAAACCAGTGATATATCCAAATGTTGTTAAGTCACTGCTTAAACAGAGCAGATTTATGGATTATTATAAGGCCAACGAGGTATCAACAGTATGGAATTATTAATTAAATTTAATTATTAATAACAATATATTTAGTTTATGTTGATGATGTATCTGTAAATTTTGTGGACAAACTTTATTGCTTTCCTGTAACAAACGGCTTACGGTATATCAAAGAAGATACTGACGCAAACACATGTCGGTCTGGATAACAGAAGCCGGTATAACGTGCGATATTCTTTGATCACCCAGAACACTGAACACATATCAAAACATAGACATTTCCGTTAAACATGCCTACTATCGATACTAGTTTATCGGAAATTTACAACCTTTTGCCCAGCGGGTGACATAATATGTAGACAAACAATCAGATTATGAATTAATTAACCTTGACTAAATCCCATGGATACATTTTATTGCTCCATTGGAACAGATTGAATTAAAAACTCAATATAGAATCATTTTAAGAGTTGAGATGTTGCAATTGGTTATGGGCCAGAAACCAAACTGAGCGAACTGAACGTTGAGTGAACGCTGAACGAAGCAAACGCTAAGACGAGTATTAAATAGAGCACTCAGATATACAGCGCTCGTGAGCGAATACTTGCGTTTGTGAGTGCATTAAATTAACCGCGTTTAATCTAGTGCACGCGAACGGAGCGCGAACGGAGTGCAAACTGAGTGCAAACGGAGTGCAATTATGGGGTACTTGAGCGGTTTAGGGTCTGTAGTATATAGAATTTAGTTAGACTATAAATGTACAGTTAGGATATAGAATGTTGTTAGAATATAGAATGTAGTTAGGATATAGAATGTAGTAAGAATGTAGAATATAGTAAGAATATGTAATATATAGAATATAGTTGAGCTGAGCTATCCTAGTATGAATCTTTGTTTAGTTCTCTGTATCTTACGTTGAGAGGGTTGCAATGGATCGATGCCATTTATTTGAAAATTGCTTATCCCAAATTATATTTAAAATTTAAACAATTTACCTGTAAGATCTCATTAAACAATATGGAAAAACAGAATCAACATTGTCCACCATTTCTTTAAAGGAAAACTATTTTTTATACGACTTTGTCATCGATGTAATTTGCATGATACGGACACCTATACCTTGCATGATACAGACACCTAAACCTTGCATGATACGGACACCTATACCTTGCATGATACAGACACCTAAACCTTGCATGATACGGACACCTATACCTTGCATGATACAGACAACTAAACCTTGCATGATACGGACACCTATACCTTGCATGATACGGACACCTAAACCTTGCATGATACGGACACCTATACCTTGCATGATACAGACACCTAAACCTTGCATGATACAGACACCTATACCTTGCATGATACGGACACCTAAACCTTGCATGATACGGACACCTATACCTTGCATGATACAGACACCTAAACCTTGCATGATACAGGACACCTATACCTTGCATGATACAGACACCTAAACCTTGCATGATACGGACACCTATACCTTGCATGATACAGACACCTATTACTTTATTCAGTCAAATCAAATTTCATCATATGTATGATCCTTGGAATAAAGTTTGTGGTACAGTTTTTGTCTTTTCATATGTTTAAGAAAGCTGCTAAGGGACTGTGAAGTTTTCTTTCTGTTAAGTTTCAGAAATGTATAAAGTTTACAACAGTTACCCATCTGTAACATGACATTTATTTATATTTCAGTTCTGACAGTCTGACGTCCATGATAACAACAACTCAACGTTGATGTTCTCTGTCCGTCTATCTCTGCTAACAAGTATCCAAGTGCCAAGACTGTTTACCCAGCAGCATTTATCTATGTTTTTTAGTATGTACATGCATCTTCATGTTCAATTTGACTGGTTGCCTGCTACATCTTAGTAGTGTACTGATGCATCCTAATGTTATATTTCTGATTTCTTGAGGCATTGTATTGTGACTGGTTGTCAACTGCATCTTGGTGTGACTGGTTGCCTGCTGCATCTGAAAGTGGCTGGTTGTCAACTGCACCTTAATTGGAGCTGGTTTTCTGCTGCACTTTGAAGTGGCTGGCTGTCAACTGCACCTTGACGAAGCTGGTTGCCTGCTGCATCTGAAAGTGACTGGTTGCCAACTGCACCATAATGAACTGGTTGCCTACTGTATCTGAAAGTGGCTGGTTGCCAACTGCACCTTAATGGAACTGGTTGCCTGCTACATCTGAAAGTGACTGGTTGCCAACTGTACCTTGACGAAGCTGGTTGCCTGCTGCATCTGAAAGTGACTGGTTGCCAACTGCACCATAATGGAACTGGTTGCCTGCTACATCTGAAAGTGGCTGGTTGCCTACTGCATATTAATGTGACTGGCTTTATTAATGTGTCTGAGAGTGGCTGGATTGTCAACTGCATCTTGATGTAGCTGGTTGCCTGCTGTATCTTAACCGGCTTCTTTAAATTGCTGGTTACCCGCATGGTGTTTATTTAATCAACTGACCAGTGTAGCTTTATAACAGCAATTAAGAAAATAGATGAAATTTAACAATTCCAGGTAGTTTGTTATATAAGTTGTGTGCTATATTCTAATGTTATACACAAATGTTACATTATTTTACCAGTCACTATGTATAGTGATGTTATAGTTTAGCTGTCACGTGATGGCATCCTCACTTGATTTTGTTTAAGTTCACTTTGGGTGTTATTTATATATTTAGTGAGAATACATTCACTTTAATAGTTGTGTTTACATGTAGTATCTGCACTTCTAGTGGTTAACATTTACATGTGGTATCTGCATTTCTAGTGGTTAATGTTTACATGTGGTATCTGCACTTCTAGTGATTAACATTTCACTAGATAATCTTAGTGGAATGTTTCAAGTGGTATTATACAAGACTTACAACAGAATTATACAATTTTACATACTGATAATTGGTAGAGCCTACTTGAACACTGTTACTTGTGATATTTTACCAGTTTCAGTAGCATTCTTCTCTACATGTTATCAGCAAGACTTGAATGTTCCTGTTACTTTGGGGGACTATTTTTTTTTAGGAAGTTTTCAATTTTCACTGTCTCAACATTATTTTAAAGGGACATATTATGACAATTTTGATAATTATTTACTTCTTTATCACCATATACCGGTAATGTATATGAAGCATAATCATTTAAAAATTAATATACCAGAGTATGTATGCCAAGCTGCAAATTAATATACCTGAGTATGTATGCCAAGCTGCAAATTGATATACCTGAGTATGTATGCCAAGCTGCAAATTGATATACCTGAGTATGTATGCCAAGCTGCAAATTGATATACCTGAGTATGTATGCCAAGCTGCAAATTGATATACCTGAGTATGTATGCCAAGCTGCAAATTGATATACCTGAGTATGTATGCCAAGCTGCAAATTGATATACCTGAGTATGTATGCCAAGCTGCAAATTGATATACCTGAGTATGCATGCCAAGCTGCAAATTAATATACCTGAGTATGCATGCCAAGCTGCAAATTGATATACCTGAGTATGCATGCCAAGCTGCAAATTGATATACCTGAGTATGTATGCCAAGCTGCAAATTGATATACCTGAGTATGTATGCCAAGCTGCAAATTGATATACCTGAGTATGATGCCAAGCTGCAAATTGATATACCTGAATATGTTTGCCAAGCTGCACATTGATATACCTGAGTATGTATGCCAAGCTGCAAATTGATATACCTGAGTATGTATGCCAAGCTGCAAATTGATATACCTGAGTATGTATGCCAAGCTGCAAACTGATATACCTGAGTATGTATGCCAAGCTGCAAACTGATATACCTGAGTATGCATGCCAAGCTGCAAATTGATATACCTGAGTATGCATGCCAAGCTGATATACCTGAGTATGTATGCAAAGCTGCAAATTGATATACCTGAGTATGTATGCCAAGCTGCAAATTGATATACCTGAGTATGTATGCCAAGCTGCAAATTGATATACCTGAGTATGTATGCCAAGCTGCAAATTGATATACCTGAGTATGTATGCCAAGCTGCAAATTGATATACCTGAGTATGTATGCCAAGCTGCAAATTGATATACCTGAGTATGTATGCCAAGCTGCAAATTGATAAACCTGAGTATGTATGCCAAGCTGCAAATTGATATACCTGAGTATGTATGCCAAGCTGCAAATTAATATACCTGAGTATGTATGCCAAGCTGCAAATTTGATATACCTGAGTATGTATGCCAAGCTGCAAAATTGATATACCTGAGTATGTATGCCAAGCTGCAAAATTGATATACCTGAGTATGTATGCCAAGCTGCAAAATTGATATACCTGAGTATGTATGCCAAGCTGCAAATTAATATACCTGAGTATGTATGCCAAGCTGCAAATTGATATACCTGAGTATGTATGCCAAGCTGCAAATTGATATACCTGAGTATGTATGCCAAGCTGCAAATTAATATACCTGAGTATGTATGCCAAGCTGCAAATTTGATATACCTGAGTATGTATGCCAAGCTGCAAAATTGATATACATGAGTATGTATGCCAAGCTGCAAATTGATATACCTGAGTATGTATGCCAAGCTGCAAATTGATATACCTGAGTATGTATGCCAAGCTGCAAATTGATATACCTGAGTATGTATGCAAAGCTGCAAATTGATATACCTGAGTATGTATGCCAAGCTGCAAATTGATATACCTGAGTATGTATGTCAAGCTGAAAATTGATATACCTGAGTATGTATGCCAAGCTGCAAATTGATATACCTGAGTATGTATGCCAAGCTGCAAATTGATATACCTGAGTATGTATGCCAAGCTGCAAATTGATATACCTGAGTATGTATGCCAAGCTGCAAATTAATATACCTGAGTATGTATGCCAAGCTGCAAATTAATATACCTGAGTATGTATGCCAAGCTGCAAATTAATATACCTGAGTATGTATGCCAAGCTGCAAACTGATATACCTGAGTATGTATGCCAAGCTGCAAAATTGATATACCTGAGTATGTATGCCAAGCTGCAAATTGATATACCTGAATATGTATGCCAAGCTGCAAATTGATACACCTGAGTATGTATGCCAAGCTGCAAATTAATATACCTGAGTATGTATGCCAAGCTGCAAATTGATATACCTGAGTATGTATGCCAAGCTGCAAATTGATATACTTGAGTTTGTATGCCAAGCTGCAAATTGATATACCTGAGTATGTATGCCAAGCTGCAAATTGATATACCTGAGTATGTATGCCAAGCTGCAAATTAATATACCTGAGTATGTATGCCAAGCTGCAAATTGATATACCTGAGTATGTATGCCAAGCTGCAAATTAATATACCTGAGTATGTATGCCAAGCTGCAAATTAATATACCTGAGTATGTATGCCAAGCTGCAAAATTGATATACCTGAGTATGTATGCCAAGCTGCAAACTGATATACCTGAGTATGTATGCCAAGCTGCAAATTGATATACCTGAGTATGTATGCCAAGCTGCAAAATTGATATACCTGAGTATGTATGCCAAGCTGCAAATTGATATACCTGAATATGTTTGCCAAGCTGCAAATTGATATACCTGAGTATGTATGTCAAGCTGCAAATTAATATACCTGAGTATGCATGCCAAGCTGCAAATTAATATACCTGAGTATGTATGCCAAGCTGCAAATTGATATACCTGAGTATGTATGCCAAGCTGCAAATTGATATACCTGAATATGTTTGCTAAGCTGCAAATTAATATACCTGAATATGTATGCCAAGCTGCAAATTTCGTTTCTATTTTGGAAAGGGGCATAACTGTGGTAAATAGTTAAAATATTTGTAATGAAATGTGTTTAATTTCAATAGTTGTTATAGTTGTTATTGGTATGATAGAAAACATTGAAAGCAACATGAAAGTTCGTATTTTTTAGATATTTGTTTCGGAATTTGAAAACTGGTGTGACACCACTAGTTTTGTGAAATCTTTTTATAATTTCATAAACTATAATACTTGGAGATTAGTTGTTACACATATCTAGGTACAAAAATTGGTTGGATTTGTGAACATTTGTAAAGTAAGTATAAAGATTGCTGTGTGTCCCTTTAAAGTGAAAATTAGCCCGTGTGGTTCCGGCTAAGAATAGAATCACTGCCGATCTCTGCAGAGGGGTAGGAATCCTCTGAATGGGTGTCATGTTCATTTTATCATTTTTTGTCATGTTCATTATTGTGGTTAAATTACCAACCCCTGTGTGGTTACAGGGAGACATGAGTGATGGCGAGAATAGGATCACTGTGGCTGATGCATGGCGTAAGAAGCGACAATCTGAGTAATATTCTAGGTTCAGTCTGCATATTCATTTTTTGCTGTATTTTTTTATCTGTATGTTAATTTTTTGTTTTTGTACATGTAGAGTGAACCTGGAATCTTTCTTCCTGTTGGTGTCAAATAACCTATAATGTGTTGGTATGCCGTAAAACCCTATTCATTCATTCATTTATTCATTAAAGTGAATCGATACATGTAGGAAATATTTTGTTAAAAATCTTAAATTAAGCAGGTTTATTTTGTCAAAACCACTTATAACTTGTCCTCAACATTATGTATAGATATAGATCTGTGATACAAAAATGATCTGAATTTCATGCAATTAAACAATATATTTTATATTAATGTATTTATTTATCAGTTTAGGGTTAGTAAACCCTTGACTGCTATCTACAAGTCACATATTGATTTCTGGCACTTCCTTAAATGATTGATATGCCAACTGTTTCATGGCCTTTTCTTTACTTTTGGATCCAGTCACTTATTGGTACCTGGTCTTTTCTTTACGTGATGGATATGCCAAACTCCATTCCCTATTACTTTTTATGCATGTAACATCAAACCCAGTAACATTGCAGATCTGGGTTTGGAGATGGGCTAGGCAGGCCCTTTATTTTCATTGCTGTAAAATGAAATACATTTTAAGAAGAAACATTTGTTGTGTTCTGTAAGCATATTTACTTTCCAGGCTGTGATAATTTATTGATATATTACTTGAATATATGTATATACATGAAGGTAGATCTGGAAGATTTGTCATATATTATAAGAATCTTACATGGGTTTGAGGTTTGGAGAGATTCCATCCTGAGGGATAACGAGTCTCCTGCGAGTTCCTGCAAAAACAGTTATCCCAAGGGACTGAATTTTCTATCTGAATCGAAAAAGCATTGAATGATTCTTTTTCTTGCGTACCACATTGAATAATTATTTTAACATAATTTATCATTACAATTTTACAACCATCGCTTTTAAGACATTTACTTATGATTTACGTCATAATATTTTATGTCGTCTGAATGCTTTTAACATCACAGTGCAAGAATTTTATCCCAGCCACAGGTGAGATAGAAATATCTAACCCCGGTAAAAATGCAGATATCATTATCTGGTAAGCAAGAAGTATATTTATATATTACTTGAATATGTGTAAATACATGAAGGTAGACCTAGAAGAGTTGTGATATATTTATTTTTTTCTTCATAATTTAAACGTTTTACTACAAACATTCTGTAGTCGAATGTTCTGCTCATATTCTACAAATATTGTGTAAATTGTTTTTAACTTTGTCAATACTATCAATTGGAAATGAAAGATAATGTTAAGGCCCACCCCTGCCATACGGTATGAAGTTGATGTGGGAAACTATAATCTAGTTTTCAATCACTTACATATGCATGGATATCACTGGCAGTATGTGTCAGTTCTGAAGACACACATTGTGGCAATCCTTCCAGACACAATTCTGGATAGTTCTTTATTGGCAGTTCCAAACATGAGTCCCATTGTGGCAAATAGGTTGGGTAACTAACAACCTTTGTTAAGATGATCATTTATAGACTTGTCTTCATATCAATATGGTTGAAATACAAAAGAAAGGTTTGGTTTATTCACATGGTAGATCATGGTTTAAAGTACTACATGTACTATTTTCTGTATTTTACTAGTTTTTGAACCAGAGATTTTGTGTTATTGTACATGCATGTAAGATCAAAGGTCAGACCATTCTGACTGGCAAATGTGTGGTACACTGCACATGTCTGTGCGTTTGTTGACTTATATAGCATTATTCTCAGTACATATGAATTCTATAATATTATGCATTACACATGTTTGAAGGGGAAAATTTATCAAAGTGACTTTATAACAATTTTCAATCCTTTATTTGTTTTGTGTTTGATAATTTGATATTTAAAACTATATTTGTTATGTATTATACATCAGTATTTAAATAATAATATACAATAAAATACATAAATAAATACACATCTGTCGTCTTCTTAACCTTCCATGTAACATGCTTGTTTTACCTCGATTGGAAAACAACGTCACACGAATCCCAAAACAAATTGCACTCGAGGTCTTACTGGCTAGATCCTGTACTGATCATCTTACTGGCTAGAACCTGTACTGAGCATTTTACTGGCTAGAGCCTGTACTGATCATCTTTCTGGCTAAAACCTGTACTGATCATCCTACTTGCTAGAGCCTGTACTGAGCATCTTAGGTTAGAACTTGTACTTAGCATCTTACTGGCTAAAACCTGTACTGATCATCTTACTGGCTAGAGCCTTTACTGAGCATTTTACTGGCTAGAACCTGTACTGAGCATCTTACTGGCCAAAACCTGTACTGAGCATCTTACTGGCTAAAACCTGTACTGAGCATTCTACTGGCTAGAGCCTGTACTGATCATCTTACTGGCGTGAGCCTGTACTGAGCATCTTACTGGCTAAAACCTGTACTGATCATCTTACTGGCTAGAGCCTGTACTGATCATCTTACTGGTTAGAGCCTATACTGAGCATCTTACTGGCTAAAACCTGTACTGATCCTCTTCATGCTCTACCAAAGACACCCCATATGGCTATGGCAGAGAATCAAACCCTGGTACCTTCAGTTCATGGTCCGTAGCTCTACCAAAGACACCCAATATGGCTATGGCAGAGAATAAACCCGGGACCCTTCAATCCTTGGTCCGATGCTCTACCAAGGACACCCCATATGGCTATGGCAGAGAATCAAATCCGGGACCACTCAAGCCATGGTCCCGATGCTCTACTAAGGACACCCCAAATAGCTATGGCAGAGAATAAAACCCAGGACTCTTAAATCCTTGTTCCGATGCTCTACCAAGGACACTCCATATGGCTTTGGAAGAGAATCAAACCCGGGACCCTTCAATCCTTGTTCCGATGCTCTACCAAGAACACCACATATGGCTATGACAGAGAATCAAACCCACCCGGGATCCTTCAATCCTTGGTCCGATGCTCTACCAAGGACACCCCATATGGCTATGGCCGAGTATCAAACCGGGACCCTTCAATCGTTGGTCCTATGCTCTACCAAGGACACCCCATATGGCTATAGCAGAGAATCAAACCCGGGACCCTTCAATCCTTGATCCGATGCTCTACCAAGGACACCCCATATGGTTATGGCAGGGAATCAAACCCGGGACCCTTCAATCCTTGGTCCGATGCTCTACCAAGGACACCCCATATGCATATGGCCGAGAATCAAACCCGGGACCCTTCAATCCTTGGTCCGATGCTCTACCAAGGACACCCTATATAGCTTTTGCTGAGTATCAAACCTGGGACCCTTCAATCCTTGGTCCGATGCTCTACCAAGGACACCCTATATAGCTATGGCAGAGAATCACACCCGGGACCATTCAATCCTTGGTCCGATGCTCTACCAAAGACACCCCATATAACTATGGCAGAGAATAAAACTCAGGACCCTTCAATCCTTGGTCCGATGCTCTACCAAGGACACCCCATATGGCTATGGCAGAAAATCAAACCAGGGACACTTCAATCCTTGGTCCGATGCTTTACCAAGGACATCACATATGGCTATGGAAGAGAATAAAACCCGGGACACTTCAATTCTTGGTTCGGTGCTCTACCAAGGACACCCCATATGGCTATGGCATAGAATAAAACGCAAGACTCTTCAATCCTTGGTCCGATGCTCTACCAAGGACACCCTATATGCCTATGGCCGAGAATCAAATCCGGGACCCTTCAATCCTTGGTCCGATGCTCTACCAAGGACACCCCATATAGCTTTTGCAGAGTATCAAACCTGGGACCCTTCAATCTTTGGTCCGATGCTCTACCAAGGACACCATATATAGCTATGGCAGAGAATCAAACCCGGGACCATTCAATCCTTGGTCCGATGCTCTACCATGGATACCCCATATGGTTATGGCAAAGAATAAAACGCAGGACCCTTCAATCCTTGGTCCGATGCTCTACCAAGGACACCCCATATAACTATGGCAGATAATAAAACGCAGGACCCTTCAATCCTTGGTCCGATGCTCTACCAAGGACACCCCATATGGCTATGGCAGAGAATCAAACCCGGGACCCTTCAATCCATGGTCCGATGCTTTACATAGGACATCCCATATGGCTATGGAAGAGAATAAATCCCGGGACACTTCAATTTTTGGTTCGGTGCCCTACCAAGGACACCCCATATGGCTATGGCAGAGAATCAAACCCGGGACCCTTCAATCCTTGGTCCGATGCTCTACCAAGGACACCCCATATGGCTATGGGAGACTATCAAACCCGGGACCCTTCAATCGTTGGTTCGATGCTCTACCAAGAACACCCCATATGGCTATGGCCGAGTATCAAACCAGGGACCCTTCAGTCGTTGGTCCGATGCTCTACCAAGGACACCCCATATGGCTATGGCAGAGAATCAAACCCGGGACCCTTCAATCCTTGATCCGATGCTCTACCAAGGACACCCCATATGGTTATGGCAGGGAATCAAACCCAGGACCCTTCAATCCTTGGTCCGATGCTCTAACAAGGACTACCCCATATGGCTATGGCAGAGAATCAAACCCGGGACCCTTCAATAATTGGTCCGATGTTCTACCAAGGACACTCAATATGGCTATGGCAGAGAATCAAACACGGGACCCTTCAATCCTTGGTCCGATGCTCTAGCAAGGACTGCCCCATATGGCTATGGCAGAGAATCAAACCCGGGGCACATCAATCCTTGCTCCGATGCTCTACCAAGGACACCCATATAGCTATGGCAGAGAATCAAACTCGGGACCCTTCAATCCTTGGTCTGATGCTTTACCAAAGACACCCTATATGGCTATGGCCGAGTATCAAACCTGGGACCCTTCAATTCTTGGTTCGGTGCTCTACCAAGGAAACCCCATATGGCTATGGCAGAGAATCAAACCCGGGACCCTTCAATCATTGGTCCGATGCTCTAACAAGGACTACCCCATATGGCTATGGCAGAGAATCAAACCCGGGACCCTTCAATAATTGGTCCGATGTTCTACCAAGGACACTCCATATGGCTATGGCAGAGAATTAAACCCGGGACCCTTCAATCCTTGGTCCGATGCTCTAGCAAGGACTGCCCCATATGGCTATGGCAGAGAATCAAACCCGGGGCACATCAATCCTTGCTCCGATGCTCTACCAAGGACACCCATATAGCTATGGCAGAGAATCAAACTCGGGACCCTTCAATCCTTGGTCTGATGCTTTACCAAAGACACCCTATATGGCTATGGCCGAGTATCAAACCTGGGACCCTTCAATCCTTGGTCCGACGCTCTACCAAGGACACCCCATATGGCTATGGCAGGGAATCAAACCAGGGACCCTTCAATCCTTGGTCCGATGCTCTACCAAGGACACTCCATGTGGCTTTGGCAGGGAATCAAACCCGGGACCATTCAATCCTTGGTCCGATGCTCTAACAAGGACACCCCATATGGCTATGGCAGAGAATCAAACCCGGGACCCTTCATTCCTTGGTCCGATGCTTTACCAAGGACACCCCATATGCCTATGGCCGAGTATCAAACCCGAGACACTTCAATCCTTGGTCCGATGCTATATTAAGGACACCCCATATGGCTATGGCAGAGAATCAAACCCGGAACACTTCAATCTTTAGTACGATGCTCTACCAAGGACACCCCATATGGCTATGGCAGAGAAACAAACCCGGGACCCTTCAATCCTTGGTCCGATGCTCTAGCAAGGACTACCCCATATGGCTATGGCAGAGAATCAAACCCGGGACCCTTCAATCATTGGTCCGATGTTCTACCAAGGACACTCCATATGGCTATGGCAGAGAATCAAAACCGGGACCATTCAATCATTGGTCCGATGCTCTAGCAAGGACTACCCCTATGGCTATGGCAGAGAATCAAACCCGGGACACTTCAATCCTTGGTCCGATGCTCTACCATGGACACCCATATAGCTATGGCAGAGAATCAAACTCGGGACTTTTCAATCCTTGGTCCGATGCTTTACCAAGGACACCCCATATGGCTATGG
Source organism: Panopea generosa (assembly GCA_029582155.1). NCBI lineage: Eukaryota > Metazoa > Mollusca > Bivalvia > Adapedonta > Hiatellidae > Panopea > Panopea generosa. The sequence continues at coordinate 52,767,288 of CM055905.1, forward strand.
CCGAGTATCAAACCCGGGACCCTTCAATCCTTGGTCCGATGGTCTACCAAGGACACACCATATGGATATTGCAGGTAATCAAACCCGGGACCCTTAAATCCTTGGTCCGATGCTCTACCAAGGACAACCCATATGGCTATGACAGGGAATCAAACCCGGGACCCTTCAATCCTTGGTCCGATACTTTACCAAGGACACCCTATATGGCTATGGCAGAGAATCAAACCCGGGACCACTCAAGCCTTGGTCCCGATACTCTACCAAGGACACCCCATATAGTTATGGCAGAGAATAAAACCCAGGACCCTTAAATCCTTGTTCCGATGCTCTACCAAGGACACCCCATATAGCTATGGCAGAGAATAAAACCCAGGACCCTTAAATCATTGTTCCGATGCTCTACCAAGAACACCCCATATGGCTATGGCAGAGAATCAAACCCGGGACCCTTCAATCCTGGGTCCGATGCTTTACCAAGAACACCCCAAATGGCTATGGCAAGGAATCAAACCCACCCGGGATCCTTCAATCCTTGGTCCGATGCTCTACCATGGACACCCCATATGGCTATGGTCGAGTATCAAACCCGGGACCCTTCAATCCTTGGTCCTATGCTCTACCAAGGACACCCCTTATGGTTATGGCAGAGAATCAAATAGGGGAACCTTCAATCCTTGGTCCGATGCTCTACATTGGACACACTATATAGCCCTGGCAGAGTATCAAACCCGGGACCCTTCAATCCTTGGTCCGATGCTCTAACAAGGACACCCCATATAGCTTTGGCAGGGTATCAAAACTGGGACCTTTCACTCATTGGTCCGATGCTCTACCAAAGACTGCCCCATATGGCTATGGCAGAGAATCAAACTCGGGACCATTCATTCCTTGGTCCGATGCTCTACCAAGGACACCCCATATAACTATGGCAGAGAATAAAACGCAGGACCCTTCAATCCTTGGTTCGATGCTCTACCAAAGACACCCCATATGGCTATGGAAGAGAATAAAACCCGGAACACTTCAATTCTTTGTTCGGTGCTCTACCAAGGACACCCCATTTAGTTATGGCATGGAATCCAACCCGGGACCCTTCAATCCTTGGTCCGATGCTCTACCAAGGACACCCCATATGCCTATGGCCAAGTATCAAACCCGAGTATTAAACCAGGGACCCTTCAATCCTTGGTCAGATGCTCTACCAAGGACACCCCATATCCTATGGCAGAGAAAGAAACCCGGGACCCTTCACTCCTTGATCCGATGTTCTACCAAGGACACCCCATTTAGTTATGGCATGGAATCCAACCCGGGACCCTTCAATCCTTGGTCCGATGCTCTACCAAGGACACCCCATAAGCCTATGGCCAAGTATCAAACCCGGGACCCTTCAATCCTTGGTCCGATGCTCTACCAAGGACACTCCATATGGCTATGGCAGAGAATCGAACCCGGGACCCTTCAATCCTTGGTCCGATGCTCTACCAAGGACACCTCATATGGCTATGGCAGAGAATCAAACACGGGACCCTTCAATCCTTGGTCCGATGCTCTACCAAGGACACCCCATATGGCTATGGCAGAGAATCAAACCCGGGACCCTTCAATCCTTGGTTCGATGCTCTACCAAGGACACCCCATATGGCTATGGCAGAGAATCGAACCCGGGACCCTTCAATCCTTGGTCCGATGCTCTAGCAAGGACTACCCCGATGGCTATGGCAGAGAATCAAACCCGGGACCCTTCAATCATTGGTCCGATGTTCTACCAAGGACACTCCATATGGCTATGGCAGAGAATCAAACCCGGGACCATTCAATCCTAGGTCCGATGATCTAGCAAGGACTACCCCTATGGCTATGGCAGAGAATCAAACCCGGGACACTTCAATTCTTGTTCCAATGCTCTACCATGGACACCCCATATGGCTATTGCAGGGAATCAAACCCGGGACCCTTCAATCCATGGTCCGATGCTCTACCATGGATACCCATATAGCTATTGCAGAGAATCAAACTCGGGACACTTCAATGCTTGGTCCGATGCTTTACCAAGGACACCCCATATGGCTATGGCCGAGTATCAAACACGGGACCATTCAATCCTTGGTCCGATGCTCTACCAAGGACACCCCATATGGCTTTTGCACGGAATCAAATCCGGGACACTTCAATCCTTGTTCCGATGCTCTACCAAGGAGACCCCATATGTTTATGGCAGAGAATCAAACCCGGGACCCTTCAATCCTTGGTCTGATGCTTTACCAAGGACACCCATATGGCTATGGCCTAGTAACAAACCCGGGACCCTTCAATCCTTAGTCCGATGCTCTACCAAGGACGCCCCATATGGCTATGGCAGAGAATCAAACCCGGGACCCTTCAATCCTTGGTCCTATGCTCTACCAAGGACACCCCTTATGGTTATGGCAGAGAATCAAATAGGGGAACCTTCAATCCTTGGTCCGATGCTCTACATTGGACACACTATATAGCCCTGGTAGAGTATCAAACCCGGGACCCTTCAATCCTTGGTCCGATGCTCTAACAAGGACACCCCATATAGCTTTGGCAGGGTATCAAAACTGGGACCTTTCAATCCTTGGTCCGATGCTCTACCAAAGACTGCCCCATATGGCTATGGCAGAGAATCAAACTCGGGACCATTCATTCCTTGGTCCGATGCTCTACCAAGGACACCCCATATAACTATGGCAGAGAATAAAACGCAGGACTCTTCAATCCTTGGTTCGATGCTCTACCAAGGACACCCCATATGGCTATGGAAGAGAATTAAACCCGGGACACTTCAATTCTTGGTTCGGTGCTCTACCAAGGACACACCATATGGCTATGGCAGAGAATCAAACCCGGGACCCTTCAATCCTTGGTCCGATGCTCTAACAAGGACTACCCCGATGGCTATGGCAGAGAATCAAACCCGGGACCCTTCAATCATTGGTCTGATGTTCTACCAAGGACACTCCATATGGCTATGGCAGAGAATCAAACCCGGGACCCTTCAATCATTGGTCCGATGTTCTACCAAGGACACTCCATATGGCGATGGCCGAGAATCAAACCCGGGACCCTTCAATCCATGGTCCGATGCTTTACCAAGGACATCCCATATGGCTATGGAAGAGAATAAAACCCGGGACACTTCAATTCTTGGTTCGGTGCTCTACCAAGGACACCCCATATGGCTATGGCAGAGAATCAAACCCGGGACACTTCAATTCTTGGTTCGGTGCTCTACCAAGGACATCCCATATGGCTATGGCAGAGAATCAAACCCGGGACCCTTCAATCCATGGTCCGATGCTTTACCAAAGACATCCCATATGGCTATAGAAGAGAATTAAACCAGGGACACTTCAATTCTTGGTTCGGTGCTCTACCAAGGACACCAAATATGGCTATGGCAGAGAATCAAACCCGGGACCCTTCAATCCATGGTCCGATGCTTTACCAAGGACATCCCATATGGCTATGGAAGAGAATAAAACCCGGGACACTTCAATTCTTGGTTCGGTGCTCTACCAAGGACACCCCATATGGCTATGGCAGAGAATCAAACCCGGGACCCTTCAATCCTTGGTCCGATGCTCTAACAAGGACTACTCCGATGGCTATGGCAGAGAATCAAACCCGGGACCCTTCAATCATTGGTTCGATGCTCTACCAAGGACACCCCATATGGCTTTGGCAGGGAATCAAACTCGGGACCCTTCAATCCTTGGTCCGATACTTTACCAAGGACACCCCATATGGCTATGGAAGAGAATCAAACCCGGGACCACTCAAGCCTTGGTCCCGATGCTTTACCAAGGACACCCCATATAGCTATGGCAGAGAATAAAACCCAGGACCCTTCAATCCTTGTTCCGATGCTCTACCAAGGACACCCAATATGGCTATGGCCGAGTATCAAACCCGGGACCCTTCAATCCTTGGTCCGGTGCTCTACCAAGGACACCCCATATGGCTATGGCAGAGAATCAAACCCGGGACCCTTCAATCCTTGATCCGATGCTCTACCAAGGACACCCCATATGGTTATGGCAGGGAATCAAACCCGGGACCCTTCAATCCTTGGTCCGATGCTCTACCAAGGACACCCTATATGCCTATGGCCGAGTATCAAACCCGGGACCATTCAGTCCTTGGTCCGATGCTCTACCAAGGACACCCCATATAACTCTGGCAGAGAATAAAACGCAGGACCCTTCAATCCTTGGTCCGATGCTCTACCAAGGACACCCCATATGGCTATGGCACAGAATCAAACCCGGGACCCTTCAATCCATGGTCCGATGCTTTACCAAGGACATCCCATATGGCTATGGAAGAGAATTAAACCCGGGACACTTCAATTCTTGGTTCGGTGCTCTACCAAGGACACACCATATGGCTATGGCAGAGAATCAAACCCGGGACCCTTCAATCATTGGTCCGATGTTCTACCAAGGACACTCCATATGGTTATGGCAGAGAATCAAACCCGGGACCCTTCAATCATTGGTCCGATGTTCTACCAAGGACACTCCATATGGCGATGGCCGAGAATCAAACCCGGGACCCTTCAATCCATGGTCCGATGCTTTACCAAGGACATCCCATATGGCTATGGAAGAGAATAAAACCCGGGACACTTCAATTCTTGGTTCGGTGCTCTACCAAGGACACCCCATATGGCTATGGCAGAGAATCAAACTCGGGACACTTCAATTCTTGGTTCGGTGCTCTACCAATGACATCCCATATGGCTATGGCCGAGAATCAAACCCGGGACCCTTCAATCCATGGTCCGATGCTTTACCAAGGACATCCCATATGACTATGGAAGAGAATTAAACCAGGGACACTTCAATTCTTGGTTCGGTGCTCTACCAAGGACACCCAATATGGCTATGGCAGAGAATCAAACCCGGGACCCTTCAATCCATGGTCCGATGCTTTACCAAGGACATCCCATATGGCTATGGAAGAGAATAAAATCCGGGACACTTCAATTCTTGGTTCGGTGCTCTACCAAGGACACCCCATATAGCTATTGCAGAGAATCAAACCCGGGACCCTTCAATCCTTGGTCCGATGCTCTAACAAGGACTACCCCGATGGCTATGACAGAGAATCAAACCCGGGACACTTCAATCATTGGTTCGATGCTCTACCAAGGACACCCCATATGGCTTTGGCAGGGAATCAAACTCGGGACCCTTCAATCCTTGGTCCGATACTTTACCAAGGACACCCCATATGGCTATGGAAGAGAATCAAACCCGGGACCACTCAAGCCTTGGTCCCGATGCTTTACCAAGGACACCCCATATAGCTATGGCAGAGAATCAAACCCGGGACCCTTCAATCCTTGATCCGATGCTCTACCAAGGACACCCCATATGGTTATGGCAGGGAATCAAACCCGGGACCCTTCAATCCTTGGTCCGATGCTCTACCAAGTACACCCCATATGCCTATGGCCGAGTATCAAACCCGGGACCATTCAATCCTTGGTCCGATGCTCTACCTAGGACACTCCATATGGCTATGGCAGAGAATCGAACCCGGGACCCTTCAATCCTTGGTCCGATGCTCTACCAAGGACACCCCATATGGCTATGGCAGAGAATCAAACCCTGGACCCTTCAATCCTTGGTCCGATGCTCTACCAAGGACACCCCATATGGCTATGGCAGAGAATCAAACCCGGGGCACTTCAATCCTTGGTTCGATGCTCTACCAAGGACACCCCATATGGCTATGGTAGAGAATCAAACCCGGGACCCTTCAATCCTTGGTCCGATGCTCTAGCAAGGACTACCCCGATGGCTATGGCAGATAATCAAACCCGGGACCCTTCAATCATTGGTCCGATGTTCTACCAAGGACACTCCATATGGCTATGGCAGAGAATCAAACCATGGACCATTCAATCCTAGGTCCGATGCTCTAGCAAGGACTACCCCTATGGCTATGGCAGAGAATCAAACCAGGGACCATTCAATCCTAGGTCCGATGCTCTAGCAAGGACTACCCCTATGGCTATGGCAGAGAATCAAACCAGGGACACTTCAATCCTTGGTCCGATGCTCTACCATGGACACCCATATAGCTATGGCAGAGAATCAAACTTGCGACCCTTCAATCCTTGGTCCGATGCTTTACCAAGGACACCCCATATGGCTATGGCCGAGTATCAAACCCGGGACCCTTCAATCCTTGGTCCGATGCTCTACCAAGGACATCCCATATGGCTATTGCAGGGAATCAAACCCGGGACCCTTCAATCCTTGGTCCGATGCTCTACCAAGGACACTCCATATGGCTATGGCAGAGAATCAAATCCGGGACACTTCAATCCTTGTTCCGATGCTCTACCAAGGACACTCCATATGTCTATAGCAGAGAATCAAACCCGGGACACTTCAATCCTTGTTCCGATGCTCTACCAAGGACACCCCATATGGCTATGGCCGAGTATCAAACCCGGGACCCTTCAATCCTTGGTCCGATGCTCTACCAAGGACACTCCATATGGCTATGGCAGAGAATCAAATCCGGGACACTTCAATCCTTGTTCCGATGCTCTACCAAGGACACTCCATATATCTATAGCAGAGAATCAAACCCGGGACACTTCAATCCTTGTTCCGATGCTCTACCAAGGACACCCCATATGGCTATGGCCTAGTAACAAACCCGGGACCCTTCAATCCTTGGTCCGATGCTCTATCAAGGACACCCCATATGGCTATGGCAGAGTATCAAACCTGGGACACTTCAATCCTTGGTCCGATGCTCTACCAAAGACACCCCATATGGCTATGGCAGAGAATCAAACACGGGACCCTTCAATCCTTGGTCCGATGCTCTACCAAGGACGCCCCATATATCTATGGCAGAGAATCAAACCCGGGACCCTTCAATCCTTGGTCCTACGCTCTACCAAGGACGCCCCATATGGTTATGGCAGAGAATCAAATGTGGGAACCTTCAATCCTTGGTCCGATGCTCTACCAAGGACACCCCATATAGCTTTGGCAGAGTATCAAACCTGGGACCCTTCAATCCTTGGTCTGATGCTCTACCAAGGACACCCTATATAGCTGTGGCAGAGAATCAAACCCGGGACCATTTAATCCTTGGTCCGATGCTCTACCAAGGACACCCCATATAACTATGGCAGAGAATAAAACGCAGGACCCTTCAATCCTTGGTCCGATGCTCTACCAAGGACACCCCATATAGCTTTGGCAGAGTATCAAAGCTGGGACCCTTCAATCCTTGGTCCGATTCTTTTGCAAGGACTACCCCTATGGCTATGGCAGAGAATCAAACACGGGACCATTCAATCATTGATCCGATGCTCTATCAAGGACACCACATATGGCTATGGCAGAGAATCAAACCCGGGACCCTTCAATCCTTGGTCCGATGCTCTTCCAAAGACACCCCATATGGCTATGGCAGAGAATCAAACTCGGGACCCTTCAATCCTTGGTCCGATGCTCTACCAAGGACACCCCATATGGCTATGGCAGAGAATCAAACCCAGGACCCTTCAATCCTTGGTCCGATGCTCTACCAAGGACACCCCATATGGCTATGGCAGAGAATCAAACCTGGGACCCTTCAATCCTTGGTCCGATGCTCTACCAAGGACACCCCATATGGCTATGGCAGAGAATCAAACCCGGGACCCTTCAAACCTTGGTCCGATGCTCTACCAAGGACACCCTATATAGCCCTGGCAGAGTATCAAATCCGGGACCCTTCAATCATTTGTACTCTACCACTGGACAGTACACTCTTCACAATCTTCCATTGAAGTTCGAGAGCACAAATGGCAGGGCAGTTATGATAGATCGTATATTACAGCTTGGTTATGATAGATCACAGATGATAGCTCATTTATGGTAGAGCACAGATGACAGTTCGGTTATAATAGAGCACAAATGGCAGCTCAGTTAAGGTAGAGCACAGGTGACAGCTCGGTTATTATAGAGCACAGATGACAGCTAGTTTATAATAAAGCACATGTGACAGCTCAGTTATGGTAGAGAACAGATGACAGCTCGGTTATGATAAAGCACAGATGACAGCTCAGTTATTGTAGAGCACAGATGACAGCTCAGTTATACTGGAGCACAGAAGGCAGCTCAATTATACTAGAACCCAGATGACAGCTCAGTTATAATTAAGCACATGGGATAGCTCTTTTATGATAGAGCACAGATGGCAGCTCAGTCATTATGATAAAGCATATACAGCCGTTCAGTCATTACAATACAACACATGGCAGCTGTGTTATTATAATAGAGCACAGACAGCAGCTCAGTCATTATAATAGAGCACATATAGCCGTTCAGTCATTACAATACAACACATGGAAGCTGAGTTATTATAATAGAACACAGATAACAGTTAAGTCATTATAACAGAGCACAGATGGCAGCTCAGTCATTATAATACAGCACAAATGGCAGCTCATTTATTATAATAGAGCACAGATGGCAGCTCAGTCATTATAATACAGCACATATGGCAGCTCATTTATTATAATAGAGCACAGATGGCAGCTCAGTCATTATATTACAGCACATAAGGCAGCTCATTTATTATAATAGAGCACAGATGGCAGCTCAGTCATTATAATAAAGCATAAATAGCAGTTCAGTCATGATAATACAGGACCTATGGCAGCTGAGTCATTATAATATAGCACAGATGACAGCTCAGTCATTATAATATAGCACAGGTAGCCGCTCAGTCATCATAATACAGCACATATGGCAGCTAAATCATTATAATAGAGCACAGATGGCAGCTGCTATATTATATTAGAGCACATATGGTCGTCAGTCATTATAATAAATCACAGATGGCATCTCAGTCATAATAATAAAGCACAGATAGTAGTTCAGTCATAATAATACAGCACATATGGCAGCTCAGTCACTATTATAGAGCACAGATCGTAGCTGTGTCATTATAATAGATCACAGATGGCCGCTCAATCATTATAATAGAGCACAGATTTCAGCTCAGTTGTTATATTATAGCACAGATAGCCGTTCAGTCATTATTATAGAGCATAGCTACATGTAGCAGTTCAGTCATTATAATAGAGCATAGATGGCAGCCCAGTTATTATAATAGAGCATAGATGGTAGCTCATACATCATAATAAAGCACAAATAGAAGCTCAATCTTTATGATAGATCACAAATAGCAGTTCAGTCATTAAAATAAAGCATAGATAATAGTCATTATAATAGAGAACAGAAAGCCGCTCATACATTATAATAAAGCATGGATCGCAGATCAGTTGTTAGAATAGATCACAGTTAGATAGCAGCTAAGTCTTTAGAATAAAGCATATATAACAGTTCAGTCATTATAATAGAGCATAGATAGCAGCTCATTCATTATAATAGAGCACAGATTTCCGCACAGCCATAATAATAGAGCACAGATAACAGCTCAGTTATTATAATAAAGCACAGATAACAGCTCAGTCATTATAACAGAGTACAGATTTCTGCTCAATCATTACAATAAAGCACATAAAGCAGTTCAATCATTATAATAAAGCATAGACAGCAGCTCAGTCATTATGATGAAGCACAGATCGCAGTTCAGTCATTATGATAGAGCATAGATAACAGCTCAGTCATTATAATAGAAGACAGAGAGCCGATCAATCATCATAGTAGAGCATAGATGGCAGATCAGTCATTAGAATAGATCACAGATACAGCTCAGTGATTAGAATAGATCACAGATAGCAGCTCAGTCATTGGAATAGAGCATATACAGCAGGTCAGTCATTATGATAGAGCAGAGATAGCAGCTCAGTCATTTTAACAAAGCACAGATAGCAGTTCAGTCATAATAATAGAGCACAGATAACAGCTAAGTCATAATAATACAGCACATATTTCTGCTTAGTCATCATAATAGAGCACATATAGCAGTTCAATCATTATAATAAAGCACAGACAGCAGTTCAGTCATTATAATAAAGCACAGATCGCAGCTCAGTCATTATGATGAAGCACAAATCGCAGCTCAGTCATTATAATAAAGCACAGGTAGCAGTTCAGTCATTATAATAGTGCATAGGTAGCAGTTCAGTCATTATAATAGTGCATAGGTAGCAGTTCAGTCATTATAATAGAGCACAGCTCGCAGCTCAGTCATTATAATAAAGCACAGGTAGCAGTTTAGTCATTAAAATAGTGCATAGGTAGCAGTTCAGTCATTATAATAGTGCATAGGTAGCAGTTCAGTCATTATAATAGTGCATAGTTAGCAGTTCAGTCATTATAATAGAGCACAGATCGCAGCTCAGTCATTATAATAGAGCATAGGTAGCAGTTCCGTCATTATAATAGTGCATAGGTAGCAGTTCAGTCATTATAATAGGGCGTAAATGGCAGCTCATACATTGTAATAGAGCACAGATCGCAGCTCAGTCATTATAATAGACCATAGATGATAGCTCAGTCAATATAATAAAGCACAGATAGCAGCTTAGTCATTATAATAGAGCATAGATGGCAGCTCTGTCATTATAATATAGCACAGATGGCAGCTCAGTCATTATAATAGAGCATAGATGGCAGCTCTGTCATTATAATAGAGCATAGATGGCAGATCTGTCATTATAATAAAGCACAGATAGCAGCCCAGTCAATATGATAGATCACAGATAGTAGCTCATTCATTATAATAATACACAGATAGAGCTCAGTCATTATAATGAACCACAGATAGCAGCTAAGTCATTATGATAAAGCAAAGGTAGCCGCTCAGTCATTATAATAAAGCACATATAGCAGCTCAGTCATTATAATAGAGCATAGATGACAGCTCAGTCATTATAATAGAGCACAGGTAGCAGTTCAGTCATTATAATAGAGCACAGATAGCAGCTTAGTCATTATAATAAAGCAAAGATAGCAGTTAAGTCATTATAATAAAGCAAAGATAGCAGCTCAGTGATTATAATAGAGCACATATAGCAGCTCAGTCATTATAATAAAGCACAGATAGCAGTTCAGTCATTATGATAAAGCACAGATAGCAACTCAGTCATTATAATAGAGTATAGATGGCAGCTCAGTCAGTATAATAAAAAAACAGATAGCAGCTAATTAATTATAATAAAGCACAGATAGCCGCTCAGTCATTATAATATTGCACAGATAGCAGCTTAGTCATTATAATAAAGCAAAGATAGCAGCTCAGTCATTATAATAGAGCACATATAGCAGCTCAGTCATTATAATAAAGCACAGATAGCAGTTCAGTCATTATGATAAAGCACAGATAGCAACTCAGTCATTATAATAGAGTATAGATGGCAGCTCAGTCATTATAATAGAGTATAGATAGCAGCTGAGTCAATATAATCAAGCACAGATAGCAGCTAAGTCATTACAATAAAGCACAGATAGCGGTTCAGTCATTACAATAAAGCTTAGATTGCCACTCAGTCATTATAATAGAGCACCGATGGCCGATCAGTCATTAGTATAAAGCACAAATAGCTATCAAAGAATCGGGAATATTGCGTGACAGTGCAGAGCGAAAACTCAAGATTGAATCTCGCATTTCACATGACTATATTGCAACCTAACACTGTCGTCAACATTACGCAAACATGGGAAAGAAGTTTATGCTGCAGTCTCGACCTACAAGTATCGTATTTATGGCTAACGGTATTGAAATGTTTACCCGTGGGTGGGGTCAAAATTGTGTCATTGCCAATTAAGATTATGACCAAATTGATTGCGAAATTCGAACGATGCGAAAACGGGATATTTAATGTCGCATATTTGGTTTGTACTTCCGAGTAAGTGAAACCAGTAAAATACTATTAATGCAGACAGTATATGATGCCATCGGCGAAATTGTGTTAAGCAACGTCACTCTAAATAGATCCTCCCGCGTTCATGTTTAATGTTGTATCAACACTGTATGGATTGCCCGGTTATCAGTGGGAATAAATGAGCTAAAATGTATAACAATGTCAGAAACGTTATTTCAGGTCTCTGTTAGAAAAAAAAATTATGGGCAAAAAGTACAATTTGTCTCTCATTTTCATATTTTCTTAACATTTGTGAAAGACCTTGAAAATAATCAATAAAATCGGATCACGGAATACGCGGGAGGAAAATGGAATATATTTTTGTAACCGTAGTTGCCAACAGCGTCAACTGTTCTGTGCTCCTGGGTTATATGAGTTTGAATGATTTGGTGTAGAATAGGACAGTGTGCTATTTTGGAGACTCGTGTAATTTAAATGGTGAAATTAAGATTATCAGAAAAAAAAAGTTTTCGTATTTATGTATCTGTACACAAGGGCCTAAACTTCACCAAAGCTAAATAGCGCTTGACACCACATCAGTGTTGGTCGCTCACACCAGAGGTTGTGGGATTGATCCCCCGGTACAACCCCTTGCCTCTCAAAAAACATACTCAGTACTGGCTCTACCGAGAAAGAGGACTCGAGATCGGTTCATATAAGCTCTGAGCTTCCATGGCAATCGATATAGGTAGCAATGACATAAATCCTGTATAATTATTTAAATTGAATATTTGACCGAAATAGCTAGGTTGGAGGAAATGTTTAACGATACTTTCCGTTAGGGATTAAGTTATGAATTTTAAGAATAACTGATCAGTAAAATGGGTGTGTAAAAGAGGTGTTATTACCACAGGTAGCAGTTCAGTCATTATAATAGGGCGTAAATGGCAGCTCATACATTGTAATAGAGCACAGATCGCAGCTCAGTCATTATAATAGACCATAGATGATAGCTCAGTCAATATAATAAAGCACAGATAGCAGCTTAGTCATTATAATAGAGCATAGATGGCAGCTCTGTCATTATAATATAGCACAGATGGCAGCTCAGTCATTATAATAGAGCATAGATGGCAGCTCTGTCATTATAATAGAGCATAGATGGCAGATCTGTCATTATAATAAAGCACAGATAGCAGCCCAGTCAATATGATAGATCACAGATAGTAGCTCATTCATTATAATAATACACAGATAGAGCTCAGTCATTATAATGAACCACAGATAGCAGCTAAGTCATTATGATAAAGCAAAGGTAGCCGCTCAGTCATTATAATAAAGCACATATAGCAGCTCAGTCATTATAATAGAGCATAGATGACAGCTCAGTCATTATAATAGAGCACAGGTAGCAGTTCAGTCATTATAATAGAGCACAGATAGCAGCTTAGTCATTATAATAAAGCAAAGATAGCAGTTAAGTCATTATAATAAAGCAAAGATAGCAGCTCAGTGATTATAATAGAGCACATATAGCAGCTCAGTCATTATAATAAAGCACAGATAGCAGTTCAGTCATTATGATAAAGCACAGATAGCAACTCAGTCATTATAATAGAGTATAGATGGCAGCTCAGTCAGTATAATAAAAAACAGATAGCAGCTAATTAATTATAATAAAGCACAGATAGCCGCTCAGTCATTATAATATTGCACAGATAGCAGCTTAGTCATTATAATAAAGCAAAGATAGCAGCTCAGTCATTATAATAGAGCACATATAGCAGCTCAGTCATTATAATAAAGCACAGATAGCAGTTCAGTCATTATGATAAAGCACAGATAGCAACTCAGTCATTATAATAGAGTATAGATGGCAGCTCAGTCATTATAATAGAGTATAGATAGCAGCTGAGTCAATATAATCAAGCACAGATAGCAGCTAAGTCATTACAATAAAGCACAGATAGCGGTTCAGTCATTACAATAAAGCTTAGATTGCCACTCAGTCATTATAATAGAGCACCGATGGCCGATCAGTCATTAGTATAAAGCACAAATAGCTATCAAAGAATCGGGAATATTGCGTGACAGTGCAGAGCGAAAACTCAAGATTGAATCTCGCATTTCACATGACTATATTGCAATCTAACACTGTCGTCAACATTACGCAAACATGGGAAAGAAGTTTATGCTGCAGTCTCGACCTACAAGTATCGTATTTATGGCTAACGGTATTGAAATGTTTACCCGTGGGTGGGGTCAAAATTGTGTCATTGCCAATTAAGATTATGACCAAATTGATTGCGAAATTCGAACGATGCGAAAACGGGATATTTAATGTCGCATATTTGGTTTGTACTTCCGAGTAAGTGAAACCAGTAAAATACTATTAATGCAGACAGTATATGATGCCATCGGCGAAATTGTGTTAAGCAACGTCACTCTAAATAGATCCTCCCGCGTTCATGTTTAATGTTGTATCAACACTGTATGGATTGCCCGGTTATCAGTGGGAATAAATGAGCTAAAATGTATAACAATGTCAGAAACGTTATTTCAGGTCTCTGTTAGAAAAAAAAATTATGGGCAAAAAGTACAATTTGTCTCTCATTTTCATATTTTCTTAACATTTGTGAAAGACCTTGAAAATAATCAATAAAATCGGATCACGGAATACGCGGGAGGAAAATGGAATATATTTTTGTAACCGTAGTTGCCAACAGCGTCAACTGTTCTGTGCTCCTGGGTTATATGAGTTTGAATGATTTGGTGTAGAATAGGACAGTGTGCTATTTTGGAGACTCGTGTAATTTAAATGGTGAAATTAAGATTATCAGAAAAAAAAAGTTTTCGTATTTATGTATCTGTACACAAGGGCCTAAACTTCACCAAAGCTAAATAGCGCTTGACACCACATCAGTGTTGGTCGCTCACACCAGAGGTTGTGGGATTGATCCCCCGGTACAACCCCTTGCCTCTCAAAAAACATACTCAGTACTGGCTCTACCGAGAAAGAGGACTCGAGATCGGTTCATATAAGCTCTGAGCTTCCATGGCAATCGATAGAGGTAGCAATGACATAAATCCTGTATAATTATTTAAATTGAATATTTGACCGAAATAGCTAGGTTGGAGGAAATGTTTAACGATACTTTCCGTTAGGGATTAAGTTATGAATTTTAAGAATAACTGATCAGTAAAATGGGTGTGTAAAAGAGGTGTTATTACCACATGGACGGCAATGAAAATTTACGGAAACGATTGGCATTAAAAAACTTTTTGTTATTATTTATAAAAAAAATCTTTAGTTACTGGTTAGATACTACATCAATAAAACAAATCTGTAGTTACTGGTTAAGATACTACATCAATAAAACTGTATTTATATCGCGAATACACGTCACGGGGCTAATGAGCATACACTTCAATTTATTTCCTTCTTCTACTGTCAGATAAACTAACTGATTCTTATAAGCAGTGTCCCGGGTGAATACCGCCATACATGTTCACTATTGTATGTGAACATCGAGTAGATTCATGTCCCGGGTGAGTACCGCCATACATGTATACACTTCTATGTGAAAATCAGGTAGTTTCATGTCCCGGGTGAAAACCGCCATACATGTATACACTTCTATGTGAAAATCAGGTAGTTTCATGTCCCGGGTGAATACCGCCATACATGTTCACTCTTGTATGTGAACATCGAGTAGTTTCATGTCCCGAGTGAATACCGTCATACATGTATACACTTCTATGTGAAAATCAGGTAGTTTCATGTCCCGGGTGACAACCGCCATACATGTATACACTTCTATGTGAACGTCGAGTAGTTTCGTGTCCCGGGTGAGTACCGCGATACATGTATACACTTCTATGTGAAAATCGAGTAGTTTCATGTCCCGAGTGAATATTGCAATACATGTATACTCTTCTATGTGAACATCGAGTAGTTTCGTGTCCCGGGTGAATACCGCCATACATGTATACTCTTCTATGTGAACATCGAGTAGTTTCGTGTCCCGCGTGAATACCGCCATACATGTATACTCTTCTATGTGAACATCGAGTAGTTTCGTGTCCCGGGTGAATATCGCCATACATGTATAAAGTTCTCTGTGAACATCGAGTAGTGTCAGGTCCCGAGTGAATGTCGCCATACATGTATACACTTCTATGTGAACATCGAGTAGTTTCGTGTACCGGGTGAATACCGCCAGACATGTATACACTTCTATGTGAACATGGAGTAGTTTCATGTCCCGAGTGAATATCGCCATACATGTATACACTTCTATGTGAACATCGAGTAGATTCATGTCCAGGGTCAATACCGTCATACATGTATACACTTCTATGTGAACATCGAGTTGTTTTCTCTCCCGGGTGAATACCGCCATACATGTATACACTTCTATGTGAACATTGAGTAGTTTCATGTCCCAGGTGAATACCTCCATACATTTATACTCTTCTTTGTGAACATGCAGTAGTTTCATGTCCCGGGTGAATACCGCCATACATGTATACATTTCTATGTAAACATCGAGTAGTTTCATGTCCCGGGTGAATACAGCCCTACATGTAAAAACTTCTATGTCAACATTGAGTAGTTTCATGTCCCGGGTGAATACCTCAATACATGTATACTCTTCTATGTGAACATGGAGTAGTTTCATGTCCCGGGTGAATACCGCCATACATGTATACACTTCTATGAGAACGTCGAGCAGTTTTCTCTCCCGGGTGAATACCACCATACATGTATACACTTCGATGTGAACATCAAGTAATTTCCTGTCAAGGGAGAATACTGCCATACATGTATACACTTCTATGTGAACGTCGACAAGTTTCGTGTCCTGAGTGAATACCGCCATACATGTATACAATTCTATGTGAACATCGAGTAGTTTCGTGTCCCGGGTGAAAACCGCCATACATGTATACAATTCTATGTGAACTTCGAGTACTTTCATGTCCCGGGTGAAAACCGCCATACATGTATACTCGTCTATGTGAACGTCGAGTAGTTTCGTGTCCCGGGTGAATACCGCCATACATGTATACACTTATATGAGAACGTTGAGTAGTTTCATGTCTCGGGTGTATACCGTCATACATGTATACACTTCTATGTGAACGTACAGTAGTTTCATGTCCCGAGTGAATATCGCCAAACATGTATACACTTCTATGTGAACATCAAGTAGTGTCGTGTCCCTGGTGAATACCGCCATACATGTATACTCTTCTATGTGAACATCGAGTAGTTTTGTGTCCCGGGTGAATACCGCCATATACGTATACACTTCTATGTGAACATCGAGTAGTTTCGTGTCCCGGGTGAATACCACCATACATGTATACACTTCTATGTGAACATCGAGTAGTTTCATGTCCCTGGTGAATACCGCCATACATGTATACTCTTCTATGTGAACATCGAGTAGTTTTGTGTCCCGGGTGAATACCGCCATATACGTATACACTTCTATGTGAACATCGAGTAGTTTCGTGTCCCGGGTGAATACCGCCATACATGTATACACTTCTATGTGAACATCGAGTAATTTCATGTCCCGATTGAATACCGCAATACATGTATACTTTTCTATGTGCCCATAGAGCAGTTTTCTCTCCCGGGTGAATACCGCCATACATGTAAACACTTCTATGTGAACATCGAGTAGTTTCATGTCCCTGGTGAATACCGCCATACATGTATACTCTTCTATGTGAACATCGAGTAGTTTTGTGTCCCGGGTGAATACCGCCATATACGTATACACTTCTATGTGAACATCGAGTAGTTTCGTGTCCCGGGTGAATACCGCCATACATGTATACACTTCTATGTGAACATCGAGTAATTTCATGTCCCGATTGAATACCGCAATACATGTATACTTTTCTATGTGCCCATAGAGTAGTTTTCTCTCCCGGGTGAATACCGCCATACATGTAAACACTTCTATGTGAACATCGAGTAGTTTCATGTCCAGGGTGAATACCGCCATACATGTATACACTTCTATGTGAACATCGAGTAATTTCATGTCCAGGGAGAATACCGCCATACATGTATACTCTTGTATGTGAACATCGAGTAGTTTCATGTCCAGGGTGAATACTGCCATACATGTATACACTTCTATGTGAACATCGAGTAATTTCATGTCCAGGGAGAATACCGCCATACATGTATACTCTTGTATGTGAACATCGAGTAGTTTCATGTCCAGGGTGAATACCGCAAAACATGTATACACTTCAATGTGAACATCGAGTATTTTCGTGTCCAGAGTGAATACCGCCATACATGTATACTCTTCTATGTGAACATCGAGTAGTTTCGTGTCCCGGGTGAATACCGCCATACATGTATACACTTCTATGTGAACATCGAGTAGTTTCATGTCCAGGGTGAACACCGCCATACATGTATACTCTTCTATGTGAACATCGAGTAATTTCATGTCCAGGGAGAATATCGCCATACATGTATACTCTTGTATGTGAACATCGAGTAGTTTCATGTCCAGGGTGAATACTGTCATACATGTATACACTTCGATGTGAACATCGAGTAATTTCATGTCCAGGGAGAATACCGCCATACATGTATTCTCTTCTATGTGAACATCGAGTAGTTTCATGTCCAGGGTGAATACCGCAAAACATGTATACACTTCAATGTGAACATCGAGTATTTTCGTGTCCAGAGTGAATACCGCCATACATGTATACTCTTCTATGTGAACATCGAGTAGTTTCGTGTCCCGGGTGAATACCGCTATACATGTATACACTTCAATGTGAACATGGAGTAGTTTCGTGTCCCGGGTGGATACAGCCATACATGTATACACTTCTATGTGAACATGGAGTAGTTTCTTGTCCAGGTTGGATACCATCATACATGTATACTCTTCTATGTGAACATGGAGTAGTTTCTTATCCAGGTTGGATACCACCATACATGTATACACTTCTATGTGAACATGGAGAAATTTCGTGTCCCGGGTGGATACCGACATACATGTAAATACCTCTATGTGAACATCGAGTAGTTTCGTGTCCCGGGTGGATACAGCCATATATGTATACACTTCTATGTGAACATGGAGTAGTTTCGTGTCCCGGGTGGATACCGCCATACATGTATACACTTCTATGTGAACATGGAGAAGTTTCGTGTCCCGGGTGGATACCGCCATACATGTATACTCTTCTATGTGAACATGGAGTAGTTTCGTGTCCCGGGTGGATACCGCCATATACAGACCCTAAACCGCTCAAGTACCCCAAATGCACGCAAACGGAGTGCACTCAGAGCGTAAGCGGAGCGCGAGCGTAGCGCAGACGGAGCGCGAACGGAGCGCAGATTGAGCGCTGACGGAGCGGACCTGGACCGTAAGCAAACGCTGAATTTTTAATAATAAACGCACTCCTGAACGCATGAAATAGATCGAGTGCACTCAAACACGCTGAATGCACTCAGATACGCTGAGTGCACTCAGATGCGCAGTATATGCAGTATACGCTAGACACAGTAAGATAACTGATAACAGAACTATTCGTGCGCTACTGAGTGCACTCGTTCATTCGGATACACTCTTTTTTCATCATTTGATCGTGAAATCGATACTTAAAATCGAGATTAAAAGAAAATTTCTTTCACATAAATATAAACCATGTATTTTATATAAATGTTTTATTGTAAAACGCATGATAAAACTTATTTTTGTCAACAATTTATCAATTATAGCATAAATATCAATATTTAGCTGATCAATACAATAATGTTTAAAATACCTATTATACAATAGACGACACATCAACGGTTATCTACGTTAATTTAGTTGCGTGTTTAAGCATGTTTTGGTTTGCGCAACAAAAATATAAATAATTAAAAATGTAATAAAATGTATATATATTGTGTAAATAACAATTCGAAAAGATGTAATATGAATTCACTATTTGCCGTGTTATTTCGATATAAATTAGTTATAGAACATACAATACATTTACTTTATTTCGATTTAAGCGTATACTGTTCCAAATACAAAAATATCAAAGCATGCGTGAAACAAACAAAACATAAATATGCGGAAAATTATATGATTATGATTCTATTTGTTTGGGTATTTCGGCAAAATAAAAATTACCAATTTTCAATTTAATTTGGACTTTAGTTTTATATTTTCCCAAAACATAGTTACACTGAGTTTGTGCTTAGTTGTGAACAAATGTACGTAAAACTGTTATATTGCAATTAAAGTGGAAACATTATACTCGTGCACATCTCATTAAAATAATAGTAATAAATTAATTGTATTCTAAAATATAAAGTGGGTCAATAGTACAGCGGATAGGGTGCTGGCTTCAGGCGGTAGAGGTCGCGAGTTTGACCCAGGCTCTACCCGACCTCTCGAAACACAATTCAGTACCAGATCTAATAAGGGAGTGCACTGGAGAACGATATGCATAAGCTCCGAGCTTACTTCACAATCAAGCTAAATTAAATTAATGTAAAATAAAAGTATGTATGCCAAATTAACACGACAGACCGAAATAACACATTAGACACAGGAAATAAAAACTAGTAAACGTAAATTTCAAGGTGACCTTTCTGAGGTTGTGATTTTATATTGACTAAAGAACAGCTTTTGATCATCGGGAAGGTTGAAATAAACAAAAATGAACATGTATCCACTGCCTATAAAATAGTAAATATATTGTTTCCCGCTTTCCTACAAAATCGATACGCCTGATCACGTGCACGTAAGCACGTAACAATTAAGCCATTATATAAAAGCTGTGAAAGGGGCAACAAGTAAGAAATGACAATAATAAGAAGAAGAATAATAATATTATAATATAATAATAAAGTAATATAGCAATAATAACAATACTATAAATAATAATGAAAATAATATAAGTAATAATAGTAATAAATAATGATAAAATATATAATAGATATTAATGATAATGATGATAATAACAATATTATAAAAAAAATCTGCATATTTTAGTATTGATTTTGACTATATATTTCTTATCCAATCACATGCCGCGGGTTAAATTAAGATTCATTCATCTGGCATTAAATATAATCAAAATGAAAATTACACACCGGCAGGGTTCTTCGTGATCAATGGACCGATAAATCACCAATTAACTTTTTATTGACACACATGTGGTTCTCACCATGGGTATCTGTTTTGATGATTGCCATGCAACTCTGCCTTCATAACAGTAATTAAATTTTTATATTAATTGTGAACGACTGACCAGATGCACGTCTCCAATATAAAAGCTGTGACAAATCAATAAGTCAATATGTATATTATAATAATAGCTCCAATGATAATAATATTAAAAAAAAAATAAAACAAATAATGAAAGTAAAAAATAATACAAATAAAATACTACATTTTTACAAGGAATTATTTAGAGACATTTAATTTTTATTAGTTTTAAAATTGTAGGATTGTTTTATTTTGTAAATTAACAATTCTGATTTTTAGTTGTATCTGTTTTTTATACGAGGTCGCTAAGGCAGCTTTGGTAAAATGACAGCCCTGAATACACATCCCTTAATCACTTTCCACCATTCATTCAGAACTGGCGTTTTCGGTTCGTTAATTTAATGATATTAACATCATGATATTTACATACTAAAGCGTTCTGAAACTTCGAATAACAAATATCTTAAATAATTTTTTTATTTGTTGTTAATTGGCTGGCAGTTTTCCTTTTTTATCTTTTCTTTTCAATCACATAATGTTGGCTCAATTAAGATTCATCCATCTGGCACTAGTTACAATCAAAATGAAACCATACATATCTTCCGTGGTCGATAGACCGATAAGTCACCGCTTTAGCATATAACCTAATTGACACGGCTCTCACTGGCATGTGACATAACGTAATTAACACCACGGGTGTGTTGCTGCGTGTCATATAATTAGCGGTATAGCACAGTGGGTGTAGTTTCAAACAAGTTTAATATAGTTTGTCATTTTAAATAATATATTAACATAAAGCATACTATCAGTAAAATAATAGTTTGAGAAACCCGCTGAAAAAAGTTCATTGCAAGTATATTTATATACATAATGATAACGAAAATTATTATAAAAACTTAAAATATCAGAATATATTTTTTAAGTCTAGTGAAGCCACAATTGGACCCAAATCGAGAAAAACACTACAAGATTATTATTTTTCAAAAATCATTTATTAATGTCGAATTGCATTGCACGGGTTATAATAAATTTTTCATCACCCTTGCAGTGCATATTATTGATTATAAAGCTTATTTTAGTTTGAACATTAACAAAACCAGTGATATATCCACATGTTGTTAAGTCACTGCTTACACTGAGCAGATTTATGGATTATTATAAGGCCAACGAGGTATCAACAGAATGGAATTATTAATTAAATTCAATTAGTAATAACAATATATTAAGTTTATGTTGATGATGTATGTGTAAATTTTGTGGACAAACTTTATTGCTTTCCTGTTACAAACGGCTTACGGTATATCAAAGAAGATACTGACGCAAACACATGTCGGTCTGGATAACAGACGCCGGTATAACTTACGATATTCTTTGATCACCCAGACCACTGATCACATATCAAAACATAGACATTTCCGTTAAACATGCCTACTATCGATACTAGCTTATCGGAAATTTACAACCTTTCGCCCAGCGGGTGACATAATATGTAGACAAACAATCGGATTATGAATTAATTTACCTTGACTAAATCCCATGGATACATTTTATTGCTCCATTGGAACAGATTAAATTAAAAAGTCAATATAGAATCATTTTAAGAGTTGAGATGTTGCGATTGGTTATTGGCCGGAAACCGAACTGAGCGAACTGAACGTTGAGTGAACGCTGAACGAAGCGAACGATAAGAGGAGTAGTAAACAGAGCACTCAGATATACAGCGCTCGTGAGCGAATACCTGCGTTTGTGAGTGTATTAAATTAACCGCGTTTAATCGAGTGCACACAAACGGAGCGCGAACGGAGTGCGAACTAAGCGCGAATGGACCGCGAACGGAGTGCAAACTGAGCGCAAACGGAGTGCAATTATGGGGTACTTGAGCGGTTTAGGGTCTGTATGTATACACTTCTATGTGAACATGGAGAAGTTTCGTGTCCCAGGTGGATACCGCCATACATGTATACTCTTCTATGTGAACATGGAGTAGTTTTGTGTCCCGGGTGAATACAACCATACATGTATACACTTCTATGTGAACATGTAGTAGTTGAATGTCCCGGCTGAATACCGCCATAAATGTATACTCTTGTATGTGAACATCGAGTAGTTTCATGTCCAGGGTGAATACCGCCATACATGTATACACTTCTATGTGAACATCGAGCAGTTTTCTCTCACGGGTGAAAACCGCCATACATGTATACACTTCGATGTGAACATCGATTAGTTTCATGTCCAGGGTGAATACCGCCATACATGTATACACTTCTATGTGAACATGGAGTAGTTTCAGGTACCGGGTGATTACTGCCATACATGTATACACTTCTATGTGAACATGGAGTAGTTTCATTTCCCTGGTGAATACCGCCATACATGTATACACTTCGATGTGAACATCGATTAGTTTCATGTCCCTGGTGAATACCGCCATACATGTATACACTTCGATGTGAACATCGAGTAGTTTCATGTCACGGGTGAATACCTCCATACATGTATACATTTTTATACTCTTCTATGTGAACATCGAGTAATTTCATGTCCCGGGTGAATACCGCCATACATGTATACACTTCTATGTGAACATCGAGCAGTTTTCTCTGCCGGGTGAAAACCGCCATACATGTATACACTTCGATGTGAACATCGATTAGTTTCATGTCCAGGGTGAATACCGCCATACATGTATACACTTCTATGTGAACATCGAGTTGTTTCATGTCCCGGGTGAATACCGCCATACATGTATACACTTCAATGTGAATATGGTGTAATTTCGTGTCCTTGGTGGTTACCGCCATACATGTAAACACTTCTATGTGAACATCGAGAAGTTTCATGTCACGGGTGAATACCGCCATACATGTATACATTTTTATACTCTTCTATGTGAACATCGAGTAATTTCATGTCCCGGGTGAATACCGCCATACATGTATACACTTCTATGTGAACATCGAGCAGTTTTCTCTGCCGGGTGAAAACCGCCATACATGTATACACTTCGATGTGAACATCGATTAGTTTCATGTCCAGGGTGAATACCGCCATACATGTATACACTTCTATGTGAACATCGAGTAGTTTCATGTCCCGGGTGAATACCGCCATACATGTATACACTTCAATGTGAATATGGTGTAATTTCGTGTCCTTGGTGGTTACCGCCATACATGTAAACACTTCTATGTGAACATGGAGTAGTTTCGTGTCCCGGGTGAATACAACCATAAATGTATACACTTCTATGTGAACATGTAGTAGTTTCATGTCCCGTGTGAATAACGCCATAAATGTATACTCTTCTATGTGAACATCGAGTAGTTTCATGTCCAGGGTGAATACCGCCATAAATGTATACACTTCTATGTGAATATCGAGCAGTTTTCTCTCATGGGTGAAAACCGCCATACATGTATACACTTCGACATGTATACACTTCGATGTGAACATCGAGTAGTTTCATGTCCAGGGTGAATACCGCCATACATGTATACACTTCTATGTGAACATCGAGTAGTTTCATGTCCCGGGTGAATACCGCCATACATGTATACACTTCGATGTGAACATCGATTAGTTTCATGTCCCGGGTGAATACCGCCATACATGTATACACTTCTATGTAAACATCGAGTAGTTTCATGGACAAGGTGAATACAACCATAAATGTATACACTTCTATGTGAACATCGAGTAGTTTCGTGTCCCGGGTGAATACCGCCATACATGTATACACTTCGATGAGAACATCTAGTAGTTTCATGTCCCGGTTGAATACCGCCATACATGTATACACTTCTATGTGATCATCGAGTAGTTTCGTGTCCAGGGTGAATACCGCCATACATGTATACTCGTCTATGTGAACGTCGAGTAGTTTCGTGTCCCGGGTGAATACCGCCATACATGTATACGATTATATGAGAACGTTGAGTAGTTTCATGTCTCGGGTGTATACCGTCATACATGTATACACTTCTATGTGAACGTACAGTAGTTTCATGTCCCGATTGAATATTGCCATACATGTATACTCTTCTATGTGAACATCGAGTATTTTCATGTCCCGAGTGAATATCGCCAAACATGTATACACTTCTATGTGAACATCTAGTAGTTTCGTGTACCTGGTGAATACCGCCATATATGTATACTCTTCTATGTGAACATCGAGTAGTTTTTTGTCCCGGGTGAAAAACCGCCATATATGTATACACTTCTATGTGAACATCAAGTAGTTTCGTGTCCCTGGTGAATACCACCATACATGTATACACTTCTATGTAAACATCGAGTAGTTTCATGTCCCGAGTGAATACCACCATACATGTATACACTTCTATGTGACATCGAGTAGTTTTCTCTCCCGGGTGAATACCGGCATACATGTATACACTGCTATGATAACATCGAGTAGTATCATGTCTCGAGTGAATACCACAATACATGTATACTTTTCTATGTGCCCATAGAGTAGTTTTCACTCCCGGGTGAATACCGCCATACATGTATACTCTTCTATGTGAACATCGAGTAGTTTCATGTCCAGGTTGGATAACACCATACATGTATACACTTCTATGTGAACATGGAGAAGTTTTGTGTCCCGGGTGAATACCGCCAGACATGTATACACTTCTATGTGAACATCGATTAGTTTCGTGTCCCTGGTGGATACCGCCATACATGTATACACTTCTATGTGAACATGGAGTAGTTTCGTGTCCTGGGTGGATACCGCCATAAATGTATACTCTTCTATGTGAACATGGAGTAGTTTCGTGTCCCGGGTGAATACAACCCTACATGTATACACTTCTATGTGAACATGTAGTAGTTTCCTGTCCCGGGTGAATACCGCCATAAATGTATACTCTTCTATGTGAAAATTGAGTAGTTTCATGTCCATGGTGAATACCGCCATACATGTATACACTTCTATGTGAACATCGAGCAGTTTTCTCTCCCGGGTGAAAACCGCCATACATGTATACACTTCTATGTGAACATCGATTAGTTTCATGTCCAGGGTGAATACCGCCATACATGTATACACTTCTATGTGAACATCGAGTAGTTTCATGTCCCGGGTGAATACCGCCATATTGTATACACTTCTATGTGAACATCGAGCAGTTTTCTCTCCCGGGTGAAAACCGCCATACATGTATTCAATTCTATGTGAACATCGAGTAGTTTCATGTCACGGGTGAATACCTCCATACATGTATACACTTCTATGTGAACATCGAATTGTTTCATGTCAAGGTCGAATATCGCCATACATGTATACTCTTCTATGTTAACGTCGAGTAGTTTCATGTCCCGGGTGAATACCGCCATACATGTATACTCTTCTATGAGAACGTCGAGTAGTTTTCTCCCCCGGGTGAATACCGCCATACATGTATTCACTTCTATGTGAACATCGAATTGTTTCGTGTCCCGGGTGAATACCGCCATACATGTATACACTTCTATGAGAACGTCGAGTAGTTTCGTGTCCCGGGTGAATACCGCCATACGTGTATACACTTCTATGTGAACGTCGAGTAGTTTCATGTCCCGGGTGAATACCGCCATACATGTATACTCTTCTATGAGAACGTCGAGTAGTTTTCTCTCCCGGGTGAATACCGCCATACATGTATTCACTTCTATGTGAACATCGAATTGTTTCGTGTCCCGGGTGAATACTCCCATACATGTATACT
The DNA here is from genome assembly GCA_029582155.1 of Panopea generosa. Taxonomy (NCBI): domain Eukaryota; kingdom Metazoa; phylum Mollusca; class Bivalvia; order Adapedonta; family Hiatellidae; genus Panopea; species Panopea generosa. Next base: position 52,794,086 of record CM055905.1, read on the forward strand.
CTTCTATGTGAACATCGAGTAGTTTCGTGTCCCGGGTGAATACCGCCATACATGTATTCACTTCTATGTGAACATCGAGTAGTTTCGTGTCCCGGGTGAATACTCCCATACATGTATACTCTTCTATGTGAACATCGAGTAGTTTCGTGTCCCGGGTGAATACTCCCATACATGTATACACTTCTATGTGAACATCGAATTGTTTCGTGTCCAGGGTGAATACCGCCATACATGTATTCACTTCTATGTGAACATCGAATTGTTTCGTGTCCCGGGTGAATACTCCCATACATGTATACACTTCTATGTGAACATCGAATTGTTTCGTGTCCAGGGTGAATACTCCCATACATGTATTCACTTCTATGTGAACATCGAATTGTTTCGTGTCCCGGGTGAATACCGCCATACATGTATACTCTTCTATGTGAACATCGAGTAGTTTCGTGTCCCGGGTGAATACTCCCATACATGTATACTCTTCTATGTGAACATCGAATTGTTTCGTGTCCCGGGTGAATACTCCCATACATGTATTCACTTCTATGTGAACATCGAATTGTTTCGTGTCCCGGGTGAATACTCCCATACATGTATTCACTTCTATGTGAACATCGAGTAGTTTCGTGTCCAGGGTGAATACTCCCATACATGTATTCACTTCTATGTGAACATCGAATTGTTTCGTGTCCCGGGTGAATACCGCCATACATGTATACTCTTCTATGTGAACATCGAGTAGTTTCGTGTCCCGGGTGAATACCGCCATACATGTATACTCTTCTATGTGAACATCGAGTAGTTTCGTGTCCCGGGTGAATACTCCCATACATGTATACACTTCTATGTGAACATCGAATTGTTTCGTGTCCAGGGTGAATACCGCCATACATGTATACACTTCTATGTGAACATCGAATTGTTTCGTGTCCAGGGTGAATACCGCCATACATGTATTCACTTCTATGTGAACATCGAATTGTTTCGTGTCCCGGGTGAATACTCCCATACATGTATTCACTTCTATGTGAACATCGAGTAGTTTCGTGTCCAGGGTGAATACTCCCATACATGTATTCACTTCTATGTGAACATCGAGTAGTTTCGTGTCCAGGGTGAATACTCCCATACATGTATTCACTTCTATGTGAACATCGAATTGTTTCGTGTCCCGGGTGAATACCGCCATACATGTATACTCTTCTATGTGAACATCGAGTAGTTTCGTGTCCCGGGTGAATACCGCCATACATGTATACTCTTCTATGTGAACATCGAGTAGTTTCGTGTCCCGGGTGAATACTCCCATACATGTATACACTTCTATGTGAACATCGAATTGTTTCGTGTCCAGGGTGAATACCGCCATACATGTATACACTTCTATGTGAACATCGAATTGTTTCGTGTCCAGGGTGAATACCGCCATACATGTATTCACTTCTATGTGAACATCGAGTAGTTTCGTGTCCCGGGTGAATACTCCCATACATGTATACACTTCTATGTGAACATCGAATTGTTTCGTGTCCAGGGTGAATACCGCCATACATGTATACACTTCTATGTGAACATCGAATTGTTTCGTGTCCAGGGTGAATACCGCCATACATGTATTCACTTCTATGTGAACATCGAGTAGTTTCATGTCCAGGGTGAGTACCGCCATACATGTATACACTTCTATGTGAACATCGAGTAGTTTCGTGTCCCGGGTGAATACTCCCATACATGTATACACTTCTATGTGAACATCGAATTGTTTCGTGTCCAGGGTGAATACCGCCATACATGTATACACTTCTATGTGAACATCGAATTGTTTCGTGTCCAGGGTGAATACCGCCATACATGTATACTCTTCTATGAGAACGTCGAGTAGTTTTCTCTCCCGGGTGAATACCGCCATACATGTATTCACTTCTATGTGAACATCGAATTGTTTCGTGTCCCGGGTGAATACTCCCATACATGTATACTCTTCTATGTGAACATCGAGTAGTTTCGTGTCCCGGGTGAATACTCCCATACATGTATACACTTCTATGTGAACATCGAATTGTTTCGTGTCCCGGGTGAATACCGCCATACATGTATACACTTCTATGTGAACATCGAGTAGTTTCGTGTCCCGGGTGAATACTCCCATACATGTATACACTTCTATGTGAACATCGAATTGTTTCGTGTCCCGGGTGAATACCGCCATACATGTATTCACTTCTATGTGAACATCGAATTGTTTCGTGTCCCGGGTGAATACTCCCATACATGTATACACTTCTATGTGAACATCGAGTAGTTTCGTGTCCCGGGTGAATACCGCCATACATGTATTCACTTCTATGTGAACATCGAATTGTTTCGTGTCCCGGGTGAATACTCCCATACATGTATACACTTCTATGTGAACATCGAGTAGTTTCGTGTCCCGAGTGAATACCGCCATACATGTATACTCTTCTATGTGAACATCGAGTAGTTTCGTGTCCCGGGTGAATACTCCCATACATGTATACACTTCTATGTGAACATCGAATTGTTTCGTGTCCCGGGTGAATACCGCCATACATGTATACACTTCTATGTGAACATCGAGTAGTTTCGTGTCCCGGGTGAATACTCCCATACATGTATACACTTCTATGTGAACATCGAATTGTTTCGTGTCCCGGGTGAATACCGCCATACATGTATACACTTCTATGTGAACATCGAATTGTTTCGTGTCCCGGGTGAATACTCCCATACATGTATACTCTTCTATGTGAACATCGAGTAGTTTCGTGTCCCGGGTGAATACCGCCATACATGTATACACTTCTATGTGAACATCGAATTGTTTCGTGTCCCGGGTGAATACTCCCATACATGTATACTCTTCTATGTGAACATCGAGTAGTTTCGTGTCCCGGGTGAATACCGCCATACATGTATACACTTCTATGTGAACATCGAATTGTTTCGTGTCCCGGGTGAATACTCCCATACATGTATACACTTCTATGTGAACATCGAATTGTTTCGTGTCCCGGGTGAATACCGCCATACATGTATACACTTCTATGTGAACATCGAATTGTTTCGTGTCCCGGGTGAATACTCCCATACATGTATACTCTTCTATGTGAACATCGAGTAGTTTCGTGTCCCGAGTGAATACCGCCATACATGTATACTCTTCTATGTGAACATCGAGTAGTTTCGTGTCCCGGGTGAATACTCCCATACATGTATACTCTTCTATGTGAACATCGAGTAGTTTCGTGTCCCGGGTGAATACCGCCATACATGTATACTCTTCTATGTGAACATCGAGTAGTTTCGTGTCCCGGGTGAATACTCCCATACATGTATACTCTTCTATGTGAACATCGAGTAGTTTCGTGTCCCGGGTGAATACCGCCATACATGTATACTCTTCTATGTGAACATCGAGTAGTTTCGTGTCCCGGGTGAATACCGCCATACATGTATACTCTTCTATGTGAACATCGAGTAGTTTCGTGTCCCGGGTGAATACCGCCATACATGTATACACTTCTATGTGAACATCGAGTAGTTTCGTGTCCCGGGTGAATACCGCCATACATGTATACACTTCTATGTGAACATCGAGTAGTTTCGTGTCCCGGGTGAATACCGCCATACATGTATACTCTTCTATGTGAACATCGAGAAGTTTCGTGTCCAGGGTGAATACCGCCATACATGTATTCACTTCTATGTGAACATCGAGTAGTTTCGTGTCCCGGGTGAATACTCCCATACATGTATACTCTTCTATGTGAACATCGAGTAGTTTCGTGTCCCGGGTGAATACCGCCATACATGTATACTCTTCTATGTGAACATCGAGTAGTTTCGTGTCCAGGGTGAATACCGCCATACATGTATACTCTTCTATGTGAACATCGAGTAGTTTCGTGTCCCGGGTGAATACTCCCATACATGTATACTCTTCTATGTGAACATCGAGTAGTTTCGTGTCCCGGGTGAATACCGCCATACATGTATTCACTTCTATGTGAACATCGAGTAGTTTCGTGTCCCGGGTGAATACTCCCATACATGTATACTCTTCTATGTGAACATCGAGAAGTTTCGTGTCCAGGGTGAATACCGCCATACATGTATACTCTTCTATGTGAACATCGAGTAGTTTCGTGTCCCGGGTGAATACTCCCATACATGTATACTCTTCTATGTGAACATCGAGTAGTTTCGTGTCCCGGGTGAATACCGCCATACATGTATACTCTTCTATGTGAACATCGAGTAGTTTCGTGTCCCGGGTGAATACCGCCATACATGTATACTCTTCTATGTGAACATCGAGTAGTTTCGTGTCCAGGGTGAATACCGCCATACATGTATACTCTTCTATGTGAACATCGAGTAGTTTCGTGTCCCGGGTGAATACCGCCATACATGTATACACTTCTATGTGAACATCGAGTAGTTTCGTGTCCAGGGTGAATACCGCCATACATGTATACTCTTCTATGTGAACATCGAATTGTTTCGTGTCCCGGGTGAATACTCCCATACATGTATACTCTTCTATGTGAACATCGAGTAGTTTCGTGTCCCGGGTGAATACCGCCATACATGTATACTCTTCTATGTGAACATCGAGTAGTTTCGTGTCCCGGGTGAATACCGCCATACATGTATACTCTTCTATGTGAACATCGAGTAGTTTCGTGTCCAGGGTGAATACCGCCATACATGTATACTCTTCTATGTGAACATCGAGTAGTTTCGTGTCCCGGGTGAATACCGCCATACATGTATACACTTCTATGTGAACATCGAGTAGTTTCGTGTCCCGGGTGAATACCGCCATACATGTATTCACTTCTATGTGAACATCGAGTAGTTTCGTGTCCCGGGTGAATACTCCCATACATGTATACACTTCTATGTGAACATCGAGTAGTTTCGTGTCCCGGGTGAATACCGCCATACATGTATTCACTTCTATGTGAACATCGAGTAGTTTCGTGTCCCGGGTGAATACTCCCATACATGTATACTCTTCTATGTGAACATCGAATTGTTTCGTGTCCAGGGTGAATACCGCCATACATGTATACACTTCTATGTGAACATCGAATTGTTTCGTGTCCAGGGTGAATACCGCCATACATGTATACACTTCTATGTGAACATCGAATTGTTTCGTGTCCCGGGTGAATACTCCCATACATGTATACACTTCTATGTGAACATCGAATTGTTTCGTGTCCAGGGTGAATACCGCCATACATGTATACACTTCTATGTGATCATCGAGTAGTTTCGTGTCCAGGGTGAATACCGCCATACATGTATACTCATCTATGCGAACATTGAGTAGTTTCATGTCCAGGGTGAATACCGCCTTACATGAATACTCTTCTATGTGAACATCGAGTAGTTTCATGTCCCGGGCGAATACCGCCATAAATGTATACACTTCTTTGTGAACATCGAATAGTTTCATGTCCCGGGTGAATACCGCCATATATGTAAACTCTTCTATGTGAACATCCAGTAGTTTCATGTCCCGGGTGAATACCGCCATACATGTATACACTTCTATGAGAACGTCGAGTAGTTTCATGTCCCGGGTGAATACCGCCATACGTGTATACACTTCTATGTGAACGTCGAATTGTTTCTTGTCCGGGGTGAATACCGCCATACATGTATACACTTCTATGTGAACATGGAGTAGTTTCATGTCCCGGGCGAATACCGCCATACATGTATACACTTCTATGTAAACATCGGGTAGTTTCTTGTCCCAGGTGAATACCGCCATAAATGTATACTCTTCCATGAGAACGTCAAGTAGTTTTCTCTCCCGGGTGAATACCGCCATACTTGTATATACTTCTATGAGTACCTTGCGTAGTTTTTTCTCCCGGGTGAATACTGCCATACATGTATATACTTCTATGAAAACGTCTAGTAGTTTTCTCTCACGGATGAATACCGCCATACATGTATACACTTCTATGTGAACATCGAATAGTTTCATGTCCAGGGTGAGTACCGCCATACATGTATACACTTCTATGTGAACATCGAGTAAGTTCATGTCCCGGGTGAATACCGCCATACATGTATACACTTCTATGTGAACATGGAGTAGTTTCATGTCCCGGGCGAATACCGCCATACATGTATACACTTCTATGTAAACATCGGGTAGTTTCTTGTCCCAGGTGAATACCGCCATAAATGTATACTCTTCCATGAGAACGTCAAGTAGTTTTCTCTCCCGGGTGAATACCGCCATACATGTATACACTTTTATGTGAACATCGAGCAGTTTTCTCTCATGGGTGAATACCGCCATACATGTATACACTTCTATGTGAACATCGAGTAAGTTCATGTCCCTGGTGAATACCGCCATACATGTATACACTTCAATGTGAACATCGAGTAAGTTCATGTCCCTGGTGAATACCGCCATACATGTATACTCTTCTATGTTTACATCGAGTAATTTCATGTCCCGGGTGAATACCGCCATACATGTATACACTTCTATATGAACATCGAGTAAGTTCATGTCCAGGATGAATACCGCCATACATGTATACACTTCTATATGAACATCGAGTAAGTTCATGTCCCGGGTGAATACCGCCATACATGTATACACTTCAATGTGAACATCGAGTAAGTTCATGTCCCTGGTGAATACCGCCATACATGTATACACTTCTATGTGAACATCGATTAAGTTCATGTCCCTGGTGAATACCGCCATACATGTATACTCTTCTATGTTTACATCGAGTAGTTTCATGTCCCGGGTGAATACCGCCATACATGTATACACTTCTATGAGAACGTCGAGTAGTTTTCTCTCCCGGGTGAATACCGCCATACATGTATACACTTCTATGTAAACATCGAGTAGTTTCGTGTCCCGGGTGAATACCGCCATACATGTATACACTTCTATGTGAACATGGAGAAGTTTCGTATCCCGGGTGAATACCGCCATTCATGTATACACTTCTATGTGAATATGGAGTAGTTTCGTGTCCATGGTGAATACCGCCATACATGTATACACTTCTATGTGAACGTCGAGTAGTTTCGTTTCCCGGGTGAATACTGCCATACATGTATACACTTCTATGTGATCATCGAGTAGTTTCGTGTTCCCTGTGAATACCGCCATTCATGTATACACTTCTATGTGAATATGGAGTAGTTTCGTGTCCATGGTGAATACCGCCATACATGTATACACTTCTATGTGAACGTCGAGTAGTTTCGTTTCCCGGGTGAATACTGCCATACATGTATACACTTCTATGTGATCATCGAGTAGTTTCGTGTTCCCTGTGAATACCGCCATACATGTATACACTTATATGTGAACATGGAGTAGTTTCGTGTCCCTGGTGAATACCGCCATACATGTATACACTTTTATGTGAATTTCGAGTAGTTTCATGTCCCGGTACCGCCATACATGTATACTATTCTATGTAAACCGGTATCGAGTAGTCTCATGTACTAACCATTCATTATGAACTTTCAGAAGTAGTCATTATTTCAATTCAATGTCCGGTGTCATTGTTCGGTAATATTTATTTTCCGCGTTATTATGTATAGTTCATATACAGTTAAAGTCAGTTGTAAAATCATTTGGACAACGAGAGCAATGGCCAGCAAACGTGTTATAAGTGGGATATTTTTTATGATCAGTGCGACACAATGTTACAAACCCGTCATATTCATGCACGGAATGTTGAGTAATTCGTCTATAGAAACGAAGAATATCTTTGATTGGCTCGACCAGGTAGGCATATCAATAATCTTGTTTTATTTTAGTGGGTACGTATGATATGGGGATACACGTAGTTTAGTTGTGTACATATGATATTGGGATATGCGTAATATAGTGGTGTACATATGGTATTGATATACGTGCGTATCATAATGATGTACATATATTAGGATAGCATAATATAGTGGTGTACATATTATATTGGGATATAAGTATTGTTGTGGTGTACACATGACACGGTGATAAGCGTATTATAGTGATTTACATATGATATTGGGATATGAGTATTATAGTGATGTGCATATGTATACATGTATGATATTGGGATATGCTTATTATAGTGATGTGCATATGTATACATGTATGATATTGGGATATGCGTATTATAGCGGTGTATATATGATATTGGGATATGCGTATTATAGAAATATGCATATGATATTGAGATATGAGTATAATATTGGTGTATATATGATATTGATATATGAGTATTATAGTGGCTTACATATGATATTGAGATATGAGTATTAAATTGGTTTATATATGATATTGGGATATGAGTATTATAGCGGTGTTTATATGATATTGGGATATGTGTATTATAGTGATGTTCCTATGTATACATGTCTGATATTGGGATATGCGTATTATAGTGATGTGCATATGATATTGAGATATGTGTATTATAGTGATGTGCATATGATATTGAGATATGAGTATTATGGTGGTGTATATATGATATTGGGATATATGTATTATTGAGGTGTCTATATGATATTGGTATATGAGTATTATAGTGGTATATATATATATTACAGTGGTGTATTTGTGATATTTGGATATGAGTATTATAATGGTGTATATATGAAATTGAGATATAAGCATTATGGTGGTGTATATATGATATTGGGATATCAGTATTATTGAGGCGTATATATGATGTTGGGATAAGAGTATTAAAGTGGTATATATATGATATTACAGTGGTGTATTTATGATATTTGGATGTGAGTATTATAATGGTGTATATATGAAATTGAGATATAAGTATTATGGTGGTGTATATATGATATTGGGATATGAGTATTATACTGTTGTATATATACTATTGAGATATGAGTATTATAGTGGTGTATATATGATATTGGATATGAGTATTATAGTGGTGTATATATGATATTGGTATATGAGTATTATAGTGGTGTATATATTATATTGAGATATGAGTATAAAAGTGGTGTATATATGATATTGAGATATGTGTATTATAGTTGTGTATATATGATATTGAGATATGAATATTTTAGTGGTGTATATATGATATTTATATATGAATATAACAGTGGTATATATATATGATATTGATATATGAGTATTATAGTGGTGTATATATGATATTGAAATATGAGTATTATTGTGTCTTACATATGATATTGAGATATGTGTATTATAGTGATGTGCATATATATACATATATGATATTGAGATATGCATATTATAGTGATGTGAATATGATATTGAGATATGGGTATTATTGTGGCTTGCATACGATTTGGGGATATGAATATTATAGAAGTGTGTATATATGATATTAAGATATGAGTATTATAGAGGTATATATATGATATTATAGTGGTGTATATATAATATTGGGATATGAGTATTATAATGGTGTATATATAATATTTGGTTAAGACTATTATAGTGGTGTATATATGATATTGGGCTATGAGTATTATAGTGGTGTATATATGATATTGAGGGCTGAGTATAATATTGGTGTATATATGATATTGAGATATGAGTATTATAGTGGTGTATATATGATATTGGGATATGAGTATTATAGTGGTTTATATATGATATTGGGTTATGTGTATTATAGTGGTGTATATATGATATTGAGATATGAGTATAATAGTGGTGTATATATGATATTGAAATATGAGTATTATAGTGGCTTACATATGATATTCAGATATGAGTATTATAATGGACTGACATATGATATTGAGATATGAGTATTATAGTGGTGTATATATGATATTGAGATATGAGTATTAAAGTGGTTTATATATGATATTTAGATATGAGCATTATAGTGGTGTTTATATGATATTCAAGTATGAGTGTTATATTGGTGTATATATGATATTGGGATATGAGTTTTATAATGGTGTATATATGATATTAAGATTGGAGTATTATAGTGGTGTATATATGATATTGTGTTATGAGTATTATAGTGGTGTATATATGATATTGGGATATGAGTATTATAGCGGTGTATATATGATATTAAGATATGAGCATTATAGCGGTGTATATATGATATTGGGATATGAGTGTTATAGTGATGTATATATGATATTGAGATATGAGTATTATAGTGGTGTATGTATGGTATTGGGATATAAATATATAGTGGTGTATATATGATATTGGGATATGAGTATTATAGTGGTTTTTATATGATATTGGGATATGAGTATTATAGTGGTGTATATATGTTATTGGGATATGAGTTTTATAATGGTGTATATATGATATTAAGATTGGAGTATTATAGTGGTGTATATATGATATTGGGTTATGAGTATTATAGCGGTATATATATGATATTAAGGTTGGAGTATTATAGTGGTGTATATATGATATTGGAATATGAGTAGTATAGCGGTGTATATATGATATTAAGATATGAGCATTATAGCGGTGTATATATGATATTGGGATATGAGTATTATAGTGGTGTATGTATGATATTGGGATATAAATATATAGTGGTGTATATATGATATTGGGATATGAGTATTATAGTGATTTATATATGATATTGGGATATGAGTATTATAGTGGTGTATATATGTTATTGAGATATGATCATTATAGCGGTGTTTATATGATACTGTGATATGAGTATTATAGTGGTTTATATATGATATTGAGATATGAGTATTATAGTGGTGTATATATGATATTGAGATATGAGTATTATAGTGGTGTATATAAGATATTAGGATATGAGTATTATAGCGGTGTATATATGATATTGAGATATGAGTTTTATAGTGGCTTACATATGGTTTTGAGATATGAGTATTATAGTGGTGTATATATGATATTGAGATATGAGTATTATAGTGGTGTATATAAGATATTAGGATATGAGTATTATAGCGGTGTATATATGATATTGAGATATGAGTTTTATAGTGGCTTACATATGGTTTTGAGATATGAGTATTATAGTGGTGTATATATGATATTGAGATATGAGTATTATAGTGTCTGACATATGATATTGAGATATGACTATTATAGTGGTGTATATAGGATATTGGGATATGAGTATCATAGTGGTGTATATATTATATTGGGATATGAGTATTATAGTGGTGTATATTTGATATTAAGATAAAATATTAAAGTGGTGTAAATATGATATTGAGATATGAGTATTATAGTGTTGTATATATGAAATTAGGATATGAGTATTATAGTGTTGTATATATGATATTAGGATATGAGTATTATATTGGTGTATATATGATGTTGAGATATGAGTATTATATTGGTGTATATATGATATTGAGATATGACTATTATAGTGGTGTATATATGATATTGGGATATGAGTATTATAGTGGTGTATATATTATATTGGGATATGAGTAATATAGTGGTGTATATATGATATTAAGATAAAATATTAAATTGGTGTAAATATGATATTTAGATATGAGTATTATAGTATTGTATATATGATATTAGGATATGAGTATTATATTAGTGTATATATGATATTCGGATATGAGTATTATAATGGTGTTAATATAATATTGGGATATTAGTAGTATAGTGATGTATATATGATATTCAGATATGAGTGTTATAGTGGTGTATATATGATATTGGAATATGAGTATTATAGTTGTGTACATAATATGCTTTTGAGATATGAGTATTACTGTTGTGTACATATGCTATTGGGATATGAGTATTATATTGGTGTACATATAATATTGGAATATGAGTATTATAACGGTGTACATATTATGCTATTGAGATATGAATATTATTGTGGTGTACATATTATATTGGAATATGAGTATTATTGTGTTATAAATATCATTTTGAGTGTGTATATGTTTTATTTTGGTGTATATATGCTTGTGTGCGTTATGGTTATATCAATGATGATGGGTGTATATGAATAGTAAAGCGGTGTACATGTTATAAACATATAATGACTAGTGTACATGTTTTTTTAGATATGTATATATGGATATGAATGTATATGGACAGTATAGAGATGTACAACGTTTATATGTATATGAATGCATAGTGAAGTATATATGTATATGAATGTATAGTGATGTATATATGGATATGAATGTATATCGACCGTAAAGTGATGTACATAGGGATATGAATGTATATGAAAAGTATAGTGATGTAAATAGGGATATGAATGTATATGAACAGTATAATGATGTATATAGTGATATAAATGTATATGAACAGTATAGTGATGTATCTTTGGATATGAATGTATATGAACAGGTTAGTGATGTCCGTATGGATATGAATGTATATGAACAGTTTAGTGATGTATAAAGGGATATGAATGTATATGAACAGTTTAGTGATGTATATAGTGATATGAATGTATATGAACGGTATAGTGATGTATATAGGGATATGAATATATATGAACGGTATAGTGACGTATATAGGGATATGAATGTATATGAACAGTTAAGTGATGTCCGTATGGATACGAATGTATATGAACGGTATAGTGACGTATATAGGGATATGAATGTATATGAACGGTATAGTGATGAATATAGGGATATGGATGTATATGAACGGTATAGTGACGTATATAGGGATATGAATGTATATGAACGGTATAGTGATGTATATAGGGATATGAATGTATATGAACAGTTAAGTGATGTCCGTATGGATACGAATGTATATGAACGGTATAGTGACGTATATAGGGATATGAATGTATATGAACGGTAAAGTGACGTATATAGGGATATGGATGTATATGAACGGTATAGTGATGTATATAAGGATATGAATGTATATGAACGGTATAGTGACGTATATAGTGATATGAATGTATATGAACGGTATAGTGACGTATATAGGGATATGAATGTATATGAACGGTATAGTGACGTATATAGGGATATGAATGTATATGAATGGTACAATGATGTATATAGGGATATGAATGTATATGAACAGTATAGTGATGTATGTATGGATATAAATGTATATAGCAAAATCAGACTTTATTATATACAGCAAAAACAGGACCATGACTTTACACATGAATTTAATGAACCTATTAAAATTGAACCATCTTGATTTGAACTCGGCTGCTTTTAAGAATCTGTCTGATAGTGCTACATAGTGCATTCACATTATCGTATGGAATGGATCCTGCATTAAAACAGAATCCTAAGACCTAAAAATACAAGCCTTGTTTGGGGACCAATACATTCAATTTTCTCCATAGCTCCCTTGATATCTGTCAATGATTTAAAATGCATCCATCACTAAATTACAATTTGTTGATTCAGCTTTCTAATCTCCCAAATATCCCTCTAGGTAATGTTCTATTCCCCCAAATTGTATTGACTGACGTACCAAATATCCCTCTAGGTAATGTTCTATTCCCCCACATTTTATTGATTGCCGTACCAAATATCCCTCTAGGTAATGTTCTATTCCCCCACATTTTATTGACTGACGTACCAAATATCCCTCTAGGTAATGTTCTATTCCCCCACATTTAATTGACAGACGTACCAAATATCCCTCTAGGTATTGTTCTATTCCCCCACATTTTATTGACTTACGTACCAAATATCCTTCTAGGTAATGTTCTATTCCCCCACATTTTATTGACTGACGTACCAAATATCCCTCTAGGTAATGTTCTATTCCCCAACATTTTATTGACTGACGTACCAAATATCCTTCTAGGTAATGTTCTATTCCCCCACATTTAATTGACTGACGTACCAAATATCCCTCTAGGTAATGTTCTATTCCCCCACATTTTATTGACTGACGTACCAAATATCCCTCTAGGTAATGTTCTATTCCCCCACATTTTATTGACTGACGTACCAAATATCCCTCTAGGTAATGTTCTATTCCCCCACATTTTATTGACTCACGTACCAAATATCCCTCTAGGTATTGTTCTATTCCCCCACATTTTATTGACTGACGTACCAAATATCCCTCTAGGTAATGTTCTATTCCCCCACATTTTATTGACTGACGCACCAAATATCCCTCTAGGTAATGTTCTATTCCCCCACATTTTATTGACTGACGTACCAAATATCCCTCTAGGTAATGTTCTATTCCCCCACATTTTATTGACTGAAGGTACCAAATATCCCTCTAGGTAATATTCTATTCCCCCAAATTTTATTGACTGACTAACCAAATATCCTTCTAGGTAATGTTCTATTCCCCCACATTTAATTGACTGACGTACCAAATATCCCTCTAGGTAATGTTCTATTCCCCCACATTTTATTGACTGACGTACCAAATATCCCTCTAGGTAATGTTCTATTCCCCCACATTTTATTGACTGACGTACCAAATATCCTTCTAGGAAAGGTTCTATTCCCCCACATTTTATTGACTGACGTACCAAATATCCCTCTAGGTAATGTTTTATTCCCCCACATTTTATTGACTGACGTACCAAATATCCCTCTAGGTAATGTTCTATTCCCCCACATTTTATTGATTGACATACTTTATACAGGCCATTTTTCCTACTTTAACCACATGGTCTAATACATGCCAGTTTCCCCACTTTAACCACATGTTCTATTCAGACCAGTTTCAAAACTTTAACCACATAGCCTAATACATGCCAGTTTCCCAACTTTAACCACATGGTCTAATGTAGGCCAATTTCTCCATTTAACCACATGGTCTATTCAGGCCAGTTTCCCCCATTTTAACCACATAATCTGTTAAGGCCAGTTTTCCCAATTTAACTACATTGTCTAATACAGACTAGTTTCCCCACTTTAACAACATGACCTAATACAGGCCAGTTTCCATATTTTAACCACCTGGTCTAATACAGGCCATTTTCCTCACTTTAACCACATGGCCTATTCAGGCCAGTTTCCTAACTTTAACAACATTGTGTATGCTGGCCAATTCCCCATTTTAACCACATGGTCTATTCAGGCCAGTCTCCATACTTTAACCATATGTTCTATACAGGCCAGTTTTCCCACTTTAACCACATGGTCTTATACATGCCAGTTTCCCCACTTTAACCACATGGTGTATGCAAGCCAGTTTCCCCACTTTAACCACATTGTCTTATACAGGCCAGATTCCCAACTTTAACCACAAGGTGTATACAGGCCAGTTTCCCAACTTTAACCACATGTTCTATTCAGACCAGTTTCAACACTTTAACCACATTGCCTAATCAGGCCAGTTTCCCCTATTTAACCACATGGCCTATTAAGGCCAGTTTCCCCCACTTTAACCACATGGTATAATAGAAGCCAGTTTGCCCACTTAAACCACATGGCCATTTCTGGCCAGTTTCCCCTCTTTAACCAGATAGTCTATTCAGTCCAGTTTCCCCACTTTAACCACATGGTCTGTGCAGGCCAGTTTCTCCACTTTAGCCACATGGTCTTTTCAGCCCAGTTACCATACTTGAACCACATGGTCTAATACAGGCCAATTTCCCCACTTTAACCAATTGGTCTTTTCAGGCAAGTTTCAACACTTTAACAACATGGTATATGCAGGCCAGTTTCCATATTTTAACCACATGGTTTATTCAGGTCAGTTTCCCCACTTTAACCACAAGTTCTATACAGGCCAGTTTCCCCACTTTAACCACATGTTCTATACATGCCAATTTCCTCACTTTAACCACAAGGTCTATGCAGGCCAGTTTCCCCATTTCAGCCACATAGTCTATTCAGGCCAGTTTCCCCTCATTAACTACATGGCCTAATACAGGCCATTTTACCCACTTTAATCACAAGGTCTATTAAGGCCAGTTTCCCCGATTTTATCCACAAGGTCTATTCAGGCTAGTTTTCCCCCTTGAACCACATGGCCTAATACAGGCCAGTTTCTCCACTTTAAACATATGTTCTATACAGGCCAGTTTTCCCACTTTAACTACATAGTCTATACATGCCAATTTCCCCACTTTAACCACATGGTCTAAACAGGCCAGTTTCCCACTTTAACCTCATGATCTAATACAGGCCAGTTTCCCCACTTTAACCAAATGGTCTAATACAGGCCAGTTTCCCCACTTTAACCAAACGGCCATTTCAGACCAGTTTCCCTACTTTAATCACTTGGCCTAATATAGGCCAGTTTCCCAACTTAAACCACATGGTCTAATACAGGTCAGTTTCCCCATTTTAACCAAACGGCCATTTCAGGCCAGTTTCCCTACTTTAATCACTTAGCCTAATACAGGCCAGTTTCCCCACTTTAACCACATGGTCTAATACTGTCAAATTTCCCGTCTTTAACCACATGGCCTTATCAGGCCAGTTTCCCCTATTTAACCACATGGTCTATTAAGGCCAGTTTCCCCCACTTTAACCACATTGCCATTTCAGGCCCGTTTCCCCACTTGATTCACTTGGCCAATTCAGGCCAGTTTCCCAACTTTAACCACATGGTCTATACAGGCAAGTTTCCCCACTTTATCCACATGGTCTAATACAAGCAAGTTTCCAACTTTTTAACCACATGGCCTTATACAGGCCAGTTTCCCACTTTAACCATATAATTTAATACAAGCCAGTTTCCCCACTTTAACCACATGGTGTATGCAAGCCAGTTTCCCCACTTTTACACATTGTCTTATACAGGCCAGATTCCCAACTTTAACCACAAGGTCTAAACAAGCCAGTTTCCCCACTTTAACCACATGTTCTATTCAGACCAGTTTCACCACTTTAACCACATAGCCTAATACATGCCAGTTTTCCAACTTTAACCACATGGTCTAATACAGGCCAATTTCTCCATTTAACCACATGATCGATTCAGGCCAACTTCCCCACTTTTACCACATGGTCTAATACAGGCCGGTTTTCCCTCTTTAACCACATAGTCTATTAAGGCCAGTTTCCCCACTTTAACTACATTGTCTAATACAGATTAGTTTCCCCACTTTAACAACATGACTTAATACAGGCCAGTTTCCATATTTTAACCACATGGTCTAATACAGGCCAATTTCCTCACTTTAACCACATGGCCTATTCAGGCCAGTTTCCTAACTTTAATAACATGGTGTATGCTGGCCAGTTTCCCCATTTTAACCACATTGTCTATTCAGGTCAGTCTCCATACTTTAACCATATGTTCTATACAGACCAGTTTTCCCACTTTAACTATATGGTCTATACATGCCAATTTCCCCACATTAACCACATGGTCTATACAGGCCAGTTTCCCACTTTAACCACATGATTTAATACAGGTCAGTTTTCCCCACTTTAACCACATGGTTTAATACAGGCCAGTTTCACCACTTTAACCAAACGGCCATTTCAGGCCAGTTTCCCTACTTTAACCACTTGGCCTAATACAGGCCAGTTTCCCCACTTTAACCACATTGTCTAATACAGTCAAATTTCCCCACTTTAACCACATGGCCTAATCAGGCTAGTTTCCCCACTTTAACCACATGATTTAATACAGGCCAGTTTCTCCACTTTAATAACATGGTCTAATCAGGCCAGTTTCCCCTATTTAACCACATGGCCTATTAAGGCCATTTCCCCCCACTTTAACCACATGGTATAATAGAAGCCAGTTTCCCCACTCTAACCACATGGCCATTTCAGGCCAGTTTCCCCACTTTAACCACATAGTCTATTCAGTCCAGTTTCCCCACTTTAACCACATGGTCTGTGCAGGGCAATTTCCCCACTTTAGCCAAATGGACCATTCAGCCCAGTTTCCATACTTGAACCACATTGTCTAATACAGGCCAATTTCCCCACTTTAACCAGTTGGTCTTTTCAGGCAAGTTTCAACACTTTAACAACATGGTGTATGCAGGCCAGTTTCCATATTTTAACCACATGGTCTATTCAGGCCAGTTTCCCCACTTTAACCACAAGTTCTATACAGGCCAGTTTCCCCACTTTAACCACATGTTTTATGCATGCCAATTTTCTCACTTTAACCACAAGGTCTATGCAGGCCATTTTCCCCATTTCAGCCACATAGTCTATTCAGGCCAGTTTCCCCTCATTAACTACATGGCCTAATACAGGCCATTTTACCCACTTTAATCACATGGTCTATTAAGGCCAGTTTCCCCCATTTTATCCACAAGGTCTATTCAGGCTAGTTTTCCCCCTTGAACCACATTGCCTTATACAGGCCAGTTTCTCCACTTTGACAATATGGCCTATACAGGTCAGTTTCCCCACTTTAACCACATGGCCCAATACAGGCCTGTTTCCCACTTTATCAACGTGGTCTATACAGGCCAGTATCCCCACTTTAACCACATGACCTAATACAGATCAGTTTCCCCACTTTAACCACATGATCTATACACGGTAGGTTCACCGTTTAAACCACATGGTCTATAATGGCCAGTTTCCTCATTTTAACAACATGGTCCAATACAGGCCAATTTCCCCGCTTTAACTTCATTGCCTAATACTGACCAGTTTCCTTACTTGAACCACATGGTCCAATACAGGCCAATTTCCCCACTTTAACCACATGGTCTCTTAAGGTAAGTTTCCCCACTTTAGCAACATGGTTCCATATTTTAACCTCATGGTTTATTTAGGCCAGTTCCCCGACTTTAACCACATGGTGCTATACAGGCCAGCTTCCCTACTTTAACCATATGTTCTATACAGGCCAATTTCACTACTTTAGCCACAAGGCCTATACAGGCCGGGTTTTTCCCACTTAAACCACATACCCTAATACAGGGGCCAGTTTCCCCACTTTAACCATATGGTCTATACAGGCCAGTTCCCCCAACTTTAACCACATGGTTTATACTGGCCAGTTTCTCCACTTTAACCAAATGGCCAAATACAGCCCAGTTTCCCCACTTAAACCACATGGCCTAATACAGGCCAGTTTCCCCACTTGAACCACATGACCTAATACATGCCAGTTTTCCCACTTTAACCTTATGACCTAATACAGGCCATTTCCCCACTAAAACCACATGGTCTATACAGGCCAGTTCCCCAATTTAACCACATGGTCTATACAGGGCAGTTTCTCCACTTTAACTACATGGTCTATACAGGCCAGTTTCCCATCTTTATCAAATTGTCTATACAGGCCATTTCCCCCACTTTAAACACATGGCTTAATACACGCCAGTTTCCCCACTTTAACCACATGGTCTATACAGGTCAGTTTCCCCACTTTAACCACATGACCTAATACAGGCCAGTTTCCCCACTTTAACCACATGGTCTATACAAGAAAAGTTCTCCATTTTAAGCACATGGCCTAATACAGGCCAGTTTCCCTACTTTAACTACATGGTCTATACAGGCCAGTTTCCCCACTTTAACAACATAGTGTTTGCAGTCCAGTTTCCCGACTTTAACCACTTGGCCTAATACAGGCCATTTCCCCACTTAAACCACATAGTCTATACATGCCAGTTCCCCAATTTAACCACATGCTCTATACAGGCCAGTTTCTCCACTTTAACTACATGGTCTATACAGGCAAGTTTCCCCACTTTAACTACATCGTCTATTACAGGCCAGCTTTTCCACTTTACCAAAAGGTCTATACAAGACAATTTCTCCATTTTAACCACATGGACTAATACAAGCAAGTTTCCCCACTTTCACTACGTGGTCTATACAGGCCAGCTTCCCCACTATACCAAATGGTCTATACAGACCATTTACCCACTTTAACCAAATGACCTAATACACGCCAGTTTCCCGACTTTAACCACATAGTCTATACAGGCCAGTTTCTTCACTTTAACACCATAGTGTATGCAGGCGAGTTTTCCCACTATAACCACCTGGCCTAATACAGGCCATTTCCCTCACTTAAACCACATGGTCTATACAGGCCAGTTCCCCAATTTAACCACATGGTCTATGAAGGCCAGTTTCTCCACTTTAACTACATGGTCTAAAGTCGCCTGTTTCCCAACTTTAACTTCATGGTCTATTACATGCCAGCTTCCCCTCTTTACCAAATGGTCTAAACAGGTCATTTATCCCACTTTAACCACATGGCCTAATACAGGTCAGTTTCCCCACTTTATCCCCATGGTCTATACAGGCCAGTTGCCCACTTTAACCACATGGTCGATATAGGTCGGTTTCCCCACTTTAACCACATGGTCTATACAGGCCAGTTCCCCACTTTAGCCACATGGTCTATACAGGCCAGTTTCCCCACTTTAAACAAATGGTCTATACAGGCCAGTTTTCAAATTTTAACCACATGGCCTAATACAGGCCAGTTTTCCCACTTAAATCACATGGTCTGATACAGGCAAATTTCCCCCACTTTAAACACATGCCCTATTGAGGCCAGTTTCCCCCCACTTTAACCACATTATCTATTAAGGCCAGTTTCCCCACTTTAACAACATGGCCTAATACAGGCCAGTTTCCCCTCTTTAACCACATGGTATATACAAGCAAGTTTCCCCAGTTAAACCACATAATCTTATACAGGCTAGTTTCCCCACTTTAACCCCATGGCCTAATACAGGCCAGTTTCCCCACTTTAACCACATGGTCTATACAGGCCAGTTACTCAATTTTAACCACATGGCCTAATACAAGCCAGGTTACCCACTTTAACTACATGGTCTATACAGGCCAGTTACCCCACTTTAACCACATGGTCTATACAGATCAGTTACTCAATTTTAACCACATGGCCAAATACAAGCCAGTTTCCCGACTTTAACTTCATGGGCTATATAGGTCAGTTTCCGCACTTTAACAACATGGTGTATACAGGCCAGTTTCCCCACGAACATGTTGTAATACCTTTAATGTAAAGTTAACACTCATGCTTTTTTTTAATTTAAGATGATAAAATATATACAACTCTTCACTTACGCCATCTCAAGATTAATTAATGCTTTTGTTAGTTTGTCCAAATGTTCATCCAGTGTCCATATTATATTTTAGCGGCACCCAGGAACAAAGAAACTTTCAGTGACTTTGTTTGAGAATGAAGACAGTCTTGAGAACATGAACAAGCAGGTGAAGAAAATCAAGGTGGAAATGGTGAGCTTCATGAAACAGCACCCCGGGGGAGTCCACATGTTATGCTATTCCCAAGGTGACTAATGCTTATAAACAATAACGCTGTACATCATATATTATATGTGTTTATTTGTTTGTTTTATACATATATTATATGCACGAATGTCGCATATGTATCACATGCATGCCACACACACAATACACTGAGTATTCTTAACAACTAAAATACACGTCATCTAGTTCCACATAATTGTGTTTGTATTTTTGAATGGCGCATAATTCTTGTGAATGGATTATTCGCAGTCATATATGACAGAATCATGTGTAGCAAATATGTTTTTCTTCTATATTTATCAGTATGCTAGTAAAAGTAACTTAAGGAATTTCAATTTGTGATTGTTATGAAAGAATTGCTCAAATTTTAAAAGCTAGCATGATTTTATGATTATGGTAAAATGTGCACGTGCATTGTGTAATTTTGTTTTCATTCATGGTTTTGAGAACAATTCTATTTCAACATTGCTCTGTATCCGTTTAAGGAACACCATCAAGATCCGATTGGACATGTTGTACACATATTTCGATGGCGTCGCCGTGCCACTGGGCTTCATGTGCATGTTTTGTTATACGCAGGTCCGTGTTAGATTTCCTCTGCCAAGAAATCCGGGATAAACTAGTTATTTTCTGAAGATAAGGCCCTCTATGGCCGAGTAGTCGAAATACACTCTTTCAAGGTCACTTACCTCTGAGCGCTGATAGTCTGTATAACGAACCAAGTTCTCCCAATTGGATCCATTAAATAGCCATGTCGGGAAAGCAGCATTTGTGCACGTTGGGTCCATTAAATAGCCATGTCGGGAAAGCAGCATTTGTGCACGTTGGGTCCATTAAATAGCCATGTCGGGAAAGCAGCATTTGTGCACGTTGGGTCCATTAAATAGCCATGTCGGGAAAGCCGCATTTGTGCACGTTGGGTCCGTTAAATAGCCATGTCGGGAAAGCCGCATTTGTGCACGTTGGGTCCGTTAAATAGCCATGTCGGGAAAGCAGCATTTGTGCACGTTGGGTCCGTTAAATAGCCATGTCGGGAAAGCAGCATTTGTGCACGTTGGGTCCGTTAAATAGCCATGTCGGGAAAGCCGCATTTGTGCACGTTGGGTCCGTTAAATAGCCATGTCGGGAAAGCAGCATTTGTGCACGTTGGATCCGTTAAATAGCCATGTCGGGAAAGCAGCATTTGTGCACGTTGGGTCCGTTAAATAGCCATGTCGGGAAAGCCGCATTTGTGCACGTTGGGTCCGTTAAATAGCCATGTCGGGAAAGCCGCATTTGTGCACGTTGGGTCCGTTAAATAGCCATGTCGGGAAAGCAGCATTTGTGCACGTTGGGTCCGTTAAATAGCCATGTCGGGAAAGCAGCATTTGTGCACGTTGGGTCCGTTAAATAGCCATGTCGGGAAAGCAGCATTTGTGCACGTTGGGTCCGTTAAATAGCCATGTCGGGAAAGCCGCATTTGTGTACGTTGGGTCCGTTAAATAGCCATGTCGGGAAAGCCGCATTTGTGCACGTTGGGTCCGTTAAATAGCCATGTCGGGAAAGCAGCATTTGTGCACGTTGGGTCCGTTAAATAGCCATGTCGGGAAAGCCGCATTTGTGTACGTTGGGTCCGTTAAATAGCCATGTCGGGAAAGCCGCATTTGTGCACGTTGGGTCCGTTAAATAGCCATGTCGGGAAAGCCGCATTTGTGTACGTTGGGTCCGTTAAATAGCCATGTCGGGAAAGCCGCATTTATGTACGTTGGGTCCGTTAAATAGCCATGTCGGGAAAGCAGCATTTGTGCACGTTGGGTCCGTTAAATAGCCATGTCGGGAAAGCCGCATTTGTGTACGTTGGGTCCGTTAAATAGCCATGTCGGGAAAGCAGCATTTGTGTACGTTGGGTCCGTTAAATAGCCATGTCGGGAAAGCCGCACTGGAGCACGTTGGGTGCGTTAAATAGCCATGTCGGGAAAGCCGTTGGTTCCGTTAAATAGCCATGTCTGGAAAGCCGTTGGGTCCGTTAAATAGCCATGTCGGGAAAGCCGCACTGGAGCACGTTGGGTGCGTTAAATAGCCATGTCGGGAAAGCCGTTGGTTCCGTTAAATAGCCATGTCTGGAAAGCCGTTGGGTCCGTTAAATAGCCATGTCGGGAAAGCCGCATTTGAGCACGTTGGGTCCTTTAAATAGTCATGTCGGGAAAGCCACATTTGTGCACGTTGGGTCCGTTAAATAGCCATGTCGGGAAAGCCGCATTTGTGTACGTTGGGTCCGTTAAATAGCCATGTCGGGAAAGCCGCATTTATGTACGTTGGGTCCGTTAAATAGCCATGTCGGGAAAGCAGCATTTGTGCACGTTGGGTCCGTTAAATAGCCATGTCGGGAAAGCCGCATTTGTGTACGTTGGGTCCGTTAAATAGCCATGTCGGGAAAGCCGCATTTGTGTACGTTGGGTCCGTTAAATAGCCATGTCGGGAAAGCCGCACTGGAGCACGTTGGGTGCGTTAAATAGCCATGTCGGGAAAGCCGTTGGTTCCGTTAAATAGCCATGTCTGGAAAGCCGTTGGGTCCGTTAAATAGCCATGTCGGGAAAGCCGCATTTGAGCACGTTGGGTCCTTTAAATAGTCATGTCGGGAAAGCCACATTTGTGCACGTTGGGTCCGTTAAATAGCCATGTCGGGAAAGCCGCATTTGTGCAAGTTGGGTCCGTTAAATAGCCATGTCGGGAAAGCCGCATTTGTGCACGTTGATTAGTCAGCTGCTTCAACGGAAATGTTTGAATGACGTCACAATTTAGTAAGCGTTCAATTGAATTGTGGAACAGGCATAGAATTCCCTGCTTTTTTTTTTCGGTGAGGGGGGGGGGGGGGGGGGGTGTTAATACGCCTGATAATAGTAATAATATATTAAAAAAAAGATTTCTGAACTTGAGCTATGCGCCAAAGTTAGATTAAAATAGATTTCCCGTTTAAAATTGCAACATATTTTGTGACTTATTAAATCACGCAATTTCATTTTGATTTCATTTTGATTTGTTATATATGGTGACATAGTTCTGCCACCAGTTATCCACTTACGCGATAAGTTTCTAGTTAACCGCTTAATTTTCGCGAAAATTATCTACTTATCTAGTTAAGTAACACGATAAGTTTCTAATTACGATAAATAACATAATTAAAATTAATCACTGTTGGTGCCACTTACTGCCACCACTTATCTAGTTAACTATTGCGAAAACTATCTAGTTATCTAGTTAACTAAGGCGATAAGTTTTCATTTACGATAAATATCTTAACGCGAAAAGATGCCTATTAACTGCTCTGCAACTGCCACCACATATCTACTTAGCTAACTGGATAACTAGATAATGTTCGTGTTACCAGTTATTTAATATTCGGAATACTTTGGTTTTTCTCAATAAATCACAACATATTCCCTTTTTCTCAGAAAGGGCTGAGTGGTTACGATTGGTTGTAAAGCAGCGGAGATAGTTGAGGGAAGTTTAAATATAACTAAGGATGTTTGACTTTTATTTTAAAGCTGAGACCATATAGTTTATGTGTTGTCTAGTATATTTTCTAATGTTTTTAGTAAAATTAGCTCGGTTTACATTTCCGTTAGCCGGCATCTGTTGTTTTGGGATATAGCTTTTTATTGTTTTGCTTCATTTCTTGTGGATTTTGTAACAGTTATGATATGTTTTGTCCTACCGGTAACGGTTGAAGGTGGTAGTGGTTGAAGATAAACACTTAGTGTAAAGTTCAGCCATTGTATTTCAATTTGTGTATTCAATAAACGTAATGATACAACATAAACATCTGTTTAGTAAAAAACAGTATATACGCTTTCATAGAATCATATAAGTGTAACAGGAAAAACACGTGTACATCGCATGTCCGCAGATATACACTATAGTAATATAGTACAAAGTTGCAAAGTCACTGCTATTTAACATATTTGTCTGAAGTTGTTAATTGTTCCTTTTTGAAGTTAAAATGATAAAAATGTTAGTTTGAAATCCTGGATTAAGCATTAAGCACGTTTGCAGAATCCACGCGTCGCACCTTTCAACCGAAACCGCTGCTTAAGAACTTCTTTGTGAATGTTGAGATCCGAAAAACTAAAGAATGCAACTAAGGTACGCTGCGACTTACTCCTAACCCGTTTACTCATATTTCATAACTAGGTGTTTAATGAACTGTATTATGTTACTAGTATATGTAACCTATAGTAACCAATTAAAAACAATACTTTTCGGTGGGTATTTTTTGTCTAAGCAAAACTCCCCTAGTAAGAAATTTTGAATTGATAATAGCCGCATAGATTTATTGTAAAGCTGGTGGCTTTCCAACAAGATCAGATAAGTTAATAAAGTGGTCATCACAGGTACGATAAGCGGATAGATTTTGCTAAACGAATTAACATGTATAAATGTACCTGGCTGATAAAACAAGTACATTAAAACTTGAATCTACATAAATAATAATTATTTTAAAATTTGAATAAAACGCTTTCCATATAAGCTCATTGTAAGATACACTTACAGATGTAACAATATTTGGGGATTTATACAGAACGTTTTCGGTGCCGATTTTTTTTTTTTTTTTTTTGGTAATGTTACACTTTTATTTTCGATGAAATCAGGACTACCTTGGTAGTCTTCTGGTTATCCATGTAAAAAGTTAGTGTCTAGACCTGTTGTGGATCTTTGAATACTATAGATCTTATTTTATTCTGTTATTTTTGTTTCTTTTTTTTTTTACATTATGTAGTTTTTTTTTTAAACAAAAGAAACGCCTCACATTGTAATATTCGTGAGAACGCAAGTTCGTATGTCAGACTTTTCTTGTTCGGACTACTACAACTTAAGTACTCTTAAGATTTTCAAGAAACTTAGTAAGAAATATCTGTATGAAGTCGAATTGCGCGTGTTGTCGGGATATTTATGTTCATCAGCTTTTAGCGGAGTTATTGCCCTTTAAATATGTTTAATGAACGAATATAATTATTGTCAAGACTATTCCATAGTAGAATCTGAGAATACTTAGTTGAAAATATCAGTATAACGTCTAGTTGCACATACACAGCTAGGGCATCCTTGTCAATAAACACATTTCTACCAGAGTTTATAATATATTTATTGTTAAACAATATATAGTTTATTATTTAGTCGTTATTAATCAACCAGACTTTCTAATAGTACTTTTGATTAAAAAAGCCTTGTCAGACAGATAGTTTTAAATTGGCGTTGGTCATTTACAGGACATGTGTCTGGTAGTCTGGTAAATGACAAATTACTAAAAAGAGATTTTTTTTTCAAAACTAATCAAACTTTCACCTGACATGTTTAACAATAAACAGTTATATAAACTATATCACAAAAACAACAGGTACCGACTAATGGCAATGTAAACCAAGCTACTTTGGCTAAGAAAATTAGAAGATATACTAGACAACACATGTACATACATGTTCTATATTTGAACTTCCCTCATACATGCCCGTTACTTTACAAACCAATCGTAACCACTCGAATAGAGACTGTTTAGCCATTTAATGAGTAAAAAAACAAGTATTCCGAATATTAAATAACCGGTAACACGAACATTATCTAGTTATTCAGTTAGCTAAGTAGATTTATGGTGGCAGTTGCAGAGCAGTAAATAGGCAACTTTTCGCAGTTAAGATATTTATCTTAACTGAAAATTTATCGCGTTAATTATCTAGATAACAATATTTTTTTCGCGATAATTAACTAGATAAGTGGTGGCAGTAATGGTACACTTACATCATTTATTCTAGTTAAGATATGTATCTCATCTAGAAACTTATCGTGTTAGTTTACTAGATAACTAGGTATTTTTCGCAAAAAGCATGTGGTTAACTAGGAACTTATCGCGTTAGGTAAGTAGATAACTGGTGGCAGAACTATTGCACCAAAGTTCATACGTAGTATTTTTTTTTCATCTTAGAAAGATGCGAATATTTTCAAGCATTATTTAAGTGTTGTCTATTTTTAGAATGGTGATTACCGTTTCAAGTTTACCACTCCGATGTAATATCGATTTTGTCACATTTTCGTGGATCTGACATATTAAACCATTCGAATGTTGTTTATCTATGATAATGAGATGCCTTTTGTCCCTTTTAAATATAAATGTATTTGTTTAAAGGGAGGATAACATGAAAACGCTATAAAATGTCTTTAAAAATAAATAATTATCAAAATGGATAAAAAGAATCTCATTATCGTTAATAGATATAATCCGAATGGTTTCGTATGTCAAATCCACCAAAACGTGACAAAAGCCATATTCAAATTCGAGTGGTAAACTTGAAACGAAATCCCCATTCTTGAAATAGACAGCACTTAAATACTAAGTTGACGGCATTCACATCGTCATTCGTAACTCTTTCTAAGGTGAACCAATTTTTATTACGTCTAAACATGTCTAATGGATCAAACTGAAGTTAAAATAAAATCGCGGGATTCATTTAATACGTCACAAAATATATTGCAATATTACGCAGGAAATTTAAGTCTAACCTAGGCGCGTAAATCCCGTTTCAATATATTATTTTGGAACGTTTAAACATATATCATTTTGGTATTACAGGGTCAATGGTTATATATAAGCATGATATATTGGGAAAAATGTTTTCAGCCAATTTTAGAAGTTTGAAAAATCCTGATAAATTCCCTTTTAGACATTTATAGCACTGTTGCCTGATATACCTTTAAGTAATTTTAATGTGCCGCAGTTATTGACTTTGCAAATGTCAGTATCTTCATGTCAATAATACCATGAGCATCTTCAAGACATTATTGAAATGTAGTTCGATATTCATTTGTACTGGACATACAGAGTGGCTAAATTTTCCTTTATATTTGACGTAGGTGGCTTGGTGTGTCGTGGTGTGCTGGAACAAACAAAACACAACGTGGACACGTTTGTCTCCCTGAGTTCTCCGCAGGCAGGACAATTTGGAGGCAATTACATATTTTATCTATCACCTGGTTGAATGTAAAACTATTTTTCATGATTATTATTGTTTGTAAATAATTTATTGTTTATATTTTATTGATATTTAACCAAACTCTTATAACAAAAATTATAAAAATTAACAGTAAGGGATCACTATCTGGGTGCTTTTTAAAAACATACACAATAAAAACTTGTATTTCTTGAATGAGTGAACCGCTCGCTCTTTTAAGCTGTTCGTTGATATTCATCTTTTGAGTCGTTTTCCATATTCGGAAGTATATAAATCTTGGGCCCGTTTCACTTAGTTCGTCAGTTTGCTTCTTAGTTTAAAGTTGTGAAAAAAGTCGAAAATTAATTTATAGTGTCACTTGCTTATTTTTTTTTTTTTATCTTTTGTACCACTTTTAAATTTATTTTTTTTTATATAATTTGTAAATATAATGCGCAAATGAAACGGCCATGTTAGGACTTTCGAAGGTTAGTGAAACGGGTCATTGGTGCGAGATGATATCTATATTCTCAGATTTTGTCTCTGTCTCATATTTTGCCACACACCTTCACAGTCATCAGTAATCGGGCAGATGCACGTCGTGTCTAAAGTTAGTAGAATAAATAAAAGTAAAACATAATAAGACAAGTGTAAAAATAGTGTAAAAGGTGTTAAAAAAGGTTAAAAACAATCTCAAATGCTCATGGTTTTGTATGCTGGAGGTGGCTAACTGCAACATCGAGTGAAAGTCGTGCAGCAATACAATATGTACAGGTAGCGAGTTCCATTGTAAGAGGGAAGAAATGATTCTCGTAACAGTCAATCTTAGTGAGGTTCTGTTTAACACGTTCTGTTATACAACCTTGATACCATGTGAATGAGGTATGGAGATAGCAACAAACAATCTTCTAACGGAAGCATTAGCGCTAAGGTTCTCTAACCTAGTCTATCCAACATGCTAGTAACAAAGGAGTTATGGGAATAGTTATCCGTGGTCCAGCGTGCGTGCTGCATGTCTCTTAACTCTTTCAGTTTTGTCAAAAAATAGTGCTGGTATATTCCAGCTGTAGGTGAACTAATATTTTGTAGGCACATTCTCTGATTTTGGGGGACTTTACTTTAATGCACCTCTTGAGTTGTTGGCCTTGGCTCTAGTCTGTTTATGTGGTCATTCCATGACAAAATAGCGAGCACTCTCTTTAAAACTTGTTCATGGAGTATGTACCTTGTGGGTTTCGTGTTTTTTTATAATCTTGTTGTTTGAACAACTTCATATTTTGATGTGTTAAATTCCATATCCCACAAGGCTTCCCATCTCTGTAGTTTGTCAAGGTCCGTTTGAGAAGTCTGATTGTCGGTCTTGTCATCGTGAATCGTAAGGTATACAGTTGTATCGTCTGCCTTACTGGTGAGGTGATACTTTCAGGTAGATCGATAATGTAGGCAATGAATACGACAGGGCCAAACACAAAACATTTGAGTACCTGAAGTGACAGCAATTTTATTGGAATTCTCATCATTAGTAACTGCAATCTGTGCCCGGTCACTGAGAAATACTTTTATCCAGTTTAGAGACTTACCTTGGACTCCACAGGACTTGAGTGGAGCAATGCCTCGTGGTTAGGCTTGTCAATTACCTTGCTTAAATCAAGTAGGGTGAGGTCAGTTTGCTTACATTCGCAAAAACATTCCGCTACATAGCGGGTTGTGTCTCGCACGATCTCTTCTCTCTAAAATCATGTTGCATGTCATTTAGCATGCTGTTCCTGTTCAGGTGCTTGACTAGATTTGAAGCTACAATATGTTCAAGCATCTTACAAAGAATGCAGGTGAGAGAAAGTGGGCGGTAGTTAGCCGCATCTGGCCTATCTCCCTTCTTGAAGAGTTGTGTCACATTTGCTGCCGTCCATTCTTTTTATGCTTGGCTCTGTTCCAATGGTTGCTGAAATAATACCTTTAAGATTGGTGCAATATGTAATCTTAATTCCTTTAGCACTGATTGTTTCATCTTGTCTGGACCAGCAGCTATGGTTGAGTAAAGATTACCTAACAGCTTTATGGTCACGTTAGTGCGTATATCTATATCAGGTTTAGGGGTATTGTTATCTGGTTGTGTTGGTAAGCTATCATTATTCATTGAGTTCAAGAAGAATGCACTTACTGAACCTGTCTATTGTCGATGGTATCTGAGCGAAGTTTGCCTTCAGAGTGTGGTGGAACTATGTCTTCATTGTCCCTCCTAGTTGTCTTTAGGCACGTAAATTATGTTTATTTTTTCCGGTAAATTTCTACACCTCAAAGTTTGAAATTGGTTGATTTATGGTGCATTTAAGACAAGCTTTAGCCTAACGTTTTTATCTTCCTGTTATATAGGTTCATTTTGCTCAGGATCCTTCATATCGAATATTCACACGTATATGACACTGTCGCGCGTTCTTTACATAGCGAATCACTCGCTGTCAACCAAGTTGTTTGTTAAGTTCAGTTGTACATCATTGATTTGCTAAATAAGATAGTATCTGTAGAAAATAATCTGTTATTTATATATGTAAATACTATACATGTTGTTAATTGAAATTGTATTAGCCTATTGTAATATCCTATGTATTGCAGAATGAAACTAAAAAATTACAAAAAAAGTACAGTTGTGATCATAGCACTAATACACTGAGAGAATAAAAGGGGCCGGAAACAGTTTATAACCACCATGAGTGTTACACTAATAGAACATAAGTGATGGTTGAATGGCAATGACGCATCAACGTACATAAAAACTTTCAGATGCTGGCTTTACATTAAAATTGCCACACTTATATCTATCTATTGTTATCTTTCTAACAACCACGCACGTTGTAGGCTATGCGTGGACTGCAAATTCATTGTGATCGGTCGCGTGTCAACAATACTATTTAGTCATATCACGTATCAACAATAACAGTTAGTCATATCACGTGTCAACAATACCAGTTAGTCATATCACGTGTCAACAATAACAGTCAGTGATATCACGTGTCAACAATACCAGTTGGTCATATCACGTGTCAACAATACCAGTTAGTCATATCACTTGTCAACAATAACAGTCAGCCATATCACGTGTGTGTCAACAATAACAGTCAGCCATATCACGTGTCAACAATAACAGTAAGTCATATCACGTATCAACAATACCAGTTAGCCATAACAGTCAGCCATATCACGTGTCAACAATAACAGTTAGTCATATCACGTGTCAACAATACCAGTAAGTCATATCACGTGTCAACAATACCAGTTAGTTATATCACGTGTCAACAGTAACAGTTAGTCATATCACGTGTCAAAAATAACAGTCAGTAATATCACGTGTCAACAATAACAGTCAGCCATATCACGTGTCAACAATAACAGTTAGTCATATCAGTCATACCACGTGTCAACAATAACAGTTAGTAATACCACGTGTCAACAATAAAAGTCAGCCATATCACGTGTCAACAATAACAGTCAGCCATACCACGTGTCAACAATAACAGTCAGCCATATCACGTGTCAACAATAACAGTCAGCCATATCACGTGTCAACAAGTCAACGGGACATGATCATTGTTTTATTGAAAACAGCAATTGAGGAAATTATTTGAAAATATTTTTTATGTTTTATTTGGCAATACAGCACTAAAAACATCGTCATTTTTATTTATTTCAGTATCCCATTATGTCAAAAAAAATTTTGCAAACGTCACCCGTGATCTCATATACATGTAAGTATTTACATAGTAACAACACATATACAAGTAAGTATTTACATAGTAACACCACATATACAAGTAAGTATTTACATAGTAACACCACATTTGCAAGTAAGAATTTACATAGTAAAAACACATATACAAGTAAGTTTGTACATAGTAACACCACATATACAAGTAAGTATTTGTAACACCACATATACAAGTAAGTATTTACATAGTAACAACACATATACAAGTAAGTATTTACATAGTAACACCACATATACAAGTAAGTATTTACATAGTAACAGCACATACACAAGTAAGTATTTACATAGTAACACCACATATACAAGTAAGTTTGTACATAGTAACACCACATATACAAGTAAGTATTTGTAAGACCACATATACAAGTAAGTATTTACATAGTAATAACACATATACAAGTAAGTATTTACATAGTAACACCACATATACAAGTAAGTTTGTACATAGTAATAAAACATATATAAGTAAGTATTTACATAGTTAC
Organism: Panopea generosa; assembly: GCA_029582155.1. Lineage (NCBI taxonomy): Eukaryota > Metazoa > Mollusca > Bivalvia > Adapedonta > Hiatellidae > Panopea > Panopea generosa. The sequence goes on from CM055905.1 coordinate 52,826,458, forward strand.
AACACATATTCAAGTTAGTATTAACATAGTAACAACACATATACACGTTAGTACTTACAGAAAAACAACACATATACACGTTAGTATTAGCATAGTAACGACACATATACAAGTAGGCATTTACATAGTAATATCAAATATACAAATTAGTATTTACATACTAACAACACATAAACAAGTAAGAATTTACATAGTAATATCAAATATACCAATTAGTATTTACATAGTAACAACACATATACAAGTATGAATTTACAAAGTAACATCACATATACAAGTAAGTATTTACATAGTTACAACACATATTCAAGTAGGTATTAACATAGTTAAATCACATAAACAATAAGGTATTTACGTAGTAACATCACATATACAAGTAATCATTTACATGGTACCAACACATACACAAGTAAGTTTTTACATAGTAACAACTCATACACAAGTTAGTATTGACATAGTAACATCACATATACAAGTAAGTATTTACATAGTAACAACAAATATTCAAGTAGGTATTAACATAGTTAAATCACATAAACAAGAAGGTATTTACTTAGTAACATCACATATACAAGTAATTATTTACATGGTACCAACACATACAAAAGTAAGTTTTTACATAGTAACAACTCATACACAAGTTAGTATTGACAAAGTAACATCACATATACAAGTTAGTATTTACATAGTAACAACACGTATACAAGTTAGTATTTATATAGTAACAACACATATACAAGTTAGTATTAACATGGTACCAACACATATACAAGTTAGTATTTACGTAGTAACATCACATATACAAGTTAGTATTTACGTAGTAACATCACATATACAAGTTAGTATTTACATAGTAACAACACATATTCAAGTAGGTATTTACATAGTTAAATCACATAAACAAGAAGGTATTTACGTAGTAACAAGTTAGTATTTACATAGTAACATCACATATACAAGTAAATATTTACATGGTACCAACACATACACAAGTAAGTTTTTACATAGTAACAACACATGCACAAGATGGTATTTACATAGTTACAACACATATACAAGTAAGTATTTACATAGCAACAACACATATAGAAGATGGTATTTACATAGTTACAACACATATACAAGTTAGTATTTACATAGTAACATCACATATTCATGTAAGTATTTACATAGTAACATCACATGTAAAAGTAAGTATTTACAAAGTAACATCACATTTACAAGTAAGTATTTACATAGTAACAACACATATTCAAGTAGGTATTTACATAGTTAAATCACATAAACAAGAAGGTATTTACATAGTAACAAGTTAGTATTTACATAGTAACATCACATATACAAGTAATTATTTACATGGTACCAACAAACACACAAGTAAGTTTTTACAAAGTAACAACACATACACAAGTTAGTATTAACATAGTAACATCACATATACAAGTTAGTATTTACATAGTAACAACACATATACAAATAAGTATTAACATAATAACATCACATCTACAAGTTAGTATTTACATAGTAACAACACATATACAAGTTAGTATTTACATAGTAACATCACATATACAAGTAAGTATTTACATAGTAACAACACATATACAAGTTAGTGTTTATATAGTAACATCACATATACAAGTAAGTATTTACATAATAACATCACATCTACAAGTTAGTATTTACATAGTAACAACACATATACAAGTTAGTATTTACATAGTAACATCACATATACAAGTAAGTATTTACATAGTAACAACACATATACAAGTTAGTATTTACATAGTAACAGCACATATACAAGTTAGTATTTACATAGTAACAACACATATACAAGTAAGTATTTACATAGTAACAACACATATACAAGTTAGTATTTACATAGTAACATCACATATACAAGTAAGTATTTACATAGTAACAACACATATACAAGTTAGTGTTTATATAGTAACAACACATATACAAGTTGATATTTACATAATAACCACATCTACAAGTTAGTATTTACAGAGTAAGAACACATATACAAGTAAGTATTTACATAGTAACATCACATATACAACTAAGTATTTACATAGTAACAACACGTATACAAGTTGGTATTCACATGGTAACAAAACATATACAAGTTGATATTTACATAATAACCACATCTACAAGTTAGTATTTACAGAGTAAGAACACATATACAAGTAAGTATTTACATAGTAACATCACATATACAACTAAGTATTTACATAGTAACAACACGTATACAAGTTGGTATTCACATGGTAACAAAACATATACAAGTTAGTATTCACATAGTAACAACACATATTCAAGTAAGTATTAACATAATAACATCACATCTACAAGTTAATATTTACATAATAACATCACATCTACAAGTTAGTATTTACATAGTAACAACACATATACAAGTAAGTATTTACATAGTAACAACACATATACCAGTTGGTATTTACATAATAACATCACATCTACAAGTTAGTATTTACATAGTAACATCACATATACAAGATGGTATTTACATAGTTACAACACATATACAAGTAAGTATTTACATAGCAACAACACATATAGAAGATGGTATTTACATAGTTACAACACATATACAAGTTAGTATTTACATAATAACATCACATCAAGAAGTTAATATTTACATCGTAACAAAACATATACAAGTTAGTAATTACATAGTAACACCATTTACACGTGGTATTAAACAAAATCAGCATAAAATGTATCATGCAATGAAAAACACGCTCTAACAATCATCTGCCGACTGTATACACCTGGGATATATAGCAAACGTACTACAGGAGCTACAATAAATACAGTGTAATGCACAATTGTGTCTGCATCCGGCTCAATGTCCATATGTCGCGTTTCGACATGTGAATAGAAATAATAACTAAAACACTTACTTAACTAAGTAGCTCATTGTTTTACAATTTTAACTGTTTCCTTAAACACGTGTATGAAGCCGATCTTGATGATAACTAGTGAATTAATCCAACACCCAACCGTCTTGCTTATATGTGTTTGTAGATAGTTATAGTTATACTACAATTGTTATGTAATTGTATATTATCACCATTAATCATGTTTAAACTAAACGATTTATTCATAATGCAATGGTCGAAGAAAACAGTACCAATATAGCAGAAAAGCTCGGTATTATACTCACCTATATACATTCCAGGGTACAAGATAGCAGACATGCTCAGTACTATACTCACCTATATACATTCCAGGGTACAAGATAGCAGACATACTCAGTACTATACTCACCTATATACATTCCAGGATACAAGATAGCAGACATGATCAGTACTATACTCACCTATATACATTCCAGTGTACAAGATAGCAGACATGCTCAGTACTATACTCACCTATATACATTCCAGGGTACAAGATAGCAGACATACTCAGTACTATACTCACCTATATACATTCCAAGATACAAGATAGCAGACATGCTAAGTACTATACTCACCTATATACATTCCAGGATACAAGATAGCAGACATGATCAGTATTGTACTCACCTATATACATTCCAGGGTACAAGATAGCAGACATGATCAGTACTATACTCACCTATATACATTCCAGGGTACAAGATAGCAGACATGCTCAGTACTATACTCACCTATATACATTCCAGGGTACAAGATAGCTGACATGATCAGTACTATACTCACCTATATACATTCCAGGGTACAAGATAGCTGACATGATCAGTACTATACTCACCTATATACATTCCAGGGTACAAGATAGCAGACATGCTCAGTACTATACTCACCTATATACATTCCAGGGTACAAGATAGCTGACATGATCAGTACTATACTCACCTATATACATTCCAGGGTACAAGATAGCTGACATGATCAGTACTATACTCACCTATATACATTCCAGGGTACAAGATAGCTGACATGATCAGTACTATACTCACCTATATACATTCCAGGGTACAAAATAGCAGACATGATCAGTACTATACTCACCTATATACATTCCAGGGTACAAGATAGCTGACATGATCAGTACTATACTCACCTATATACATTCCAGGGTACAAGATAGCAGACATGATCAGTACTATACTAACCTATATACATTCCAGGGTACAAGATAGCAGACATGCTCAGTACTATACTCACCTATATACATTCCAGGGTACAAGATAGCTGACATGATCAGTACTATACTCACCTATATACATTCCAGGGTACAAGATAGCAGACATGATCAGTATTGTACTCACCTATATACATTCCAGGATACAAGATAGCTGACATGATCAGTACTATACTCACCTATATACATTCCAGGGTACAAGATAGCAGACATGATCAGTATTGTACTCACCTATATACATTCCAGGGTACAAGATAGCTGACATGATCAGTACTATACTCACCTATATACATTCCAGGGTACAAGATAGCAGACATGATCAGTACTATAGTCACCTATATTCATTCCAGGGTACAAGATAGCAGACATGCTCAGTACTATACTCACCTATATACATTCCAGGGTACAAGATAGCAGACATGCTCAGTACTATACTCACCTATATACATTCCAGGGTACAAGATAGCTGACATGATCAGTACTATACTCATCTATATTCATTCCAGGGTACAAGATAGCAGACATGCTCAGTACTATACTCACCTATATACATTCCAGGGTACAAGATAGCAGACATGCTCAGTACTATACTCACCTATATTCATTCCAGGGTACAAGATAGCAAACATGCTCAGTACTATACTCACCTATATTCATTCCAGGGTACAAGATAGCAGACATGATCAGTACTATACTCACCTATATACAGTCCAGGGAACAAGATAGCTGACATGATCAGTACTATACTCACCTATATAAATTCCAGGGTACAAGATAGCTGACATGATCAGTACTATTCTCACCTATATACATTCCAGGGTACAAGATAGCAGACATGCTCAGTACTATACTCACCTATATACATTCCAGGGTACAAGATAGCAGACATGCTCAGTACTATACTCACCTATATACATTCCAGTGTACAAGATAGCAGACATGATCAGTACTATACTCACCTATATACATTCCAGGGTACAAGATAGCAGACATGCTCAGTACTATACTCACCTATATACATTCCAGGGTACAAGATAGCAGACATGCTCAGTACTATACTCACTTATATACATTCCAGGGTACAAGATAGCTGACATGATCAGTACTATACTCACCTATATACATTCCAGGGTACAAGATAGCAGACATGCTCAGTACTATACTCACCTATATACATTCCAGGGTACAAGATAGCAGACATGCTCAGTACTATACTCACCTATATACATTCCAGGGTACAAGATAGCAGACATGATCAGTACTATACTCACCTATATACATTCCAGGGTACAAGATAGCTGACATGATCAGTACTATACTCACCTACATACATTCCAGGGTACAAGATAGCTGACATGCTCAGTACTATACTCACTTACATACATTCCAGGGTACAAGATAGCAGACATGCTCAGTACTATACTCACCTATATACATTCCAGGGTACAAGATAGCAGACATGCTCAGTACTATACTCACCTATATACATTCCAGGGTACAAGATAGCTGACATGCTCAGTACTATACTCACCTATATACATTCCAGGGTACAAGATAGCAGACATGCTCAGTACTATACTCACCTATATACATTCCAGTGTACAAGATAGCAGACATGATCAGTACTATACTCACCTATATACATTCCAGTGTACAAGATAGCAGACATGATCAGTACTATACTCACCTACATACATTCCAGGGTACAAGATAGCAGACATGCTCAGTACTATACTCACCTACATACATTCCAGGGTACAAGATAGCTGACATGATCAGTACTATACTCACCTACATACATTCCAGGGTACAAGATAGCTGACATGATCAGTACTATACTCACCTATATACATTCCAGGGTACAAGATAGCAGACATGATCAGTACTATACTCACCTATATACATTCCAGGGTACAAGATAGCAGACATACTATACTCACTTATATACATTCCAGGGTACAAGATAGCGGACATGATCAGTACTATACTCACCTATATACATTCCAGTGTACAAGATAGCTGACATGATCAGTACTATACTCACCTATATACATTCCAGGGTACGAGATAGCGGACATGATCAGTACTATACTCACCTATATACATTCCAGTGTACAAGATAGCAGACATGATCAGTACTATACTCACCTATATACATTCCAGTGTACAAGATAGCAGACATGATCAGTACTATACTCACCTATATACATTCCAGGTTACAAGATAGCTGACATGATCAGTACTATACTCACCTATATACATTCCAGGGTACAAGATAGCTGACATGATCAGTACTATACTCACCTATATACATTCCAGGGTACAAGATAGCTGACATGATCAGTACTATACTCACCTATATACATTCCAGGATACAAGATAGCAGACATGATCAGTACTATAGTCACCTATATACATTCCAGGGTACAAGATAGCAGACATGATCAGTATTGTACTCACCTACATACATTCCAGGGTACAAGATAGCAGACATGATCAGTACTATACTCACCTACATACATTCCAGGGTACAAGATAGCTGACATGGTCAGTACTATACTCACCTATATACATTCCAGGGTACAAGATAGCAGACATGTTCAGTACTATACTCACCTATATTCATTCCAGGGTACAAGATAGCAGACATGCTCAGTACTATACTCACCTATATACAGTCCAGGGAACAAGATAGCTGACATGATCAGTACTATACTCACCTATATACATTCAAGGGTACAAGATAGCTGACATGATCAGTACTATACTCACCTATATACATTCCAGGGTACAAGATAGCAGACATGCTCAGTACTATACTCACCTATATACATTCCAGGGTACAAGATAGCAGACATGCTCAGTACTATACTCACCTATATACATTCCAGTGTACAAGATTGCAGACATGATCAGTACTATACTCACCTATATACATTCCAGGGTACAAGATAGCAGACATGCTCAGTACTATACTCACCTATATACATTCCAGGGTACAAGATAGCAGACATGCTCAGTACTATACTCACCTATATACATTCCAGGGTACAAGATAGCTGACATGATCAGTACTATACTCACCTATATACATTCCAGGGTACAAGATAGCAGACATGCTCAGTACTATACTCACCTATATACATTCCAGGGTACAAGATAGCAGAATTGCTCAGTACTATACTCACCTATATACATTCCAGTGTACAAGATAGCAGACATGATCAGTACTATACTCACCTATATACATTCCAGGGTACAAGATAGCTGACATGATCAGTACTATACTCACCTACATACATTCCAGGGTACAAGATAGCTGACATGCTCAGTACTATACTCACTTATATACATTCCAGTGTACAAGATAGCAGACATGCTCAGTACTATACTCACCTATATACATTCCAGGGTACAAGATAGCAGACATGCTCAGTACTATACTCACCTACATACATTCCAGGGTACAAGATAGCAGACATGCTCAGTACTATACTCACCTATATACATTCCAGTGTACAAGACAGCTGACATGCTCAGTACTATACTCACCTATATACATTCCAGGGTACATGATCGCTGACATGATCAGTACTATACTCACTTATATACATTCCAGTGTACAAGATAGCTGACATGATCAGTACTATACTCACCTATGTACATTCCAGTGTACAAGATAGCAGACATGATCAGTACTATACTCACCTATATACATTCCAGGATACAAGATAGCTGACATGATCAGTACTATACTCACCTATATACATTCCAGGGTACAAGATAGCTGATTTCATCAGTACTATACTCACTTATATACATTGTAGTGTACAAGATAGCTGACATGATCAGTACTATACTCACCTATATACAGTCCAGGGAACAAGATAGCAGACATGATCAGTACTATACTCACCTATATACATTCCAGGGTACAAGATAGCAGACATGATCAGTACTATACTCACCTATATACATTCCAGGGTACAAGATAGCTGACATGATCAGTACTATACTCACCTATATACATTCCAGGATACAAGATAGCTGACATGATCAGTACTATACTCACCTATATACATTCCAGGATACAAGATAGCTGACATGATCAGTACTATACTCACCTATATACAGTCCAGGGTACAAGATAGCTGACATGATCAGTACTATACTCACCTATATACATTCCAGGGTACAAGATAGCAGACATGCTCAGTACTATACTCACCTATATACATTCCAGGGTACAAGATAGCAGACATGCTCAGTACTATACTCACCTATATACATTCCAGGGTACAAGATAGCTGACATGATCAGTACTATACTCACCTATATACATTCCAGGGTACAAGATAGCTGACATGATCAGTACTATACTCACCTATATACATTCCAGGGTACAAAATAGCTGACATGATCAGTACTATACTCACCTATATACATTCCAGTGTACAAGATAGCTGATTTCATCAGTACTATACTCACCTATATACATTCCAGGGTACAAGATAGCAGACATGATCAGTACTATACTCACCTATATACATTCCAGGGTACAAGATAGCTGACATGATCAGTACTATACTCACCTATATACATTCCAAGATACAAGATAGCTGACAAGATCAGTACTATACTCACCTATATACATTCCAGTGTACAAGATAGCTGACATGATCAGTACTATACTCACGTATATACATTCCAGTGTACAAGATAGCTGACATGATCAGTACTATACTCACTTATATACATTCCAGGGTACAAGATAGCTGACATGATCAGTACTATACTCACTTATATACATTCCAGGGTACAAAATAGCAGACATGATCAGTACTATAGTCATCTATATACATTCCAGGGTACAAGATAGCAGACATGATCAGTATTGTACTCACCCACATACATTCCAGGGTACAAAATAGCAGACATGATCAGTACTATACTCACTTACATACATTCCAGGGTACGAGATAGCTGACATGATCAGTACTATACTCACCTATATACATTCCAGCGTACAAGATAGCTGACATGATCAGTACTATACTCACCTACATACATTCCAGGGTACAAGATAGCAGACATGATCAGTATTGTACTCACCTACATACATTCCAGGGTACAAGATAGCTGACATGATCAACACTATACTCACTTATATACATTCCAGGGTACAAAATAGCTGAGATGATCAGTATTATACTCACCTATATACATTCCAGTGTACAAGATAGCTGACATGATCAGTACTATACTCACCTATATACATTCCAGGGTACAAGATAGCAGACATGATCAGTACTATACTCACATATATATACATTCCAGGGTACAAGATAGCTGACATGATCAGTACTATACTCACCTATATCCATTCCAGGGTACAAGATAGCTGACATGATCAGTACTATACTCACCTATATACATTCCATGATACAAGATAGCTGACATGATCAGTACTATACTCACCTACATACATTCCAGTGTACAAGATAGCAGACATGATCAGTACTATACTCACCTATATACATTCCAGGGTACAAGATAGCTGATATGATCAGTACTATACTCACCTACATACATTCCAGTGTACAAGATAGCAGACATGCTCAGTACTATACTCACCTACATACATTCCAGTGTACAAGATAGCAGACATGCTCAGTACTATACTCACCTATATACATTCCAGTGTACAAGATAGCTGACATGATCAGTACTATACTCACCTATATACATTCCAGGGTACAAGATAGCTGACATGATCAGTACTATACTCACCTACATACATTCCAGTGTACAAGATAGCAGACATGATCAGTATTGTACTCACCTACATACATTCCAGGGTACAAGATAGCAGAAATGATCAGTACTATACTCACATATATATACATTCCAGGGTACAAGATAGCTGACATGATCAGTACTATACTCACCTATATCCATTCCAGGGTACAAGATAGCTGACATGATCAGTACTATACTCACCTATATACATTCCAGGATACAAGATAGCTGACATGATCAGTACTATACTCACCTACATACATTCCAGTGTACAAGATAGCAGACATGATCAGTACTATACTCACCTATATACATTCCAGGGTACAAGATAGCTGACATGATCAGTACTATACTCACCTACATACATTCCAGTGTACAAGATAGCAGACATGCTCAGTACTATACTCACCTACATACATTCCAGGGTACAAGATAGCTGATATGATCAGTACTATACTCACCTATATACATTCCAGGGTACAAGATAGCAGACATGATCAGTACTATACTCACCTATATACATTCCAGTGTACAAGATAGCAGACATGATCAGTACTATACTCACCTATATACATTCCAGTGTACAAGATAGCTGACATGATCAGTACTATACTCACCTATATACATTCCAGGGTACAAGATAGCTGACATGATCAGTACTATACTCACCTATATACATTCCAGGATACAAGATAGCTGATATGATCAGTACTATACTCACCTATATACATTCCAGGGTACAAGATAGCAGACATGCTCAGTACTATACTCACCTATATACATTCCAGGGTACAAGATAGCTGACATGATCAGTACTATACTCACCTATATACATTCCAGGGTACAAGATAGCTGACATGATCAGTACTATACTCACCTATATACATTTCAGGATACAAGATAGCTGACATGATCAGTACCATACTCACCTATATACATTCCAGGGTACAAGATAGCTGACATGATCAGTACTATACTCACCTACATACATTCCAGTGTACAAGATAGCTGACATGATCAGTACTATACTCACCTACATACATTCCAGTGTAGAAGATAGCAGACATGCTCAGTACTATACTCACCTATATACATTCCAGTGTACAAGATAGCAGACATGCTCAGTACTATACTCACCTATATACATTCCAGTGTACAAGATAGCTGACATGATCAGTACTATACTCACCTATATACATTCCAGGGTACAAGATAGCTGACATGATCAGTACTATACTCACCTACATACGTTCCAGTGTACAAGATAGCAGACATGATCAGTATTGTACTCACCTACATACATTCCAGGGTACAAGATAGCTGACATGATCAGTACTATACTCACTTATATACATTCCAGGGTACAAGATAGCAGACATGATCAGTACTATACTCACCTACATACATTCCAGGGTACAAGATAGCTGACATGATCAGTACTATACTCACCTACATACATTCCAGGGTACAAGATAGATGACATGATCAGTACTATACTCACATATAAACAGTCCAGGGTACAAGATAGCAGACATGATCAGTACTATACTCACCTATATACATTCCAGGGTACAAGATAGCTGACATGATCAGTACTATACTCACCTATATACATTCCAGTGTACAAGATAGCAGACATGCTAAGTACTATACTCACCTATATACATTCCAGGGTACAAGATAGCTGACATGATCAGTATTATACTCACCTATATACATTCCAGTGTACAAGATAGCAGACATGCTAAGTACTATACTCACCTATATACATTCCAGGGTACCAGATAGCTGACATGATCAGTATTATACTCACCTATATACATTCCAGGGTACAAGATAGCTGACATGATCAGTACTATACTCACCTATATACATTCCAGGGTACAAGATAGCAGACATGATCAGTACTCTACTCACCTATATACAATCCAGGGTACAAGATAGCTGACATGATCAGTACTATACTCACCTATATACATTCCAGGATACAAGATAGCAGACATGATCAGTATTGTATTACCTATATACATTCCAGTTTACAAGATAGCAGACATGATCAGTACTATACTCACCTATATGCATTCCAGGGTATAAGATAGCTGACATGATCAGCACTATACTCACCTATATGCATTCCAGGGTACAAGATAGTTGACATGATCAGTACTATACTCACCTATATACATTCCAGGCTACAAGATATCTGACATGATCAGTACTATACTCACCTATATACATTCCAGGATACAAGATAGCTGATTTCATCAGTACTATACTCACCTATATACATTCCAGGATACAAGATAGCTGACATGATCAGTACTATACTCACCTACATACATTCCAGGGTACAAGATAGCTGACATGATCAGTACTATACTCACCTATATACATTCCAGGGTACAAGATAGCTGACATGATCAGTACTATACTCACCTATATACATTCCAGGGTACAAGATAGCTGACATGATCAGTACTATACTCACCTATATACATTCCAGGTTACAAGATAGCTGACATGATCAGTACTATACTCACCTATATACATTCCAGGGTACAAGAAAGCTGACATGATCAGTACTATACTCACCTATATACATTCCAGGGTACAAGATAGCTGACATGATCAGTACTATACTCACCTATATACATTCCAGGGTACAAGATAGCTGACATGATCAGTACTATACTCACCTATATACATTCCAGGGTACAAGATAGCTGACATGATCAGTATTGTACTCACCTATATACATTCCAAGGTACAAGATAGCAGACATGATCAGTATTGTACTCACCTATATACATTCCAAGGTACAAGATAGCAGACATGCTCAGTACCATACTCACCTATATACATTCCAGGGTACAAGATAGCTGATATGATCAGTACCATACTCACCTATATATATTCCAGGGTACAAGATAGCAGACATGCTCAGTACTATACTCACCTATATATATTCCAGGGTACAAGATAGCAGACATGCTCAGTACTATACTCACCTATATACTTTGCAGGGTACAAGATAGCTGATATGATCAGTACCATACTCACCTATATACATTCCAGGGTACAAGATAGCAGACATGATCAGTACTATACTCACCTATATACATTCCAGGGTACAAGATAGCTGACATGATCAGTACTATACTCACCTATATACATTCCAGGGTACAAGATAGCTGACATGATCAGTACTATACTCACCTATATACATTCCAGGGTACAAGATAGCTGATATGATCAGTACTATACTCACCTATATACATTCCAGGGTACAAGATAGCTGACATGATCAGTACTATACTCACCTATATACATTCCAGGGTACAAGATAGCTGACATGATCAGTACTATACTCACCTATATACATTCCAGGGAACAAGATAGCAGACATGCTCAGTACTATACTCACCTATATACATTCCAGGGTACAAGATAGCAGACATGCTCAGTACTATACTCACCTATATACATTCCAGGGTACAAGATAGCTGACATGATCAGTACTATACTCACCTATATACATTCCAGGGTACAAGAAAGCAGACATGCTCAGTACTATACTCACCTATATACATTCCAGGGTACAAGATAGCTGACATGATCAGTACTATACTCACCTATATACATTCCAGGGTACAAGATAGCAGACATGCTCAGTACTATACTCACCTATATACATTCCAGGGTACAAGATAGCAGACATGATCAGTACTATACTCACCTATATACATTCCAGGGTACAAGATAGCAGACATGCTCAGTACTATACTCACCTATATACAGTCCAGGGTACAAGATAGCAGACATGATCAGTACTATACTCACCTATATACAGTCCAGGGTACAAGATAGCAGACATGATCAGTACTATACTCACCTATATACATTCCAGGGTACAAGATAGCAGACATGATCAGTACTATACTCACCTATATACATTCCAGGGTACAAGATAGCAGACATGCTCAGTACTATACTCACCTATATACATTCCAGGGTACAAGATAGCAGACATGCTCAGTACTATACTCACCTATATACATTCCAGGGTACAAGATAGCTGACATGATCAGTACTATACTCACCTATATACATTCCAGGGTACAAGATAGCTGACATGATCAGTACTATACTCACCTATATACATTCCAGGGTACAAGATAGCTGACATGATCAATACTATACTCACCTATATACATTCCAGGGTACAAGATAGCAGACATGCTCAGTACTATACTCACCTATATACATTCCAGGGTACAAGATAGCAGACATGATCAGTACTATACTCACCTATATACATTCCAGGGTACAAGATAGCTGACATGATCAGTACTATACTCACCTATATACATTCCAGGGTACCAGATAGCTGACATGATCAGTACTATACTCACCGATATACATTCCAGGGTACCAGATAGCTGACATGATCAGTACTATACTCACCTATATACATTCCAGGGTACAAGATAGCTGACATGATCAGTACTATACTCACCTATATACATTCCAGGGTACAAAATAGCAGACATGATCAGTACTATACTCACCTATATACATTCCAGGGTACAAGATAGCAGACATGATCAGTACTATACTCACCTATATACATTCCAGGGTACAAGATAGCTGACATGATCAGTACTATACTCACCTATATACAGTCCAGGGTACAAGATAGCTGACATGATCAGTACTATACTCACCTATATACATTCCAGGGTGCAAGATAGCTGACATGATCAGTACTATACTCACCTATATACATTCCAGGGTACAAGATAGCAGACATGCTAAGTACTATACTCACCTATATACATTCCAGGGTACAAGATAGCAGACATGCTCAGTACTATACTCACCTATATACATTCCAGGGTACAAGATAGATGACATGATCAGTACTATACTCACCTATATACATTCCAGGGTACAAGATAGCAGACATGCTCAGTACTATACTCACCTACATACATTCCAGGGTACAAGATAGCAGACATGCTCAGTACTATACTCACCTACATACATTCCAGGGTACAAGATAGCAGACATGCTCAGTACTATACTCACCTACATACATTCAAGGGTACAAGATAGCTGACATGATCAGTACTATACTCACCTACATACATTCCAGGGTACAAGATAGCTGACATGATCATTACTATACTCACCTACATACATTACAGGGTACAAGATAGCAGACATGATCAGTACTTTACTCACCTACATACATTTCAGGGTACAAGATAGCTGACATGCTCAGTACTATACTCACCTATATACATTCTAGTGTACAAGATAGCAGACATGCTCAGTACTATACTCACCTATATACATTCCAGGGTACAAGATAGCAGACATGCTCAGTACTATACTCACCTATATACATTCCAGGGTACAAGATAGCTGACATGATCAGTACTATACTCACCTATATACATTCCAGTGTACAAGATAGCAGACATGATCAGTACTATACTCACCTATATACATTTCAGGGTACAAGATAGCTGACATGATCAGTACTATACTCACCTATATTCATTCCAGGGTACAAGATAGCAGACATGATCAGTACTATACTCACCTATATACATTCCAGGGTACAAGATAGCAGACATGCTCAGTACTATACTCACCTATATACATTCCAGGATACAAGATAGCAGACATGATCAGTACTATACTCACCTATATACATTCCAGGGTACAAGATAGCAGACATACTCAGTAGTATACTCAGCTATATACATTCCAGGATACAAGATAGCTGACATGCTCAGTAATATACTGACCTATATACATTCCAGGGTACAAGATAGCAGACTTGATCAGAACAATACTCACCTATATACATTCCAGGGTACAAGAAAGCAGACATGATCAGAACTATACTCACCTATATATAAATATCAGGATACAAGATAGCAGACTTGATCAGAACTATACTCACCTATATACATTCCAGGGTACAAGATAGCAGACATGATCAGAATCATACTCACCTATATACATTCCAGGGAACAAGATAGCAGACATGATCAGAATTATACTGACCTATATACATTCCAGGGTACAAGATAGCAGACATTTTCAGTACTATACTCACCTATTTACATTTCAGGGTACAAGATAGCAGACATGGTTCTTACTATACTCACCTATATACATTCCAGGATACAAGATAGCAGACATGCTATGAACTATACTCACCTATATACATTCTAGGTTACAAGATAGTAGACATGCTCAGTACTATACTCACTTACATACATTCCAGGATACAATATAGCTGACATGCTAAGTACTATACTCAACTATATATATTCCAGGATACAAGATTGCAGATATGCCAAATACTTTTCTCACATATATACAATCCAGGATACCAGATAGCTGATATGCTAAGTACTATACTCACGTATATACATTCAAGGGTAAAAGATAGCATACATGCTAAGTGCTATACTCACCTATATACATTCCAGTGTACAAGATAGCTGATTTCATCAGTACTATACTCACCTATATACATTCCAGGGTACAAGATAGCAGACATGATCAGTACTATACTCACCTATATACATTCCAGGGTACAAGATAGCTGACATGATCAGTACTATACTCACCTATATACATTCCACGATACAAGATAGCTGACATGATCAGTACTATACTCACCTATATACATTCCAGGATACAAGATAGCTGACATGATCAGTACTATACTCACCTATATACAGTCCAGGGTACAAGATAGCTGACATGATCAGTACTATACTCACCTATATACATTCCAGGGTACAAGATAGCTGACATGCTCAGTACTATACTCACCTATATACATTCCAGGGTACAAGATAGCAGACATGCTCAGTACTATACTCACCTATATACATTCCAGGGTACAAGATAGCTGACATGATCAGTACTATACTCACCTATATACATTCCAGGGTACAAGATAGCTGACATGATCAGTACTATACTCACCTATATACATTCCAGGGTACAAGATAGCTGACATGATCAGTACTATACTCACCTATATACATTCCAGTGTACAAGATAGCTGATTTCATCAGTACTATACTCACCTATATACATTCCAGGGTACAAGATAGCAGACATGATCAGTACTATACTCACCTATATACATTCCAGGGTACAAGATAGCTGACATGATCAGTACTATACTCACCTATATACATTCCAAGATACAAGATAGCTGACATGATCAGTACTATACTCACCTATATACATTCCAGTGTACAAGATAGCTGACATGATCAGTACTATACTCACGTATATACATTCCAGTGTACAAGATAGCTGACATGATCAGTACTATACTCACTTATATACATTCCAGGGTACAAGATAGCTGACATGATCAGTACTATACTCACTTATATACATTCCAGGGTACAAGATAGCTGACATGATCAGTACTGTACTCACCTATATACATTCCAGTGTACAAGATAGCTGATTTCATCAGTACTATACTCACCTATATACATTCCAGGGTACAAGATAGCAGACGTGATCAGTACTATACTCACCTATATACATTCCAGGGTACAAGATAGCTGACATGATCAGTACTATACTCACCTATATACATTCCAGGGTACAAGATAGCAGACATGCTCAGTACTATACTCACCTATATACATTCCAGGATACAAGATAGCTGACATGATCAGAACTATACTCACGTATATACATTCCAGGGTACAAGATAGCTGACATGATCAGTACTATACTCACCTATATACATTCCAGGATACAAGATAGCTGACATGATCAGTACTATACTCACCTATATACATTCCAGGGTACAAGATAGCTCATTTCATCAGTACTATACTCACCTATATACATTCCAGGGTACAAGATAGCTGACATGATCAGTACTATACTCACTTATATACATTCCAGGGTACAAGATAGCTGACATGATCAGTACTATACTCACCTATATACATTCCAGGGTACAAGATAGCTGATTTCATCAGTACTATACTCACTTATATACATTGTAGTGTACAAGATAGCTGACATGATCAGTACTATACTCACCTATATACAGTCCAGGGAACAAGATAGCAGACATGATCAGTACTATACTCACCTATATACATTCCAGGGTACAAGATAGCAGACATGATCAGTACTATACTCACCTATATACATTCCAGGGTACAAGATAGCTGACATGATCAGTACTATACTCACCTATATACATTCCAGGATACAAGATAGCTGACATGATCAGTACTATACTCACCTATATACATTCCAGGATACAAGATAGCTGACATGATCAGTACTATACTCACCTATATACAGTCCAGGGTACAAGATAGCTGACATGATCAGTACTATACTCACCTATATACATTCCAGGGTACAAGATAGCAGACATGCTCAGTACTATACTCACCTATATACATTCCAGGGTACAAGATAGCAGACATGCTCAGTACTATACTCACCTATATACATTCCAGGGTACAAGATAGCTGACATGATCAGTACTATACTCACCTATATACATTCCAGGGTACAAGATAGCTGACATGATCAGTACTATACTCACCTATATACATTCCAGGGTACAAAATAGCTGACATGATCAGTACTATACTCACCTATATACATTCCAGTGTACAAGATAGCTGATTTCATCAGTACTATACTCACCTATATACATTCCAGGGTACAAGATAGCAGACATGATCAGTACTATACTCACCTATATACATTCCAGGGTACAAGATAGCTGACATGATCAGTACTATACTCACCTATATACATTCCAAGATACAAGATAGCTGACAAGATCAGTACTATACTCACCTATATACATTCCAGTGTACAAGATAGCTGACATGATCAGTACTATACTCACGTATATACATTCCAGTGTACAAGATAGCTGACATGATCAGTACTATACTCACTTATATACATTCCAGGGTACAAGATAGCTGACATGATCAGTACTATACTCACTTATATACATTCCAGGGTACAAGATAGCTGACATGATCAGTACTATACTCACCTATATACATTCCAGTGTACAAGATAGCTGATTTCATCAGTACTATACTCACCTATATACATTCCAGGGTACAAGATAGCAGACATGATCAGTACTATACTCACCTATATACATTCCAGGGTACAAGATAGCTGACATGATCAGTACTATACTCACCTATATACATTCCAGGGTACAAGATAGCAGACATGCTCAGTACTATACTCACCTATATACATTCCAGGATACAAGATAGCTGACATGATCAGTACTATACTCACGTATATACATTCCAGGGTACAAGATAGCTGACATGATCAGTACTATACTCACCTATATACATTCCAGGGTACAAGATAGCTGACATGATCAGTACTATACTCACCTATATACATTCCAGGGTACAAGATAGCTGATTTCATCAGTACTATACTCACCTATATACATTCCAGGGTACAAGATAGCTGACATGATCAGTACTATACTCACTTATATACATTCCAGGGTACAAGATAGCTGACATGATCAGTACTATACTCACCTATATACATTCCAGGGTACAAGATAGCTGATTTCATCAGTACTATACTCACTTATATACATTCCAGTGTACAAGATAGCTGACATGATCAGTACTATACTCACCTATATACAGTCCAGGGAACAAGATAGCAGACATGATCAGTACTATACTCACCTATATACATTCCAGGGTACAAGATAGCAGACATGATCAGTACTATACTCACCTATATACATTCCAGGGTACAAGATAGCTGACATGATCAGTACTATACTCACCTATATACATTCCAGGGTACAAGATAGCAGACATGATCAGTACTATACTCACCTATATACATTCCAGGGTACAAGATAGCAGACATGATCAGTACTATACTCACCTATATACATTCCAGGGTACAAGATAGCTGACATGATCAGTACTATACTCACCTATATACATTCCAGGGTACAAGATAGCTGACATGATCAGTACTATACTCACCTATATACATTCCAGGGTACAAGATAGCAGATATGATCAGTACTATACTCACCTATATACATTCCAGGGTACAAGATAGCTGACATGATCAGTACTATACTCACTTATATTCATTCCAGGGTACAAGATAGCTGACATGATCAGTACTATACTCACTTATATACATTCCAGGGTACAATATAGCTGACATGATCAGTACTATACTCACCTATATACATTCCAGGGTACAAGATAGCTGATTTCATCAGTACTATACTCACCTATATACATTCCAGGGTACAAGATAGCTGACATGATCAGTACTATACTCACCTATATACATTCCAGGGTACAAGATAGCTGACATGATCAGTACTATACTCACCTATATACATTCCAGGATACAAGATAGCTGACATGATCAGTACTATACTCACCTATATACATTCCAGGGTACAAGATAGCTGACATGATCAGTACCATACTCACCTATATACATTCCAGGGTACACGATAGCAGACATGATCAGTACTATACTCACCTATATACATTCCAGGGTACAAGATAGCTGACATGATCAGTACCATACTCACCTATATACATTCCAGGGTACAAGATAGCAGACATGATCAGTACCATACTCACCTATATACATTCCAGGGTACAAGATAGCTGACATGATCAGTACCATACTCACCTATATACATTCCAGGGTACAAGATAGCAGACATGATCAATACTATACTCACCTATATACATTCCAGGGTACAAGATAGCTGACATGATCAGTACTATACTCACCTATATACATTCCAGGGTACAAGATAGCAGACACGATCAGTACTATACTCACCTATATACATTCCAGGATACAAGATAGCGGACATGATCAGTACTATACTCTCCTATATACATTCCAGGATACAAGATAGCAGACATGCTAAGTACTATACTCACCTATATAGATTTTAGGTTACAAGATAGCTGACATGATCAGTAATTTATTCGTCTATATACATTCCAGGGTACAAGATAGCAGACATGCTCAGTACTATACTCACCTATATACATTCCAGGACATGCTCAGTACTATACTTACTTATATATATTCCAGGCTGGCATACACCGAGGGAGGACAGTTATTTTCAGTCGCTAACTATTGGAATGGTATGTATATTTATTATATTAAGTACATCAAGTATTTCATATAGGTATGTTGTTGTTGTTGTTGTTTTTGTATTTGTAGTCGTTACCGTCAACATTTTTTCATTTCTATCGCGACGGTGTCTCCTTGAGAACGTATTCTAAGCGATGCCACATTGGATTATCATGCCGTAGATACATGGTCTGATACCCCACCCAGTCACATTATGCTGACTCTGGGTCGACCTGACCTAAAACTATCCTAAAAATGCTGAGTGCCTAGCGAAGAAGCCTCTAGTACAATTTTTCAAATCTTTGATATGACCCGGCCGGAGATTGAACCCATGACCTTCCTCGTGCGAGGCGGGTGCTTTACCACTAGACCACAAAGTTTGTAAACATTCAATTAGATTGGTAAATAAAACTTCACATAAAAATGTGAGGTACGTTGGAATGGATTATAAACTGTTTTATATTTGAATCGATGGTAAACCTTTACATTGTAATAAATAATAAACCTTTACATTGTAAATAGTTGTACGCCTTGACATTGTAATAGACAATAAACCTTTACATTGTAAATAGTTGTAAGCCTTCACATTGTAATAAATAATAAACCTTTACATTGTAAATAGATGTAAGCCGTTTCATTGCAATAAACAATAAATCTTTACATTTTAAATATTTGTAAGCCTTGACATTGCAATAAACAATGAACCTTTACATTGTAAATAGTTGTATGCCTGGACATTGCAATAAACAATAAACCTTTACATTGTAAATAGTTGTATGCCTGGACGTTGCAATAAACAATTACATTGTAAACAGTTGTAAGCCATGACATTGCAATAAACACTAAACCTTTACATTGTAAATAGTTGTTAGCCTTGACATTGTAATAAATAATAAACCTTTACATTGTAAATAGATGTAAGCCGTTTCATTGCAATAAACAATAAATCTTTACATTTTAAATATTTGTAAGCCTTGACATTGCAATAAACAATAAACCTTTACATTGTAAATAGTTGTATGCCTGGACGTTGCATAAAACAATAAACCTTTACATTGTAAATAGATGTAAGCCTGGACATTGCAATAAACAATAAACCTTTACAGTGTAAATAGTTGTAAGCCTTCACTTTGGAATAAACAATAAACCTTTACATTGTAAATAGTTGTAAACCTTTACATTGCAACAAACAATAAATCTTTACATTGTAAATAGTTGTAAGCCTGGACATTGCAATAAACAATAAACATTTACATTATAAATAGTTGTATGCCTGGACGTTGCAAAAAACAATTAACCTTTACATTGTAAATAGATGTAAGCCTGGACATTGCAATAAACAATAAACCTTTACATTGTAAATAGCTGTAAGCCTGGACATTGCAATAAACAATAAACCTTTACATTGCAACAAACAATAAACCTTTACATTGTAAATAGTTGTAAGCCTGGACATTGCAATAAACAATAAACCTTTACATTGTAAATAGTTGTAAGCCTTGATATTGCAATAAACAATAAACATTTACATTATAAATAGTTGTATGCCTGGACGTTGCAAAAAACAATAAACCTTTACATTGTAAATAGATGTAAGCCTGAACATTGCAATAAACAATAAACCTTTACATTGTAAATAGCTGTAAGCCTTTACATTGGAATAAATTAATTAATTTTTACATTGAAATGTTTGTTAATGTTAAAATTGATTTTGTTAAGGGTTTTGGTTGCCACAAAGCTGATATTCTTCATCTAAGGACAGACTTCATTTTAAGCAGCTCAACGGTTTAAGAGCAGTTGTCACTTTTATACATTTCCCTAAAAAAAGTAATTGAAAACAACACATCGCTATCGCAGATATTTGACGAGGCTAAAGATGTTGTTCTTAAAGTATCCGCCGTCTCTATCAAGCAAAAACTATATTGGATTTGAGGCGATCATGAAAAAACACAAATCTGAATAGTCACAACGCACAGGAAATTGTCACTTAGCGTTGTGCAGTACGCCGGGCCCGATTAGCTCAGTCATGTACACGTCTGACTATCAATTCAGAGGTCGTGAGTTTGAATCCCCGCCCGGCAACAATCTCCGTGATGATTGATATACGACATTGTGTCTCATTATCATTCGTCTCTCACCGCTGATTCAAGTGGGGAAGGTATCAGTTACTAGCAGAGATCGAGTGTGCTCGAGTACTGATTGTCTGTTAGCCCTCGATGGTCCAAAAATGACGCTAATCAATCATTTGTGGAATACAGATGAAATGATGGACAGTGGATAGCGAAGGACAACAACGGACAACGACGGACAACATCGGATGACGACAGACGATGATGGACAACGACGGACGACGACGGACAATGACGGACCGACGACAGACAACGATGGACGATGACGGACAATCTATAGACAGGGATAACTCAGCTCAAATGATCTAAACATTTAGAATGTGTGATCTCGTGCTATCAAACTCGTGATTTATATAATTCTTTCAGATCCACATCATCAAGATTTGTATCGAAAGTATTCCAAGTTTCTGCCAGTATTAAACAATGACACAAACAGTTCACAGAGTGCAGGTATTGTTGCATTAGTCATCCTCAAGTTTAACTTTAAACTTATTTATTTTACTTTGATTGTGAAACAAGTTCTTACAACTTATACAAATCAAGTCTTCCTGGGTAGAATCAGTGGAAAATTGCTACATGCGGAAAAAGTGCCTTGCTCAAAGACACCACACATAGCCGTGGGGGAGGATCGAACCCGCGACCCTTCGATTTTCGATGCTCTACCACTGGACTTTGTGCTCAGTAGTCATCCTCAGTAGTTGTTAGCGTAGAAATGTTAAAAATATTTTTTTTTAAAACGGGATTGGAAATATTTATTAACTTGTTACCTTGGTTCACGTTTACTAAATACTTTTACAGAAATTCATTTTCTAATTTTAATTCTTGAATCCGCTTCCTGGGTAGAACAAGTACTGCGTGTTGGTTTCAGAGAGGGCATCGAGTCATTTTGTGAACCGAACCCACAACCTCCATCGTGAGCAGCTAACACTACATCCACTGCAGTTATTATACACATTCCTCAGGATTCCCCTGTTTCTTCCCATATTAAACCCCAATTATTGTTGACATTTCTAGGATTCTCAGCTCCTATGTATCAATTATAGTTTATCAAGACACGAGTTTCAAGTAATAAATACTATGGAGTTTGTTTAAATTAATTGCACAACTAACAGAGGACAGATATATTTATTTCGTATCAGAGTTCAAGTCAAACTTCCTTCGTTTGAAGAAGCTGGTATTGATTGGTGGACCAAATGACGGCGTGATTATACCCTGGCAGTCCAGGTAAGATTGTGATGTGATTATACCCTGGCATTCCGGTTAAGATTGTGGTGTAATTATACCCTGGCAGTCCGGCTAAGACTGTTGTGTGATTATACAATGACAGTCCGGCTAAGACTGTTGTGTGATTATAATCTGGCAGTCCGGGTAAGATTGTGTTGTGGTTATACACTGGCAGTCCGGGTAAGACTGTGGTGTGATTATACACTGGCAGTCCGGGTAAGACTGTGGTGTGATTATACACTGGCAGTCCAGGTAAGACCTAGGTGTGATTATACCCCGGCAGTTCAGGTAAGACTGTGGTGTGATTATACCCTGGCAGTCCGAGTAAGACTGTGGTGTGATTATACCTTGGCAGTCCGGGTAAGACTGGTGTGATTATACCCTGGCATATCGTGTAAAATAGTGAATAATAGTCTTGCAGTCTGGGTAAGACAGGTGTGATGATACCCTGGCAGTCCAGGTAAGACAGGTGTGATGATACATGTACCCTGGCAGTCCGGGTAAGACTGTGGTGTGATTATACCTTGGCAGTCCGGGTAAGACTGGTGTGATTATACCCTGGCATATCGTGTAAAATAGTGAATAATAGTCTTGCAGTCCGGGTAAGACTGGTGTGATTATACCCTGGCAGTCCAGGTATGACTGTGGTGTGATTATACCCTGGCAGTCCAGGTATGACTGTGGTGTGATTATACCCTGGCAGTCCAGGTAAGACTGTAGTGTGATTATATCCTGGCAGTCCAGGTATGACTGTGGTGTGATTATATCCTGACAGTCCATGTATGACTGTTGTGTGATTATACCCTGGCAGTCCAGGTATGACTGTGGTGTGTTTATACCCTGGCAGTCCAGGTATGACTGTGGTGTGACCATACCCTGGCAGTCCAGGTATGACTGTGGTGTGATTATACCCTTGCAGTCCAGGTATGACTGTGGTGTGATTATACCCTGGCAGCCCAGGTATGACTGTTGTGTGATTATACCCTGGCAGTCCAGGTATGACTTTGGTGTGTTTATACCCTGGCAGTCCAGGTATGACTGTGGTGTGATTATACCCTGGTAGCCCAGGTATGACTGTTGTGTGATTATACCCTGGCAGTCCAGGTATGACTGTGGTGTGGTTATACCCTGGCAGCCCAGGTATGACTGTGGTGTGATTATACTCTGGCAGTCCAGGTATGACTGTGGTGTGTTTATACCCTGGCAGTCCAGGTATGACTGTGGTGTGATTATACCCTGGCAGCCCAGGTATGACTGTTGTGTGATTATACCCTGGCAGTCCAGGTATGACTGTGGTGTGGTTATACCCTGGCAGTCCAGGTAAGACTGTGGTGTGATCATACCCTGGCAGTCCAGGTATGACTGTGGTGTGATTATACCCTGGCAGTCCAGGTATGACTGTGGTGTGACCATACCCTGGCAGTCCAGGTATGACTGTGGTGTGTTTATACCCTGGCAGTCCAGGTATGACTGTGGTGTGATTATACCCTGGCAGCCCAGGTATGACTGTTGTGTGATTATACCCTGGCAGTCCAGGTATGACTGTGGTGTGATTATACCCTGGCAGTCCAGGTATGACTGTGGTGTGGTTATACCCTGGCAGTCCAGGTAAGACTGTGGTGTGATCATACCCTGGCAGTCCAGGTTATATTGCATTTTTTCTTCCTTCTTTCAGATAAATTTTTAATTGATGAAAAATCCATTTCTGGAGTTGCTTTAAATGTTCTATTTTACTGATTTTTAATTTTCATTTAACACATTTTGTATAATGAATTCTTAAAAATACGATAATTTCTACGGACGTGAGGATAATGATAAATTGTTGTATTGTATAAAATTAATACATGAAATATATCTAACATTTTTCAGCCAGTTTGGTTTTTATGACGAAAATTTGCAAGTTGTGGAAATGAAAAAACAAAAGGTAATTAGAACTGAAGCAAAGATAATTAGACGTGAAATACATAATACCATTTGGTGAAACGTTACTATAATCTAAGGCAAATGTAATTCGATTTGAGGCAAAATAAAAAGGTTTGAGGCAAATGTAAGAGTAATAAGATTTGATACAAAACTAATTAGATTTGAGATACACGTGTAATTGTAATAAAATCTGAGGGAAATGTAATTAAGATCTGAGGGAAAATTTGAGGCAAATACAATATGATGTTATGCAAATGTAATATGATTTGAGGTAACGTTAAAAAGATTTAAGGCAAATGTAATAGGACTTTAGGTAAAAGTCATTAAATTTAAGACAAATATAATGAGATTAGAGGTAAGATAATAATAGTTTAGAGGCAAATGTTACAATAATTGAGTCAAAGTAATCAGACAAATGCAATAGATTTGAATTAAAGTTAATACTATCCGAGACAAATGTAAATACATTTGAGGTAAGTGTAATATATATTTGTAGCAACGTTAATACGATTTGAGTTCGCACTACTACATCAATCAGTTAAAACTTCATGTGTGCAATACTACATTGATCAGTTAAACTAAATGTTTGTAATACTACATTGATCAGTTAAAAGTACACGTTTACAATACTACATTGATCAGTTAAACAAAATATTTGTAATATTACATTGATGAGTTTAAACAACATATTAACAATACTACATTGATCGGTAAAACCAAATATTTGCAATGCTACATTGAACAATTAAAACTATATGTTTACAATACTACATTGATAAGTTTAAATTCCATGTTTACAATACTACATTGATCGGTTAAACAAATGTTTACAATACAACATTGATCAGTTAAACCAAAAATTTACAATACTACACTGAACAGTCAAAACTACATGTTTACCTTATAACATTGATCTGTTAAAACTACATGTTTACAATACTAAATTGATAAGTTAAAATTCCATGTTTAAAATACTACATTGAAGAGTTAAAACTATATGTTTACACTACTACATTGATCAGTTAAACCAAATGTCTGCAATACTACATTGAACAGATAAAATTATATGTTTACACTACTACATTGATCAGTTAAACCAAATGTCTGCAATACTACATTAAACAGTTTAAACTATATGTTTACAATACTACATTGATCAGTTAAACCAAATGTTTACAATACTACATGGAATAGTTAAAACTATATGTTTACAATACTACATTGAATAGTTAAAACTATATGTTTACAATACTAACTTGATCAATTAAAATTCCTTGACCAGTTAAATCCATATGTTTACAATACTACATTGATCAGTTAAACCAAATGTTTACAATACTACATTGAACAGTTAAAACTATATGTTTACAATACTACATTGATCAGTTTAAATTACAAGTTTACAATATTACATTGATCAGTTAAACCAAATGTTTACAATACTACATTGAACAGTTTAAATTACAAGTTTACAATACTACATTGATCAGTTAAAACCAAATGTTTACAATACTACATTGATCAGTTTAAATTACAAGTTTACAATATTACATTGAACAGTTAAAACCAAATGTTTACAATACTTCTTTGATCAGTTTAAATAAAAAGTTTAAAATACTACATTGATCAGTTAAAATTCAATGTTTATAATACAAAATTGAAGAGTTAAAACTATGTTTACAATACTACATTGATCAGTTAAAATTTCATGTTAACAATACTACATTGAACAGTTCAAACCATATGATTACAATACTACATTGATCAGTTAAAATTTCACATTTACAGTACTACATTGATCAGTTAAACCAAATGTTTGTAATACTACATTGATCAGTTAAAACTATATGTTTACAATACTACATTGATCAGTTAAAACTACATGTTTACAATACTTTATTGATCAGTTTAAACTACATGTTTACAATACTACATTGATCAGTTTAAACTATATGTTTACAATACTACATTGATCAGTTTAAACTACATGTTTACAATAGTATGTTTATCAGTTAAAATTCCATGTTTACAATACTACATTGATCAGTTAAAACTACATGTTTACAATACTACATTGATCAGTTAAAATTCCATGTTTTTAATACTACATTGAACAGTAAATACCATATGTTTACAATAATACATTGATCAGTTAAACCAAATGTTTACACTACTACATTAATCAGTTAAAACTACATGTTTACAATACAACATTGATCTTAAACCAAATATTTGCAATACTTTATTGAACAGTAAAAACTATATGTCTACACTACTACATTGATCAGCTAAAACTATATGTTTGCAATACTACATTGATCAGTTAAAACTACATGTTTACAATACTAAATTGATCTTAAACCAAATATTTGCAATACTTTATTGAACAGTAAAAACTATATGTCTACACTACTACATTGATAAGTTAAAAGTACACGTTTACACTACTACATTAATATGTTTACAATACTAACTTGATCAATTAAAATTCCTTGACCAGTTAAAACCATATGTTTACAATACTACATTGATCAATTAAACCAAATGTTTGTAATACTACGTTGATCGGTTAAAACTATATGTTTGCAATACTATATTGATCAGTTAAAACAACATGTTTACAATACTACATTGATCAGTTAAAATTCCATGTTTACAATACTACATTGATCAGTTAAACCAAATATTTGCAATACTACATTGAACAGTTTAAACGATATGTTTACAATATTACATTAATCAGTTAAAACAACATGTTTACAATACTACATTGATCAGTTAAAATTCCATGTTTACAATACTACATTGATCAGTTAAACCAAATATTTGCAATACTACATTGAACAGTTAAAACTATATGTTTGCAATACTACATTGATCAGTTAAAACTACATGTTTGCAATACTACATTGATCTTAAACCAAATATTTGCAATACTTTATTGAACAGTAAAAACCGTATGTCTACACTACTACATTGATCAGTTAAAACTATATGTTTGCAATACTACATTAATCAGTTAAAATTCCATGTTTACAATACTATATTGATCAGTCAATATTTCATTTTTACAATTCTACATTGAACAGTTAAAATCAAATGTTTACAATACTACATTGAACAGTTAAAACCATATGTTTATAATACTACATTGATAAGTTAAAAGTACACGTTTACACTACTACATTAATATGTTTACAATACTAACTTGATCAATTAAAATTCCTTGACCAGTTAAAACCATATGTTTACAATACTACATTGATCAATTAAACCAAATGTTTGTAATACTACGTTGATCAGTTAAAACTATATGTTTGCAATACTATATTGACTAGTTAAAACAACATGTTTACAATACTACATTGACCAGTTAAAATTCCATGTTTACAATACTACATTGATCAGTTAAACCAAATATTTGCAATACTACATTGAACAGTTAAAACGATATGTTTACAATATTACATTAATCAGTTAAAACATGTTTACAATAATACATTTATCGGTTAAAATTACAAGTTTACAATAATACATTGATCAGTTAAACCAAATGTTTATACTACTACATTGATCAGTTTAAACTATTTGTCTACAATATGACAATCGATCCGTTAAAACTAATTTTTTGAGACATGTTTGCAATATGACAGTAAGTTAAAACTACCAAAACTACTTTTATCAATGAACCTGATACAAATTTATGTGTATCCTTAGAAACAGTTTTATTAGATTGGTACGATATCAAACAAATTATTGTAACTTGGATCCGTTGGACAATACGGACTGGGCAGCGAGATATCGTGTCGGGTTTACTTAAATTAAGCTTCATTTACGTAAGTCTCACAGACCAGTTTGTTAATATGGAAGACGGACTGGGCAGCGTGGTCTCGTGTCGGGTTTACTTAAATTAATATACATATAGATAAGTCTCACAGACCAGTCTGTTAATATGAAAAACGGACTGGGCAGCGAGGTCTCGTGTCGGGTTTACTTAAATTATGCTTAATATAGATACGTCTCACAGACCAGTCTGTTAATATGAAAAACGCATTCGGCAGCGAGGTCTCGTGTTGGGTTTACTTAAATTATGCCTAATATTGACAAATCGCACAGACCAGTCTTTTAATATGAAAAACGGTCTCGGACACAACATGGTACTTGTAAATATATATATAAATATTATTTCAGTGGTATGTAGAAGACAGTTTTGGCCTCAGGACACTGAGAAAGAGAAATGCAATCAGCCAGCACACGGTTCCCGGCATGAACCACACACAGTGGCACACAAACAGGATGGTGTTTGAAAAATACATTCTTCCATACCTTACATAATAGCTGACATGACATGGATTACGAAAAACAGAGACGAAAATGTTATATTTGATAAAATAAATTTTCTTGGCATAACAAGAAACAAGGCCAAAAATGTGAATACTGTAAAACATTTTCTATAAATATAACATAAAAGTGCCATAACTAAAAAAACATGAAACACTCTATAGCACTCAATTGTAGCATTTATGAAAATAAATAGAAAATTATAGACCTTCTGACCGGTTGATTGATTGATTAAATATTTAGCGTCATTTTTATGTCATCGAGGGCTAACAGACGATCAGTTAAACTAACAACTGTTTCCTTGGATTAACCAGTACTCGAGCACACCCCGTCTCCGCAAGTAACTGATAACTTTCCCACGTGAATCAGCGGTGAGAGACGAATGATAATGAGACACAATGTCGTATATCAATCATCACGAAGACTGTTTCCGGGCGGGAATTCGAACTCACGACCCCTGGATTGATAGTCAGATGCGTAACCGACTGAGGTAATCGGGCCCGGCCCTTCTGACCGGACTTAAACATTATCAACCAAGTGAGGATAATAGTGAAACGGTTATGTTAGCTGCTGTAAAAGCATGCAATAAACGTATCATGTAATTACATAAGTTAAATGAAGGGTGACTTATAGTATTATATTCCAACAGTAAAATTTTGATTATGCAGCTAGTCTGAGCATTGTGCTCAAAATCAACCAAAGAAAAGTGACTTGTGATTTCATTACCATACCATTATATACCTAGTTCGATCCTTGTGTTTCGTTTCGACAAGACGATTACTGGGTACAAACTGTCTTAAGGCTTTAGATTTTATATGCGTACTAGTGTACTTACATGTATAGGTATTTTGGTATAAGTTGAGGCTGTACCGAGTCAAGACTCAATTAGTGGGTACAACTAGAAATAGAAAAGTGGTTAGTTGTGCATGTTATCAATATGTATGTGTGTGTGTGTGTGTATATGTGACCCTTCTGTTATGTACATGTTTTGTATTAAACATGTTGCTCTCCTTTCAGTGGAGGTAATAAATAAATATATCTATCTATCTATCTATCTATCTATCTATCTATCTATCTATCTATCTATCTATCTATATATCTATCTATCTATCTATGGGTATAACCAGTACTAAGCATATGTGGAAAAGTGCCTTGCTCAAGGACACCACACATAGTCGTGGCGAAAGATTGAAATACCCACGACCCTCCGATCATGGGTTCGGTGCTTTACCACTAGATCACGTGGCGTTTTCTAAATCATGGAAACACACATCCCCAGAATCAAACAACATAATTTTGTGATTATGGTATCAAAAGAAAGGGCTTGATTTGGGAGATTTTTTTTTCTTTTTTGAATTTAAAGAAATGAAGAATTTTACGCTTAAAATTTTTTTGTGTGATCGTTTTCTGCTTTTTAGCCCATTTTTTAAATAAGAAAAAGAAAAACGACTTAAATAAATATCAATAAGAAACTTTCGCAACCGATGGAAAACTTACTGCTTCATCTTTCTACCTAATATATCTATTTTTTGTGTTTCAAGTGTTTAAATGTACATGACATTTGTTAAATCAAGACTACCGTTTTTTGTTTAAAAATCTTCTTTTTTTTTCGTGAAATTTCAACATATTTCGATTTCAATCCGTAATAATTTAAATTCAGATGAAAAATATTAAATAATTGATAATTGGAATTGGTCATCATTTTTATCAGCTTTACTTTGGCACCAAAATTGTTAAATTCAGACCAAGATTTGAAGAGTTATTATAGAAATACTAAAAGGTCCGTGGACATTATATTGCTATTAGCCTGCCAGTCTCTGTAATTAAGTCACTCATTTTATGTATAATTTTAATACTTGATCATAATTTGCTTTTAAAATGAGATGTCGACTGCTTGAAACAATTTTGACAGCTTTGGAGGTTTCGTACGTGTTAGTCTGGGACCCTGCATAACTTCATCCCATAATCGTATGTACCCGAAATAAATTTTGGATGGTAATTCCGACCAAAGATATATTTACAGTACTGTTGAGTAAAGGAAGGTTAGTGCAGTGGTTAATATCATCGATTTCGGATTGTAAGGTCTGGTGTTCAATCCCACCCGGCATCTACTTTTTATTAGATCGTGTTTACACAATAAAGTCAATTATTTATGTGTATTTATTGCCTTTTGTAAATTAACCGTTCAGCTGTTCAATTTTTTTGTCTCTTCTGTCCTTCCATCGATATCTTCTTTAGCTCTACTTGCCAAAGGCCAGCAGGGCTTATGTCGCGGTTAATTGTCCATCGTCCATCCGTTAACCTTTTTCTTGTAGAAACTATAGCATCCCCCACATTTTTCAAAGAATCTTATCCAAACTCGCACAGCATTTGTATAACCACAACCTCTTGAAGTTCTTGAACCAGCGTGATTGAACCACAAATGTTCCCTGCCACAGGGCTTACAAGCACATTTATAAGGAAACTTAAAAAACACATTTTCTCTGAAAGTTCAAGCCATAGACCAAAGATATTTTAAACAAGGAAAAGAAGACAGTACATGGATTTTGCTTATTATGATGATGTGTAAATAATAATCGAGAAGATTATAGTAGACGTTTTACTTAAGGAAATACTATTTGGTACTTTCAGGGAACTATGTTTAAAACTTTTGGAGATCTAGGGAACAGTGGAAATAACAGGGACCCCCTCTGGAAGGGCCTCTTTAATAAGAAAATATTGAAAAATAAAATAAAAATGCCTAAACTGAGGTCTTAAAACTTATCTTTTTTAAAGATTTATCGCCGTTTAAGACAAGATTCCTGCTGAGTTGATATAAATCATTACTACAGTGGGGTCACTCTGGTCTCAAAGAATGTCTGGAATGTGATGACGTCATGAACATGTTGAGACACGTTTCGCTATATTTAGAAAAGCCGGAAATCCCGGAACGAGTTCCAACGAGTTCGAGATTTTCTAAATGAATGCTGACGAGACATTATTTTGCTATAAGAACGTTAAGAGCATTATTCGAATTATGACATACGGGGGAAAGAAGGTAACGTTTAGTTTTATATTTGATCGAGAAACTTACGGAGTATTTAAATAAAATTTCTATTTATTGCAAAACTTAAACTGTTCTGTTTTACTTTAAATTAAAATGATTTATTATGTTCATTTCAGAAAACTTACGACGAACATCAGAGCACGTTACAAGTTGGGAACATACGTTCATACTGAAGTGAAATCATATGATCACGGCACTGTAGAAATCATATTTAATTAGAACCTGTATATTTCGCCGCCAATCAAAGAATTGTCCTTGACTCTTTGGCGACAATTTATTCGAGGTTTGACAGACATTCAACAAGCAGTGACTGATCACAAAACCGAGAAAGAGGTTAATTTCACGCATCATCTCGGAGCCAACCGTTACGTTCAAGTGAACAGTGGTTAGTGTACAGTGGACCTACGTAAGTTTTGGACACCGGATGGTGCAGGCAACGTGAGACCCATAGGCAAGGAATAGCTCTTAAATTTGACGAGTTTGATACGTTGATAAAACTGAAAACTGAGATCGAACAAGTAATACCGGAATTGAATACTACCACATGAGACCAGGATCATCTATGAGGTGTTCCGAATGAAATGTTAATAATTTTTAAAAACTGGTGTTTATAAGAGTGGGGAAACGTTTTAAGTAAACTTAATATTAAGATGAACCCGACAGATTCTGTTTGTGTATGATTAACCATGAAGTTTTACCACACACTTAGCAACGTTTAATACGTATCCTACGCAGATGTTGCCGAACAAATATGAATTGGCTAAAGCAGGGTTTTATTACTCTGGAGAAATGTATATGGTTATATGTTTTTTGTTGTCAAGTGAAAGTAAAATCTTGGGAGAGAGACAATGATATAACGAAAAATTTTAAATGGTCACTCCACTGTCAATATCTCAGAATGATATGTGTAGAAAAGAAATCTATAGATATGTTAACCAACCAGAACTTTCCGTGCAACATAAATTATTAAATAACGCTTAGAGTATCATTCATAGTCATGTTGTTGCTGAAAGGTGTTACATTCTGTTGTGCGTTATAAGAGTTCAGCAACATCGTGTGTAATACGGATCTTCATTGCGATATTGATTTGAAACAATTAACTATGAAATGTGATAACATAGTGTACGATCCTAAAAGATTCTCTGGAGTGATATGGAAACATAAAAAGATCGGAGGATATTGTATGTTGTTTTCAAACGGGAAAAGGATGGTTAATGGAAAAGTAATATCCGCAAGAGCAGCCAAATTACGTGTGCGACGATACGCCAGACTACTGCAACGTATTGGATGGAATATTAAATTGAAAACTTATTTTAAGTTGGAAGGAAGGCCAAGCATATCAGAAGTTGTGAAACGTTATTATGGATTTTATAATCCGGAAATTTTTTCAATCCATCATGTTTGTGATAAACTCTATTCACTTTACTTGTTTTCATACAAGTGCTGTGCTCATGACGGGAATTAAGTCCGAAAAACAATTGCATACTGTTTGTATACCTACATTGATAGAATTAGAAATATTATAAAGTATGCTATGGGGTCCACTGTAATCCCCTGGCGTACTCCGCTGAACGAGCAAGCGTAAATAAAATTAATAAAGGTTTATAAAGTATTTAGTTTTGAATATATGACCCAACACATATATTATATTTATAGTTTAATAATATATTATTCATATACAAATGGTTGAACATACGATATACGAAGAAAATTATAAAAACCCATCAAAGCAAACAAAAGTCACTTAACAATCACGAGTGTATTTTATTTATACATTAGATAATCAAGTAAAAAACATGAATAAAGTTAACACGTGCATAATATACATATACAAAATTACACGTATTTTATAAACATCCAATAAAATGTCTGATTTAATCTTCATTATACTCTAAGTTCACTTTATTAAATAAATTTTAAAATACGTTCCATGGTCTATCCACGACATCGATATATAGCGTACTATGTACAAAAACAACCGCAAGACTGTTCGTGATTGCTGTATTTGATCCGTATTGAATATATACTGAAAGAATAAAGAAACGCAGGGTAACAAAATATGCAACAATTATTTAACTGCTTGGCCCAAAACTATGGAAACCGTTTAGACGAGTATCTTGGTCACTGTGCACTCAAACCGGTGCCTAAAGTTACGAGTCAGTTGATTTCACTTTGCGATATTGTGTGTATGTGTGTGGGTGGGGGGGGGGTGGGGGGGGGGGGGGATGGTACCGTCAAATGTGCTTCATTAACTCATGAATCTAATGAAATTTTAGTTATTTAAGATGTTTTCTTATATTTATATAAAAATATTGTATACTAGTATAACATTCAAATACATAGCATTAAATCACCTCAAATATTTACACTGCGTTTCTTTATCCTTTCAGTATATAACGGCGTCCATTTCTGAGCAACACGTTCTTAAATCTTCTATGATAATATTCTGGATGTTGTCCCATGGAATCAAAAAGCTCTGCTGGCCCCTTCAATGGAAAATAAATCACTACCCAGTGCCTCCCTGGTTGATCACTCTTTTCCGTGTTAACGATATACATCTTGAGTCTATTTATAATGGCGGTAGGTAACTTATCCGCCGGAACCACGCCTCCAATTTCTTTTCTCACAACAGGATAATGTATAAAAAAAAAGCAAGCTAGTTGCGACGTATTCATTATTCCGAGGACACGTTTCTACTAGCATTAATTTTCATCATAGCTGGGAACTTTGCATACACGATCACTGTACACGTTTCTGGCAGGGGTTCAGAGAATTTGATTTCTAATCGAGTGTGAGCTCATTGTGAATGACGTTTTTCATATCCCCGTCTGGATTAAAAACGATTAAGCAACATCCATTTTCAAAATCGAGTCTGTCAATATGAACCACTCTTTCGTGATGATCAGAGCACAATCTTTGATAGACTTCCACGTAATTATGACTTATGATTTGGCTCCAATGGCTGAGACGGTGTTGATTGACTGTCGACAAAAAAACCGACGTAGTTACAGTTGTAGTTTGGAAAAGTGTACGGGTTCTTAATGTAACTCCTGTGGACGGCTGATGAAGAAACCAAACCTATGATTAGTTGCTTTGGAACGTCTCCTTGAAGTAAGTCATCCGTGATGAAAGAATATTGTCTTCACGACAGAACGACGTGTAAGGGTTGAGAGCTTCTGATGATTTGAGTACCTCCGCATGACCTAGAATATCGCTAAGGTTAACATTGATTACAGTTACTTTAAGAGCCGCGTCCACTATTATCACCTTATAAGCCTACGTATCCGTCAAAGCAGCAAGTCGGAAAAGGTTAGTTCTTTGCAATTACTTGAAGTTGATCGGTACTCCATTTAATAGTAATCTGTCTTGTTGGCATAGATCGACATGTAATCGTCCGATAAGATTTACGGTTTTTGATGACATTGTAAACTTGGATCTTTCAAAAAGGCCTGTGTTAGTACTCGAGGGATCTGTCACATCGGAAATAACGTTGTCATCTTTGATAAAGAGTTGGCAATCTAAATCGTGCTGAGCGGGAGTATCAAAGAGGATATCCAGATACTCTTTATAAGCGTAGTTCGTACCCAATTCGCTGGTAAGGTGCTGCTGCACGTTAACATCTACTTGAGAGAATATAGTATGTAAGGGGGCCTTTTCTGCAGCACCTATATCCGTGCCGTCCGCTTTAACGTCAGTTTAACGTGAAGTAAGGTGTTTTTCAAATCTGTGTAGGTGGTCGAAGTTCCTGGTATATTAAATTCTATGGCAGAACCATACGTAAGCTGATTGATAGGTCTAAAGGTGAGCCATTCTTTTTTCTGGAGTCCGGCTTCTACTTCTGGCAGTTGAAACAAAGCTAAATCGTTATCGCGGAGTTCTTCGTTCATTTTGAACTGCAGGTAAACACGAAGTCTTTCACACGTTGTTTCTTGTTTCCTTTTACAGTTTTGAGAGCCGACTTTCTTTTTGTAGTAGTAGACTTGCCCTTATAAATTCTCTTCTTTCTTTCTTTAGTATTTTGTTTTAATTCAGATTTCGCAAGTGCTACGGCTTGGGCCATTGGTGTAACAAATTTAACTATGGGTTCTTTTATTGAAGTCACGCCACTCTGGCCATCATCCACGACATAGTTTCCGTTTTTGTTAGGATATATTTTTTTCAGCCATTCGACGAAAAATGTCTCTTCCATTTTTTCTATATCCATTTTGATTTCCTTAAATGTAGTGTACAACGCAGTGTTGTTTTATATTTGTCAATCGAACGTAATCATACCCACTTTATGCATATTTTCACTCTTTTTTTTTGTCAGCTTTAATTTTTACGTAGTATTGATATTATACACGAAATAATTATATAATGGTATCTTTTTAATGTCACAACGTACGACCCTTAACACTGGAAACAATGTTTTTTTCATGTAAGACTCTTGACAGATATCGGTACATACGTACAATGTATCTTCTTGTAACAACGTTTCTATTTCCTTTAATCCACATTTCCAGTTACCCTCCAACGAGTATGTACGGGATAATTCTATGGTGAAATCAGTAGACGTATTATTAGGGTGTTCCTCTTTCGAATTCTGACTGCTAAGAAACAGGTAGTGTTCTTCATACATTTTTCTTTGGTGAACAGTATTTTGCTCAGAAGATAATATATTGCTAACACTCTTATAAAAAAAATTTTGAAGCAGAGTAATGGATGTTAATTTGTTCAATTGTTAAGCGTATTGTTTAATGTTCTTTTCGGGTATCCATGAATCATATTTTTGGCCAGTTTAAGCAGCGTACCAACACCTCTCTTTCTTTTCACGTATTCTTTTTTTCAAAACTTTCTCTATGTGATAATCTGTGGTATCATCCACACTGACAGCTTGCAATTCAGCCTCGTAATACGACCCATCGATAACTTCACCAGTCCAATCTTGGAGCGTATACAGAACCAAATCTTCTCTTCGGAATCTTCTTGTAATTTTTAACAGTTCCCCCGTCCATTTTTGAAAATATTCTCTATCAAACATGTTCCTTATATGAGATATTCGTACAGTTTGGCCGGTTTTGAATTTTAATCTTCTTTTTGTTGCCTTACTTTTAGAATGAATTTTCTTACTCTTTGATTTTGTTTTTGTTCTCAGTAAATACTGGCGAAAACGACTTTCTCCCTCAGTATTTTTATCGGTTGAAGCAGGAGTTATACAAGTTCAATCTAAAGTTATCACAAGTCTAATTCAAATTTAATACAAGTCCAATTTCTAAAGTTTTTACAAGTTCAATTTCTAAAGTAATTACAAGTTTAATTTCTAACTTAACTGACCACAAGCGACGTAATCTTATTTAGTTTGAACAAACCTACGAGGCCTAGAATATATTCGAAAACCGATTCCCTGCACTGGTAAAAACAGGTTTCTTATATACAGATTGCCCCACACGGCTGTCAAAGTTGTTTTGATCATAGGCAACTTTTATTAATTGCTAATTGCCAGATGCTCCCATGTTTTATTAGTAAGGATGACATCTCTTCTTTATTCCAGCAGTTACTACGCGGATCGTCCGCTACCAGTCATGAGCGGTGCCAATTTGTTTGTTTTATTAATTGCCATAACGGTTGCTACATGTGCAGATTCGCCTGCCTTGTGGTTAATGAGACATTTTGATAAATGTGTCAGATGAAGCGGTATTCTATGTTCCGTGTTTGTTTGTTTTTATACTAGTTTTAATTTGTGTAAGATTTTAGTTTATTATAGAAATCCAATCTATCTTATACATCTATATTGCGTCCAAACTTTGTTACATCTCCTTCACCAAAATTCGGAATTAATTTCGAT
This sequence comes from Panopea generosa, assembly GCA_029582155.1. Taxonomy (NCBI): domain Eukaryota; kingdom Metazoa; phylum Mollusca; class Bivalvia; order Adapedonta; family Hiatellidae; genus Panopea; species Panopea generosa. The sequence continues at coordinate 52,866,125 of CM055905.1, forward strand.
TATCAAGCAACAGTACAAAACTGAATTCAATACACACCCGGCACCGATGACTGTACAATATTAACAAACCAATGTAACGCGAACTAATAATCGCAACCCCTGAAATGCATTTGTTAACGAAATGAAGGAAATGCATGAACGTAAAACATGAGAAAAACATGACATAATAGAATATGGTATGTATGGTAAGTAAAACATATAACTGGAAGCCTCCATGAACACACAACGAGTAAAACAAGAAAAAAAACACGCACGCATATAAAAGTATGATCGTCTTCAAAACAAATAAAAATCTAGAAACTTCAACTACAAAAATCCACGTAAGATTCGAAAGTCTAAACATCCTAAAAAAAAATAAAATAAAAAATAAAAATAAAGTATCCATACAACTGTGAGCCAAATACGCTTGTTCGTCATTATGCTGCTGGTTATTTCGCACGTCCGCGGCTGGTAGAAAAATATGTTCCTGCAGGCTTATCAAGGTAAGTTCAAGAGTAGTATGTACCGGGGCGTCCTTTCTGCCCGTCCAAGTAGGTGTGTATATTTCATGTGAATATATCGTGTTACTCGGTTGAGAGTTTGAATTGAGAAAATTAACACACATAAAAAAAATAACGCGAACACTAGAGAGTTAAATTAACACTTCAGATTGAAAATTATCACTGTGAAAGGGAATCAGCAGTGACCACAAAAATGATATAGCACACGCGAGATCCTCGACGGGAACCGGAAGTGGCTCCCCGCTGGTTGCACTGTTGCAGCTCCTGGCCTGGTTAATTGTGTGGAAGAAGCCGTGGATGGTATAATCTACGTCAGTATCGGCGCCCACCCAAAACGACGGTAACGGCGTTGATAAGCCCATTCGGCGAACCCTATTAACGGATGAAGTCTAAGTTTTATATTTGGTTTCTCGTGTTACTCTCGCCTTTAGAAATGTACAATAAGCCTGGCATATTGTTGTTGCGTTGATATGCTGTCTTTCCATCCTGTGTTTGACAAGCATGTTAACAAGGTCCATGATTATTAATTGCATTCATACTGATGCGGTGATAGTTAATGTTTTTGTATACACAAACACATCCCCTCATGGTATGTTGACTCTTCACGTAGTCGATCTCCAAGTTTCCAAAGTGGCGGTACAACTCCCCACTTCTGTATCTGACGGAAACAAAATCAGTTCCCAAGCATTTCCGTCCGCTCGTCCATCGCCAGACTTCAGATTCCTAAATCCTCAACTCGGTAAAAGTTAGGTTAAGCGATCCCGTGCCCTGAAATTTTCTCCACGTACCCGGCTGCCGACGCAGGTAACCTGGCGAAAAATTTCCCTCCTGTTTTGAAACCGAAATTTCTTTTCTTCTCCACACCCCAATCTCAATTACACCCCCCCCCCCCCCCCCCACCCCTTCATTCAATCTAAACCTTCGGGCGTATAATGCCCCACTTGGCGGAGCTCTTGTTAAAAAAAAATACACAGGGTACAATTTAGTATTCAATTTATGAAACAATCACATTTATATAAACTTGAAGCTACTTGTGCCCACTGGAGTTACACATTAATTTCGTATGTACAGGTCGGTCAGAGCAATATGTAGTCTAGTTATGGTTTGGACACTTTACAGACCAGAGTTCACCGAGACCGTCCGTGAAGTAAAAATATATACGTATTCTCACTGCCGATCTGAGTACCTCGATCAAACTCAATCGTGCGGTCGTGAAATAATCTCCTTTTCAGCCCTTGCAGTTTCCCTCCCCCCTTCAAAAATGCAATGAAAGTAAGGTACATAAACCTTTCAAATATATCCATGTACGGTCTTGGCATTAAATGCACGGTCTTAAATAAATTATGTATTATATGCTTTACTTATAGTATCACTAGAGTACCCACGGAGGGCGTCAGCTTCTAAATGTTGTCAACCCTCAAACTTAAGCAATTCTTAGCCAATCTTCACCAAACTTGGTCAGAATGTTTGTGGGCATAATACATCGGCCAATTTTGATAACCAGACACTCTAGATTTATGACACTCTAATTGCCAAAATTTGACAAAATAATCACTGTGCGCTCTCTAACTTGGAAAGCCTTTATTCGATCTTTATCAATTTTGGTCAGATGTTTATAGGCATAACATTTTGGTCAAGTTTGATAATTAGCCAGAGCGCTCCAGTAACTTTGGAGTTATGGCCCTTTAATTGCCGAAATCTGACCAAATTAGTAGCATCTACGAAATTGTCTGCTCTCTTACTTATTCATCAAACTTGGTCAGAATGTGTATGGGCATAACATCACTGACTATTTCGATAACAAGCCAGATTGCCCAAATTATATTTGAGTTATAGCCCTTTATTTGCCCCATAAAGTGTTCAGTACAATTGAATTTACCACAAACTTTTGACTGGCGTACTGTGTGACGTTTTGTAAACGTAAAAGAAACTACAGCGGGTTTTCTCGCAAAAGCATATGTCTCCATCCGACACAAGCTACCACTGATATTGCATTCATCAAAATCCGGCAAGGGGTTTTTAGGGAAGCCGGAACAAACTAACTCTGAGAAAAATAGCTGGAGCAAAACGTGCCGAGGATAATTTTTTATACACATTTAGGCTTGATAACAATCGCTGCTGGTAAGTTTCATCAAAATACGGCAAGAGGCTATGGAGATGAAGTCTGGACAAGAATCTCTATGTGCAGTATATGTATAAAAATCAGAAAGGGTCATTATTCAGTAAAAACAATCATCCGACCGGATCATGCTGACGATATGCACAGCTAGGCTTGGCGTCAATCACTCCTATGAAGTTTCATCAAAAGACAGCAAGGGGTTTTGGAGATGAATTTTGAACAAGGATCTCCATGCACACTATATATTATGTATAAACAAAAGGGACATCCATGGCCCTATATTGCTCACCTGAATAACATTGACATTTTATTTAAAATTATTTCAAATACAATGTAGATTAACAAACATCAATGTTATGAAGATTTAAATATTTGACATTTCAATCTTTTGTATTACTATGACAAGTCCTATGCAACTCAGATGCACGCCGAATAATTAAGATTTCTATTAACATCACTTGTTCTAGATTTGGTTAAAATCCATCAATAGATAACAATTTCAGACATGGGGTACTCGTATTTGTACTTACTCGAAGTACAGTTTTTCTAGTACTCAACTGTACTCAGCCAAACTTACAAGTATTAGTACTCATACTTACTCGAGTACAGAAGCAAAAATAAGTATTTTTATGCTTGAAAAATAATTTCTATATAAAGATATATAACAGGAATTATTAAGTAAGAAAAAAGAAAAGGGTTAAAAGTTTCTTTAATATAATCATTAAATAGGGATCTTTTTAACTGCAGAGTACATATAGAGAGTAGCTGGTAAAAGTCTGGGCTTTTTCCTTCATTGTTTGCCTACAATGTGTCTTTCAATAGAATTGTTTAGGTCCATTTATGCAGTACAGATGTTTTCGCATGTACATTGTTGATACCTTGCAGAACGAAATTATCATATTTACCATACAATTATCTTCGTATTGTGAGGATACAACTCACTCATAGTCTTTGCAACATAGTAGTAATTGTCACTTGTACTCATTATGTGAGACTATGGCGTTCTGTCCCTTATTCCATACATGTACTAGAATGTGTTATTATAAGTGATTAATGTGTGCCTGATAATGTTGGCAACTTCAATTGCGGATTCAAGGGGGGGGGGGGGGGGGGGTGCAGCCGGTGTCCCGCCTAAAATGTTCCAATCATGCCTAAATATGTTAAGTATATTAAATACTCGTTGAACTAAAAATCCCATCGAAAACGTTTCTGCTCGCTTCGCTCTCAGTATTAATATCATGAAATAGTTAAAATGATGTCTGCCCGCTTCGGTCGCCTTCACCTTTTAAAACATACTTCATTCAACGAGTCACTTCAAAACATACGTTTTTTAATGTGTCACATTTGTTAGTCATAGGTTGTCAAATGATTGCAATATTTTCTATATTTCTAATAACCTTCTATATTTTCTATATCTACCTATTTTTGTGTAAATTTCATGCATTATTCTTCTAAAGTTTATCGTAACTTCCAACCAGTCGTTTCTGATTTGTTTCTCTTGCTTGGTTTTCTTACTCGATTTCAAATAGAAATAGGTGTTTGTGCTTGTGGATGGTGCCACAATTTAAGATGAAAAAAAACCCAGCGATAAACTGTTTTATGTAAAGAACAAAGCTCATAATTTTTGGTCGTACGAATATCCCCAAGAATTGATAACTTGAATACCAATAATTAAAGTGGGGATGGGGAATAAGTTTCATAACCAGTATCGCGCCACCGCCTGCTAACGCACAGACTATAGTATATTCTTATTATTCTCTAATTATTTATTGCGTATTTATTTAAACGTATGGTTCAATTAGGTGCTTAAAGGAAATAATACTCGGAAATACTTACGAGTATTTTTGTCCAGTTCTCAGTACTTACTGAAGTACAGACAAAAATGAGTACTCGGTACTTATCAAACATTCAGTACTCAGTACTTACTCGAGTACTTAGCATATGCCTGAATAATTTGACCATTGACCTCAATATGTGACATTGCCTTTATGCTCGTGTGAGACTAAACAGCTTGTGTAAAGTTGAATCAAAATTAGCTCTTAAACATCAAAATAGATGCCGGTAGAACTGTACTTGTTTGAACAACAAAAAATGGTGGACGGACGTCGGACGGTGAGCAATCATAACAGCTCATTATGAGCACTTCGTGCTCAGGTGAGCTAAAACATGTAATCTTGCTGGTCTTGATTCAAAGGATGGTCTTTACGTTTGACTGTAGTACTTGCAAATCGACATGACAGAGCATACAATTTGGCAAAATAGTTCAATCCATATATATAACCGAAGCAGTACCGGATCTATTATTATAATAGTTTTTCCCGATTTTGTAACGTACTGATAATACAAACCTATTCCAGTTGCACATCTACGCCAGCGAAATATACCAAGTGACCCCCACGCCAGGGTCATAGCAGCCTGTGATAAATGTCAGAACATTAATAAATGTCAGAACATTTTGTTAAGCATTTGTTACACGCAGCATACCAAGCTGTAAACAGAAAATAATAGCATACTGCCGCATGTCCTCGATAGTTTCTTACAACTGCAGCAATAAGCTTTATTAAAAAATCATATGACGTACTGCAGCAGTCATTCAAATACCAACATAAGTGCGGCAGTAAGCCATGTCGCGCAAGAACTAGACCGCGGTAGGGCCTGCGACACCTAATTCCTCGTTCTCTAAGCCGATTTTTTACTGTATGCCGTCTTACAGGGCATCCAGGGTTCCCGGTAATACCACTTAACGTGACATGAAATCTATCACACTGATGGCGTTGACGTAATTATCCTGCCGTACTGATGTTACACGCGGTCTACCTGAATGTGGCCTACCGACAAACGTTCTCGTGTCTCTGACACGACGAACGAGACGCAATATTGCCGAACGAGAGACGTTAAAGCGTCTAGGGACTTGTTCTTGTGTTCGCCCACATCCAAGCATGGCCAAAACTTGTGCCCTCTCTTCGAAATTTAGCCTCGGCATTATCAGAAACTTGATAATTGACAGAGAAAATATGGTTGTATGTCGACTCACACATGTACCTTTCTAAAATTCACTCGATAAAACCACATGGTTGACACGCACGGGCTGCACTAAGTCACCATCGTAGTTTCGACTTTATACCGTCGTTGTTTCGGCTTCACCATCGTTGTTTCTACTTGTCTCGAAAGTTCACACTTTTCAAATGAAACTTTCCTACGTTGAACTGATAAATGCCCGTGGCTGAGCCCATTTTAACTCTAGGATCAATTGCTTTAACAAACATGAGAGAGGCTTATTAAGGAATACTTCAGTGCACATATTAAAGCTCCTGGTCTGGCACATCGGAGAAAAAATTAGAAATTTTGAAAAACAAACTGATAAGCCCCTCTGGGGCGGTGCAAAATTTGACCCTGGGGTCAAGTCTTGAACAACCTTGAGAGAGTTTCATGTAGCAATGATTCACATCAAATTTGGTGAAAATATGTAATGCTGTCGTAGAGAAGAAGTCCTTGAATCAATTATTGACGACGTCGACGGACACAAGGCGACCATAATAACTTGTGTAAAAGTGAAATGCTGATATCGAGGGTGATTTATAAAACAACTAAATACACTGTCGAAAATATGTTTTGAAACACGTCATTCTATTGTTGTAGACATCTTATAAAGAAATGAATAAAAAAACACTATTTCACATCCATAATTATATTACATTCAACAGAGCCGAAGCATTGTTAGTCGGTAGCGCTTCTGGCAATCAATCTTGAGGTCGCGAGTTCGAGTCCCGGCCCGACCACAGTCTACGTAATGATAGAGTCTGATTGTAATACGTCTCTCACCACAGATTCAAGTAATGAAGTTATCAATTACTTGTGGAGATGGGTGTGCTTGAGTGCCAGTTAACTATGCAGAATGTGTGGTTAGCTTTAGGTAAGCTCATATGTAATCAATCAATCAATACATTCTACAAAATGGGCTACCAAATACCCTTTCTGTTCTACAAATATCATATATCTTTCTTTTGTGCATAATCGTTGGTATTGATCTCAATAAATACGCAGTAAAGTACAACTTTAAAGATTTCTTTGCGATCCATTATTGAAGTTATACAAAGACCGTAACATTATTATATGCAGAAATCAGATTTTCAAATGTATGTACGTTAAAGTGGTAAATGTTTGGCATTGTGTATAGTTATGCGTCGCTTTAAACATTGTTTATGTCATATCACGACGTTGGCTGCGTGGTACAAAAATTCATACATTGCACTATATCACGAGGTTGGCTGCGTGGTACAGTAATCCATTCAGTAATCCATACACTGCACCATGTCACGACGTTGTCCGAGTGTCACAATAATTCATACGCTGCACCATATCACGATGTTGTCAGAGTGGTACAGTAATCCATTCACTGCACCATGTCACAATGTTGTCCGCATGGTACAATAATACATTCACTGCACCATGTCATGACGTTGTCTGCGTGGTACAGTAATCCATTCACTGCACCATGTCACGATGTTGTCCGCTTGCTACAGTAATCCATACACTGAACCATGTCACGACGGTGTCAGTGTGGTACAGTAATCCATACACTGCACCATGTCACGACGTTGTCTGCTTGCTACAGTAATCCGTACACTGCACATGTCACAATGGTGTCCGCGTAGTACAGTTAGTCATACACTGCACCATGTCACGACGTTGTCCGCGTGGTAAAGTAATTCATACACTGCACCAAATCACGACATTGTCCGAGTGGTACAGTAATCCATACACTGCTCCATGCCACGGCGGTGTCTGCGTGGTATTTATCCATACACTGCACCATGTCACTACGGTGTCCTCGTCGTACAATAATCCATACAGTGCACCATGTCACAGCGGTGTTCGCATGGTAGTTACATGTACCCATACACTGCATCATGTCACTATGGTGTCGGCGTGGTAGTTACATGTATTCAAACACTGCACCATGTCACAACGGTGTCCTCGTACAGTAATCCATACACTGCACCATGTCACTACGGTGCCCTAGTCGTACAATAATCCATACACTTCACCATGCCACTACAGTGTCCTCGTGGTAGTTATCCATACACTTCATCATGTCACTACGGCACCATGCCACGACGGTGTCCGCGTGGTAGTTATCGGTACACTGCATCATGCCACTACGGTGTCCTAGTCGTACAATAATCCATACACTTCACCATGCCACGACAGTGTCTTTGTGGTAGTTATCTATACACTGCACCATGCCACGACAGTGTCCTCGTGGTAGTTATCCATACACTTCATCGTGTCACTACGGCACCATGCCACGACGGTGTCCGCGTGGTAGTTATCCGTACACTGCATCATGTCACTACGGTGTCCTAGTCGTACAGTAATCCATACACTTCACCATGCCACTACAGTGTCCTCGTGGTAGTTATCTATACACTGCACCATGTCACTACGGTCTCCTCGTAGTACAGTAATCCATACACTGCACCATGTCACTACTGTGTCCGCGTGGTAGTTATCCATACACTGCATCATGCCAAGATGGTGTCCACGTGGTAGTTATCCATACACTGCACGACGGTGTCCGCGTGGTAGTTATCCATACACTGCATCATGCCAAGATGGTGTCCACGTGGTAGTTATCCATACACTGCACGACGGTGTCCGCGTGGTAGTTATCCATACACTGCACCATGTAACTACAGTGTCCTCGTCGTACAGTAATCCATACACTGCACCATGCCACGACAGTGTCCTCGTGGTACAGTTATCCATACACTGCACCATGTCACTACTGTGTCTTCGTCATACAGTTATCAATACATTGCATCATGTCACTACGGTGTCCACGTCGTACAGTAATCCATACACTGCACCATGCCACGACGGTGTCCGCGTAATACAGTAATCCATACACAGCACCATACCAAGACGGTGTCCTCGTTGTACAGTAATCCATACACTGCACCATGCCACGACGGTGTCCGCATGGACATGTCATTACAGTGTCCTCGTGGTAGTTATCCATACACTGCACCATGTCACAACAGTGTCCGCGTGGTAGTTATCCATACACTGCACAATGTCACTACGGTGTCCTCGTGGTAGTTATCTATACACTGCACCATGCCATGACATTGTCCGCATGGTAGTTATCCATACACTGCACCATGTCACTACAGTGTCCGCGTGGTAGTTATTCATACACTGCACCATGCCACGACGGTGTCCACGTCGTACAGTAATCCATACACTGAACCATGCCACTACGGTGTCCGCGTGGTAGTTATTCATACACTGCACCATGCCACGACGGTGTCCACGTCGTACAGTAATCCATACACTGAACCATGCCACTACAGTGTCCTCGTGGTAGTTATCTATACACTGCACAATGTCACTACGGTGTCCTCGTCGTACAGTAATCCATACACTGCACCATGCCACTACGGTGTCCAAGTGGTACAGTAATCCATACACTGCACCATGCCACGACGGTGTCCAAGTGGTACAGTAATCCATACACTGCACGATGCCACAACAGTGTCCGCGTGGTAGTTATCTATACACTGCACAATGTCACTACTGTGTCCTCGTGGTAGTTATCTATACACTGCACCATGCCATGACATTGTCCGCATGGTAGTTATCCATACACTGCACCATGTCACAACAGTGTCCGCGTGGTAGTTATCCATACACTGCACAATGTCACTACGGTGTCCTCGTGGTAGTTATCTATACACTGCACCATGCCATGACATTGTCCGCATGGTAGTTATCCATACACTGCACCATGTCACAACAGTGTCCGCGTGGTAGTTATCCATACACTGCACCATGCCACGACGGTGTCCACGTCGTACAGTAATCCATACACTGAACCATGCCACTACAGTGTCCTCGTGGTAGTTATCTATACACTGCACAATGTCACTACGGTGTCCTCGTCGTACAGTAATCCATACACTGCACCATGCCACTACGGTGTCCAAGTGGTACAGTAATCCATACACTGCACCATGCCACGACGGTGTCCAAGTGGTACAGTAATCCATACACTGCACGATGCCACAACAGTGTCCGCGTGGTAGTTATCTATACACTGCACAATGTCACTACTGTGTCCTCGTGGTAGTTATCTATACACTGCACCATGCCATGACATTGTCCGCATGGTAGTTATCCATACACTGCACCATGTCACAACAGTGTCCGCGTGGTAGTTATCCATACACTGCACAATGTCACTACGGTGTCCTCGTGGTAGTTATCTATACACTGCACCATGCCATGACATTGTCCGCATGGTAGTTATCCATACACTGCACCATGTCACAACAGTGTCCGCGTGGTAGTTATCCATACACTGCACAATGTCACTACGGTGTCCTCGTGGTAGTTATCTATACACTGCACCATGCCATGACATTATCCGCATGGTAGTTATCCATACACTGCACCATGTCACTACTGTGTCCGCATGGTAGTTATTCATACACTGCACCATGCCACGACGGTGTCCACGTCGTACAGTAATCCATACACTGAACCATGCCACTACAGTGTCCTCGTGGTAGTTATATATACACTGCACAATGTCACTACGGTGTCCTCGTGGTAGTTATCTATACACTGCACCATGCCACGACGGTGTCCGCATGGTAGTTATCCATACACTGCACCATGTCACTACTGTGTCCGTGTGGTAGTTATTCATACACTGCACCATGCCACGACGGTGTCCACGTGGTAGTTATCCATACACTGCACCATGCCACAATGGTGTCCAAGTGGTACAGTAATCCATACACTGCACCATGCCACGACGGTGTCCAAGTGGTACAGTAATCCATACACTGCACGATGCCACAACAGTGTCCGCGTGGTAGTTATCCATACACTCCACCATGTCACTACGGTGTCCTCGCCGTTCAGTAATCCATACATTGCACCATGCCACGACAGTGTCCTCGTGGTACAGTTATCCATACACTGCACCATGTCACTACGGTGTCCTTGTCGTACAGTTATCCATACATTGCATCATGTCACTACGGTGTCCACGTTGTACAGTAATCCATACACTGCACCATGACGGTGTCTCCGTGGTACAATAATCCATACACTGCACCATGCCACGACGGTGTCCTCGTTGTACAGTAATCCATACACTGCACCATGCCATGACGGTATCTGCGCGGTACAGTAATTTATACACTGCACCATGTCGTACACTGTCCAAGTGGTACAGTAATCCATACAATGCTCCATGTCACTACGGTGTCCGCGTGATTGTTATCCATACACTGCATCATGTCACTACGGTGTCCTCGTCGTACAGTAATCCATACACTGAACCATGCCACTACAGTGTCCTCGTGGTAGTTATCTATACACTGCACCATGTCACTACGGTGTCCTCCTGGTAGTTATCTATACACTGCACCATGCCATGACGGTGTCCGCATGGTAGTTATCCATACACTGCACCATGTCACTACTGTGTCCGCGTGGTAGTTATTCATACACTGCACCATGCCACGACGGTGTCCACGTAGTAGTTATCCATACACTGCACCATGCCACGACGGTGTCCAAGTGGTACAGTAATCCATACACTGCACGATGCCACGACGGTGTCCAAGTGGTACAGTAATCCATACACTGCACGATGCCACAACGGTGTCCGCGTGGTAGTTATCCATACACTGCACCATGTCACTACGGTGTCCTCGCCGTACAGTAATCCATACACTGCACCATGCCACGACAGTGTCCTCGTGGTACAGTTATCCATACACTGCACCATGTCACTACGGTGTCCTTGTCGTACAGTTATCCATACATTGCATCATGTCACTACGGTGTCCACGTCGTACAGTAATCCATACACTGCACCATGACGGTGTCTCCGTGGTACAGTAATCAATACACTGCACCATGCCACGACGGTGTCCTCGTTGTTAATTGTAATCCATACACTGCACCATGCCATGACGGTATCTGCGCGGTACAGTAATTTATACACTGCACCATGTCGTACACTGTCCAAGTGGTACAGTAATCCATACAATGCTCCATGTCACTACAGTGTCCGCGTGGTTGTTATCCATACACTGCATCATGTCACTACGGTGTCCTCGTCGTACAGTAATCCATACACTGAACCATGCCACTACAATGTCCTCGTGGTAGTTATCTATACACTGCACCATGTCACTACGGTGTCCTCGTGGTAGTTATCTATACACTGCACCATGCCATGACGGTGTCCGCATGGTAGTTATCCATACACTGCACCATGTCACTACTGTGTCCGCGTGGTAGTTATTCATACACTGCACCATGCCACAACGGTGTCCAAGTGGTACAGTAATCCATACACTGCACCATGCCACGACGGTGTCCAAGTGGTACAGTAATCCATACACTGCACGATGCCACAACGGTGTCCGCGTGGTAGTTATCCATACACTGCACCATGTCACTACGGTGTCCTCGCCGTACAGTAATCCATACATTGCACCATGCCACGACAGTGTCCTCGTGGTACAGTTATCCATACACTGCACCATGTCACTACGGTGTCCTTGACGTACAGTTATCCATACATTGCATCATGTCACTACGGTGTCCACGTTGTACAGTAATCCATACACTGCACCATGACGGTGTCTCCGTGGTACAATAATCCATACACTGCACCATGCCACGACGGTGTCCTCGTTGTACAGTAATCCATACACTGCACCATGCCATGACGGTATCTGCGCGGTACAGTAATTTATACACTGCAACATGTCGTACACTGTCCAAGTGGTACAGCAATCCATACAATGCTCCATGTCACTACGGTGTCCGCGTGGTTGTTATCCATACACTGCATCATGTCACTACGGTGTCCTCGTCGTACAGTAATCCAAACACTGAACCATGCCACTACAGTGTCCTCGTGGTAGTTATCTATACACTGCACCATGTCACTACGGTGTCCTCGTGGTAGTTATCTATACACTGCACCATGCCATGACGGTGTCCGCATGGTAGTAATCCATACACTGCACCATGTCACTACTGTGTCCGCGTGGTAGTTATTCATACACTGCACCATGCCACGACGGTGTCCACGTGGTAGTTATCCATACACTGCACCATGCCACGACGGTGTCCAAGTGGTACAGTAATCCATACACTGCACCATGCCACGACGTGTCCAAGTGGTACAGTAATCCATACACTGCACGATGCCACAACGGTGTCCGTGTGGTAGTTATCCATACACTGCACCATGTCACTACGGTGTCCTCGCCGTACAGTAATCCATTAACTGCACCATTCCACGACAGTGTCCTCGTGGTACAGTTATCCATACACTGCACCATGTCACTACGGTGTCCTTGTCGTACAGTTATCCATACATTGCACCATGTCACTACGGTGTCCACGTCGTACAGTAATCCATACACTGCACCATGACGGTGTCTCCGTGGTACAGTAATCAATACACTGCACCATGCCACGACGGTGTCCTCATTGTAAACTGTAATCCATACACTGCACCATGCCATGACGGTATCTGCGCGGTAAAGTAATTTATACACTGCACCATGTCGTACACTGTCCAAGTGGTACAGTAATCCATACAATGCACCATGTCACTACAGTGTCCGCGTGGTTGTTATCCATACACTGCATCATGTCACTACGGTGTCCTCGTCGTACAGTAATCCATACACTGAACCATGCCACTACAATGTCCTCGTGATAGTTATCTATACACTGCACCATGTCACTACGGTGTCCTCGTGGTAGTTATCTATACACTGCACCATGTCACTACTGTGTCCGCGTGGTAGTTATTCATACACTGCACCATGCCACGACGGTGTCCACGTGGTAGTTATCCATTCACTGCACCATGCCACGACGGTGTCCAAGTGGAACAGTAATCCATACACTGCACCATGCCACGACGGTGTCCAAGTGGTACAGTAATCCATACACTGCACGATGCCACAACGGTGTCCGCGTGGTAGTTATCCATACACTGCACCATGTCACTACGGTGTCCTCGCCGTACAGTAATCCATACACTGCACCATGCCACGACAGTGTCCTCGTGGTACAGTTATCCATACACTGCACCATGTCACTACGGTGTCCTTGTTGTACAGTTATCCATACATTGCATCATGTCACTACGGTGTCCACGTCGTACAGTAATCCATACACTGCACCATGACGGTGTCTCCGTGGTACAGTAATCAATACACTGCACCATGCCACGACGGTGTCCTCGTTGTTAACTGTAATCCATACACTGCACCATGCCATGACGGTATCTGGGCGGTACAGTAATTTATACACTGCACCATGTCGTACACTGTCCAAGTGGTACAGTAATCCATACAATGCTCCATGTCACTACGGTGTCCGCGTGGTTGCTATCCATACACTGCATCATGTCACTACGGTGTCCTCGTCGTACAGTAATCCATACACTGTACCATGCCACGACGGTGTCCGCATCGTACAGTAATCCATACACTGCACCATGCTAGGACGGTGTCTGCGTGGTAGTTATCCGTACACTGCATCATGTCACTACGGTGTCCTCGTCGTACAGTAATCAATACACTGCACCATGTCACAACGGTGTCGTCGTGGTAGTTATCCACACACCGCACCATGCCACAATGGTGTCCACGTGGTAGTTATCAATACACTTCAACATGTCACTATGGTGTCCTCGTCGTACAGTAATCCATACACTGCACCATGCCACGACGGTGTCCTTGTAATACAGTTATCCATACACTGCACCATGTCACTACGGTGTCCTGGTTGTACAGTTATCCATATACTGCACCATGTCAATATGGTGTCCTCGTGGTAGTAATCTATAAACTGCACCATGTCACTAAGGTGTCCTTGTCGTACAGTAATCCATACACTGCATCATGCCATGACGGTGTCCTCATGGTAGTTATCCATACACTCCACCATGCGACAACTGTGTCCGTGTGGTAGTCATCCATATACTGCACCATGTCACTACGGTTTCCTTGTCGTACAGTAATCCATACACTGCACCATGCCACGACAGTGTCCACGTGGTACAGTTATCCATACACTGCACCATGTCACTACGGTTTCATCGTCGTACAGTTATCCATACACTGCACCATGTCACTACAGTGTCCTCGTGGTAGTTATCCATACACTGCACCATGTCACAATGGTGTCCTCGTCGTAGAGTAATCAATACACTGCACCATGTCAATACGGTGTCCGCGTGGTTGTTATCCATACACTGCATCAGGACACTTCGGTGCCCTCATCGTACAGTAATCCATACGCTGTACCATGCCGCAACGGTGTCCACATTGTACAGTAATCCATACACTGCACCATGCTACGACGGTGTACGCATGGTAGTTATCCATACACTGCATCATGTCACTAAGGTGTCCTCGTCGTACAGTAATCAATACACTGCACCATGTCACTACGGTGTCCTCTTGGTAGTTATCCATACACCGCACCATGCCACAATGGTGTCCGCGTGGTAGTTATCAATACACTTCAACATGTCACTATGGTGTCCTAGTCGTACAGTAATCCATACACTGCACCATGCAACGACGGTGTCCTTGTAGTACAGTTATCCATACACTGCACCATGTCACTACGGTGTCCTCGTTGTACAGTTATCCATACACTGCACCATGTCACTATGGTGTCCTCGTGGCAGTAATCCATAAACTGCACCATGTCACTATGGTGTCCTTGTCGTACAGTAATCTATACACTCCACCATGCCACGACTGTGTCCGCGTGGAAGTTATCCATATACTGCACCATTTCACTACGGTGTCCTCGTCGTACAGTAATCCATACACTGCACCATGCCACGACGGTGTCCACGTGGTACAGTTATCCATACACTGCACCATGTCACTACGGTTTCATCGTTGTACAGTGATCCATACACTGCACCATGTCACTATCGTGTCCTCGTGGTAGTTATCCATACACTGAACCATATCACAATGGTGTCCTTGACATAGAGTAATCAATACACTGCACCATGTCACTACGGTGTCCTCGTGGTAGTTATCCGTACACCGCACCATGCCACAATGGTGTCCGCTAGGTAGTTATCAATACACTGAACCATGCCGCGACGGTGTCCGCGTCGTACAGTAATCCAAACACTGCACCATGCCACGACGGTGTCCTTGTAGTACAGTAATACATACACTGCACCATGCCACTACAGTGTCCTCGTGGTAGTTATCTATACACTGCACCATGCCATGACGGTGTCCGCATGGTACATGTAGTTATCCATACACTGCACCATGTCACTCCTGTGTCCGCGTGCTAGTATACATACACTGCACGATGCCACGACGGTGTCCACGTGGTAGTTATCCATACACTGCATCATGTCACTACGGTGTCCTCGTCGTACAGTAATCCATACACTGCACCATGCCACGACAGTCTCATCGTGGTACAGTTATCCGTACACCGCACCATGCCACAATGGTGTCCGCCTGGTAGTTATCAAAACATTTCAACATGTCACTATGGTGTCCTCGTCGTACAGTAATCCATACACTGCACCATGCCACGACGATGTCCTTGTAGTACAGTTATCCACACACTGCACCATGTCACTACGGTGTCCTCGTTGTACAGTTATTCATACACTGCACCATGTCACTATGGTGTCCTCGTGGTAGTAATCCATACACTGCACCATGTCACTACGGTGTCCTCCTTGTACAGTTTTCAATACACTGGACCATGTCACGGCGGTGTCCGTGTCGTACAGTAATCCATACACTGCACCATGTCACTACGGTGTCCTCCTCGTACAGTTATCCATACACTGGACCATGTCAAGGCAGTGTCCTTGTCGTACAGTAACCCATACACTGCACCATGTCACGGCAGTGTCTACGTGGTAGTTATCCATACACTGCACCATGTCACTACGGTGTCCTCGTCGTACAGTAATCCATACACTGCACCATGCCACAATGGTGTCCGCGTGGTAGTTATCAAAACACTTCAACATGTCACTATGGTGTCCTCGTCGTACAGTAATCCATACACTGCACCATGCCACGACGATGTCCTTGTAGTACAGTTATCCACACACTGCACCATGTCTCTACGGTGTCCTCGTTGTACAGTTATCCATACACTGCACCATGTCACTATGGTGTCCTCGTGGTAGTAATCCATACACTGCACCATGTCACTACGGTGTCCTCCTTGTACAGTTTTCCATACACTGGACCATGTCACGGCGGTGTCCGTGTCGTACAGTAATCCATACACTGTACCATGTCACTATGGTGTCCTCCTCTTACAATTATACATACACTGGACCATGTCAAGGCGGTGTCCTTGTCGTACAGTAATCCATACACTGCATCATGTCACGGCAGTGTCCGCGTGGTACAGTAATCCATACACTGCACCATGCCACGATGGTGTCCTCGTCGTGCAGTAATCCATACACTGCACCATGTCACTACGGTGTCCTCGTGGTAGTTACCCATACACTTCACGATGTCACGGCAGTGTCCGCTTGGTACAGTAATCCATACGCTGCACCATGCCACGATGGTGACTGCGCCGTACAGTAATCGATACATTGCACCATGCCATGACAGTGTTCGGGTGGTACAGCAATCCATACACTGCACCATGCCATGATGGTGACTGCGTCGTACAGTAATCGATACACTGCACCATGCTATGACAGTGTTCGCGTGGTACAGTAATCCATACACTGCTCCATGCCACGGCCGTGTCTGCGTGGTATTTATCCATACACTGCACCATGTCACTACGGTGTCCTCGTCGTACAGTAATCAATACAGTGCACCACGTCACGGCGGTGTCCGCATGGTAGTTATTCATACACTGCATCATGTCACTACGGGGTCCGCGTGGTAGTTATCGATACACTGCACCATGTCACTACGGTGTCTGCGTGGTAGTTATCCATACACTGGACCATGTCACTACGGTGTCCTCGTTGTACAGTAATCCATACACTGTATCATGTCAAGTCGGTGTCTGCGTCGTAGTTATCCATACACTGCATCATGTCGCTATGGTGTCCTCGTGGTAGTTTTCTATACACTGCACCATGTCACTACGGTGTCCGTCTGGTAGTTATCCATACACTGCACCATGTCACTACGGTGTCCTCGTTGTACAGCAATCCATACACTGCACCATGTCACGGCGGTGTCCGCGTGGTAGTTATCCATACACTTTACCATGTCACTATGGTGTCCACGTGGTAGTTATCCATACACTGCACTATGCCACAACGGTGTCAGCATGGTAGTTACCCATACACTGCACCATGTCACGGCTGTGTCCGCGTGTTAGTTATCCATACACTGCATCATGTCACTATGGTGTCCTCGTCATACAGTAATCCATACACTCCACCATGCCACGACAGTTTGTTCGTAGTAGTTACCCATACACTGCATCATGTCACTATGGTGTCGTCGTACAGTAATCCATACACTGCACCATGTCACTATGATGTCCTCGTGGTAGTTATCCATATATTGCATCATGTCAATACGGTGCCCTCGTCATACAGTAATCCATACATTGCACCATGCCATGATGTTGTTCGCGTGGTAGTTATCCATTCACAGCACCATGCCTCAATGGTGTCCGCGTGGTAGTTATCCATACACTGCATCATGTCACTATGGTGTCGTCGTACAGTAATCCATACACTGCACCATGTCACTATGATGTCCTCGTGGTAGTTATCCATATATTGCATCATGTCAATACGGTGCCCTCGTCATACAGTAATCCATACATTGCACCATGCCATGATGTTGTTCGCGTGGTAGTTATCCATACACTGCACCATGTCAATACAGTGTCCTCGTCGTACAGTAATCCATACACTGTGCCATGTCACTACTGTGTCCGCATGGTAGTTATCAATACACTGCTCCATGCCACGACGGTGTCCACGTGGTAGTTATCCATATATTGCACGATGCCACAACGGTGTCCGCGTGGTAGTTATCTATACACTGCACCATGTCACTACGGTGTCCTCGTCGTACAGTAATTCATATACTGCACCATGTCACAACGGTGTCCGCATCGTACAGTAATCCATACACTGAACCATGCCACGACAGTGTCCGCGTGGTTCAGTTATCCATACACTGCACCATGCCATGACGGTGTCCTCGTCGTACAGTAATCCATACACTGCACCATGCCACGACGGTGTCCTCGTCGTGCAGTAATTCATACACTACACCAAGCCACGACGGTGTCCGCGTGGTACTTAAACATACACTGCATCATGTCACTACGGTGTTGTCGTCGTACAGTAATCCATACACTGCACCATGCCACTACAGTGTCCTCATGGTAGATATCTATACACTGCACCATGCCATGACGGTGTCCGCATGGTAGTTATCCATACACTGCACCATGTCACTACGGTCTCCTTGTTATACAGTAATCCATACACTGCACAATGTCACTACTGTGTCCGCGTGGTAGTTATCCATACACTGCACCATGCCACGACGGTGTCCACAAGGTAGTTATTCATACAATGCACGATGCCACGACGGTGTCTGCGTGGTAGTTATCCATACACTGCACCATGTCACTACGGTGTCCTCGTCGTACAGTTATCCATACCCTGCACCATGCCACAACAGTGTCCTCGTGGTACAGCTATCCATACACTGCACCATGTCACTACGGTGTCCTCGTCGTACAGTTATCCATACATTGCATCATGTCACTACGGTGTCCACATCGTACAGTAATCCATACACTGCACCATGCCAAGACGGTGTCCGCGTGGTACAGTAATCAATACACTGCACCATGCCACGACGGTGTGCTCGTTGTACAGTAATTCATACACTGCACCATGCCACGACGGTGTCTGAGCGGTACAGTAATCCATACACTACACCATGTCACTACGATGTCCTTGCCATACAGTAATCCATACACTTCATCATGTCACTACAGTGTCCTCGTCGTACAGTAATCCATACACTGCACCATGCCACGACGGTGTCCGCGTTGTACAGTTATCCATACAATGCACCATGCCGCGACTGTGTCCGCGTGGTAGTCATTCATACACTGCACCATTTCACTACGGTGTCCTTGTCGTAAAGTAATCCATACACTGCATCATGCCATGACGGTGTCCGCGTGGTAGCTATCCATACAATGCACCATGCCACGACGGTGTCCGCGTGGTAGTTATCCATATACTGCACCATGTCATTCGGTGTCCTCGTCATACAGTAATCCATACACTGCACCATGCCACGACGGTGTCCACGTGGTACAGTTATCCATACACTGCACCATTTCACTACGGTGTCCTCGTCGTACAGTTATCCATACACTGCACCATGTCACTACGGTGTCCTCGTGGTAGTTATCCATACACTGCACCATGTCACTATGGTATCCGCGTGGTAGTTATCCATACACTGCACCATGTCACTACGGTGTCTTCGTCGTACAGTAATCCATACACTGCACTATGCCAGTCGGTGTCCGTGTCGTACAGTAATCCATACACAGCTCCATGCCAAGACGATGTCCGCGTGGTAGTTATCCATACACTGAACAATGTCACTAAAGTGTCCTCGTCATACAGTAATCCATACACTACATCATGCCACGATGGTGTCCGCGTGGTAGTTATCAATACACTGCACCATGTCACTACAGTGTCCTCGTCGTACAGTAATCCATACACTGCACTATGCCACGATTGTGTCGGTGTTGTACAGTAATCCATACACTGCACCATGCCACGACGGTGTCCCCCTGGTAGTTATCCATACACTGAATCATGTCACTACGATTTCCTAGTTGTACAGTAATCCATACACTGCACCATGTCACTACGGTGTCCTCCTTGCACAGTTATCCATACACTGGACCATGTCAAGGCGGTGTCCGTGTCGTACAGTAATCCATTCACTGCACCATGTCACTACGGTGTCCTCCTCTTACAGTTATCCATACACTGGACCATGTCACGGAGTTGTCCGTGTCGAACAGTAATCCATATACTGCACCATGTCACGGCGTTGTCCACGTGGTAGTTAACCATACACAGCATCATGTCACTACGGTGTCCTCGTCGTACAGTTATCCATACACTGCACCATGACACGACCGTGTCAGCATCGTATAGTAATCCATACACTGCACCATGTCACTACGGTGACATCAAAATATGATGAGAAAAGTAGGGGTTATGTGATATATAAGAGATTTTTTTTTCTGCTCAGTGTGTACACTGGTAACGAAATGAAAGAAGACTTCCGAAATCATGTATTCATACCCCAATATCCAAGCATCAATTTTTTATTCTTAATTCACAATTCAAACATGACAATGCTATCAAAATGTTCAAAATACATCAATAATGCCATTCAAATAAAGAAATGAGCATTAAAATAAGGAAAATGCATTTTTAAAGAAGAAGAAGAAATGAGGATTATTTATAACCGCCATCATGCGACTACCCCACGGAAGCACTTCCTTTTTGCAATGGTGGTACTATGCCTTTATAGAAAATATATGTCCTCTGTATCGAGCAAAATAAACATTTATTTGTTATTGATTTTGTTGTTATTTTCATTGTAAGCCATTCAAACGCAGCCGTAATTAGTCAAAAACGGCGAAAAATCGTCATAAAAAGGTCAACTTCAAGACCAAATTTAAGGCATTATTTTATTTTTTTCAAGTATTTTCTTGATATATATGTCAAGGGCAGTACATAATTAAAGGGATTAGGGCTGTTTAACATCATAATCACTAGTATTCACGCCACATTTGCCTTTTCCCCCAATGCCGGAAAAGTGACTGGATCGGCCTGAATTTGACCGGGTTTTAGTAGTACCCTTATGGCGAGACTGGCAGGAAACAATCGTGAAATAGCGGGTATTTCCGTATCCTCCGTATTACGTCATACAATGCATCATGTCACTATGGTGTCCGCGTGGTTGTTATCCATACACTGCGTAGCATAAAGGCCGAGGTGATCAGATTGTGGCAGGAAAGTTTAATATGTGTTGGGAAAATACCATAAATTAATAACTGAACTTGATCGGAAATAAAGGATTTCTATCAATAGATACGTGGTTTAACTTATACACAGACGTCACAGACATTTAACTAATGTTTACATAGAGAGTGAAATATACAAAATGTAAGTAGTGACAATGACAATATAAAATCGCGGAATATCTGCGGTAACATTTCTGATTATACTTCCTGTTTAAACAATGGGGTTATTCTTGTTTTGTTTTCGATTTTACAAATACATTATAAAACATCGTTACATTTCTTATATAAAATACGTATATATCATTTATGTATTACACAAAATTTACTATGTACCGCCATGATTTTGGTAGCTATAGGCCTAAAAAAAAAAGGTTTGTTTCCTGTTACATGCCCAAAAAAATATGGGTCGGTAGGTAGGGATTTTTTTTTTTTTTTTTTTTGTCGTTACCACACTCCTTTATTAAATGGAACATCAAAATGGATGAGTTTGTTAGTTTCTATTACATGATTATATATGTCATTTTGGGGGTAGTGGTGTAAAAGTAATATATCTTTTAAATAGTACTCAATTTCAGATATGAATCGTAAATCTGAAGTGGCTATAATAAACCGAGGAAGATATTTGATATAGGCATAGTGCCACCATTGCAAAAAGGAAGTGCTTCCGTGGGGTAGTCGCATAATGGCGGTTGTAAATAATCCTCAATTCTTCATCTTTAAAAATGCATTTTCCTATTTTTAATGCTCATTTTTTTATTTGAATGGCATTATTGATGTATTTTGAACATTTTGATAGCATTGTCATGTTTGAATTGTGAATTTAGAAAAAAAAAATGATGCTTGGAAATTGGGGTATGAATTCATGATTTCGGAAGTCTACTTTCACTTTGTCACCAGTGTACACACTGAGCAGAAAAAAAATCTCTTATATGACACATGACCCCTACTTTTCTCATCATATTTTGATAGTGCAGAGGTTGACAAACAGTAAAATGTAGGTTTCACTTCTTTCATTTGGGACCCTCTATGAATGACAAGCCTTCAAACTTTTATTATTTACTATAGAATAAAGAACAAAAATCAATGGTGGGGTTACACCTATAGGTCAGCTACCACCATTGAGACGAGCTCTCTGACTGGTTGAAAAAAGTATAGGGATATTCAGGGCATATATTTTTATAGTAAGCTTAATTCTGGTTGGATGAAACTGTGAAACTGGCAAATGATCACAATAAAATATAAGTTTATTATGTTTGTGTCAATAAAAAATTAGAATTATGTTTCTGTGACTGACTAAATTCATTTTATCAAGGAAACTGCATGGAAAGTAAAATTGGTGAAATTTACTTTTTTTCATGCTGAAAGTGGGGGTACCCAACTTCAGGGGGCAAAAAGTGGTAAAAAGTGGTACTTTTGACCCCATTTTGGGGACATTTTTATTTGAGTCTAGGACAGTACTTTAATATGATATAGGACTTTTTGGTCCGCCAATGTTAGAAAATGTGAAAATTTGGTCAAACGTTATAATGTAAGTCTATGGAAATCGCAATGGTGGTAGCGGACCTAAACAACCGCGACAACATTTTCTAAATTTTCATCGCATTAGCTTCTTTTTTTCTGTAAATAGTGCAACTGGGGTGCTTGTAGGGAAATGGCAATAAAATTAAAAAAAATTTTCGCAGGTTGATCAATTTTCGCCATTTTTTCTTTTTTTTAGAGGTTTTTATTAAAAATAAGGGCCATATGGCTTTAAATAGCCCACAGAATGTTCTACTCAGCATTTTAAGTGCATTTAAGTGGAATACAGCGGAATGATAATAGATATGTTCAATTTTGACAAAATATACTGTTTTATTTTATTTTAACGTACCGTATAAGGCCATTTTAGGAAAATTTGGTTAAAATACCTGGTTCAGTTTGTCGCGATAACTTGCGCCTTGTGCGCTGAAATCACACACTCAAGAACCATTGAAAACACTAAAAATGATCTTAATTGCATTGTGAAACAAAAATACACATGAAATAGTAGGTTTAAGAACTGATTTTGAATTCCAAGCTCAAAATATGTGTACTTAGGTACTGAATTTGGATTTTGAGCTGAAAATGTGCCCACTTTTGACATTTTTTTCATTTTTATCCACTCAAAACCAGCATGTCATGCCATATTATATAGCAATTTTTCACATTTAACCTCTTTTATTGTGCAGTTATAAGTAGAGCCAGTTGAATAGTTGCAATAATGGGTGCCTGGTTGTATCTATTGCACTTCAATGTTGCTAAATCACTTCACAATCTAAACATATTACATTCAAGAAATACTTGAGTTATATAATTTTGGAAATATTTTCCATTTTGCCCTATTTTGTCTGACATTTTTTTACTTAAATGTAACATTTGATGGCTAATTTGTAAATAGAATGTTGTAGTGCAAGAAAATGGTGGGTTTTGTGCCCCAAATTCCCTAGAAATGGTAATAATTGTGATTTACTACTAAAAATTATGAATTTTCATGCTTGACTGATTTTGATATAATTTCTGTCATCTCTACGTATTTTTTAATTTAAGACATAGAAAAGGAGGTATACCTATTCCATTGGATTAAAGAAATATTAAACCGCTAAATAAATATGACATTTTTTCTATCTTGGTAACCGATGTTCCGAAAGGCTCTCTTTCTACCGGAAAGTGTGTAATCCTAATGTAATTCTTTAACCGAAGCGACAATGAAATTTTACGAAATGGTCTAATTTATCATTCGGTTGTTAATTTTATTCGATCAAATGCATTCGACAACTATCGACACATTTATTATGAAATTAGAGCAAATGGTCAATTTAGCCTTTTTTCATATAATTTTAGTGGGTGGGGTATGAAATTATCATGTATACACATTTTTTATGCAAAGGAATCTTAAAAGTTGATATGCAAAGCTATCATTACATGTTTATATACTTGTTTCCAAAATTATATAAAAAAAAACAAGAATGATTAGATCAAATATGGTAGGTCAAGTGTCTAAGTAAATTTGAATTGAAGTACAGTTGTCATTGGGAATTTGGTAAAATTATGTATACTTTTTTGTGCCTGGAAAAGGCCACATTTTCATCAAATTATGTAGCAGAAAAATAAAAATGGTATCATTTTGTTCAGAAATATTTATTCTATGAATTTGCATCAGTGGAATAATAGAAAAGCGAAATTAAATGCCCCTTTAGGTCAGCTACCACCATTGAGACGAGCTCTCTGACTGGTTGAAAAAAGTATAGGGATATTCAGGGCATATATTTTTATAGTAAGCTTAATTCTGGTTGGATGAAAATGTGAAACTGGCAAATGATCACAATAAAATATAAGTTTATTATGTTTGTGTCAATAAAAAATTAGAATTATGTTTCTGTGACTGACTAAATTCATTTTATCAAGGAAACTGCATGGAAAGTAAAATTGGTGAAATTTACTTTTTTTCATGCTGAAAGTGGGGGTACCCAACTTCAGGGGGCAAAAAGTGGTAAAAAGTGGTACTTTTGACCCCATTTTGGGGACATTTTTATTTGAGTCTAGGACAGTACTTTAATATGATATAGGACTTTTTGGTCCGCCAATGTTAGAAAATGTGAAAATTTGGTCAAACGTTATAATGTAAGTCTATGGAAATCGCAATGGTGGTAGCTGACCTAAAGGCTATACTGTCTTTGCAACAATTATACCTTACACCGTTTCTTTGAGTATATATCGTCTAGGCGTATGCAGTGATTATTTTATAATGAGATTACGAGCGTCTAAACGACACAGCGCACCGGTGCGTAAGAATTACTTCGTTGTGAAAATCACCAAAAAGAGCGCAAAATCCGATGCCGATTTTTTGGACATAAAAACTTTTGAGTCGGCAGTTAAAATATATGGTCGGTCGGGTAACCGGAAACAAACATCTTTTTTTTTTAGGCCTAATATAAAAACAGTTTGGACCCCCCCCCCCCCCCCCCCCCCCACAACAAAACAATTCAATTAAATTTCAATATGGGGGATCGACCTGTTTAGATTATTTAATACCAATCACATGGTGTGCATCCACCTGTCTAGTTAATTCAATATCAAACAAATGTGGATCCACCTGTCTCTAGTTAATTCAATATCAAACAAATGCTGTGGATCCACCTGTCTAGTTAATTCAATATCAAACAAATGTTGTGGATCCTCCTGTTTAGTTTATTCAATACCAAACTCATGTGGATCATCCTGTTTAGTTTATTCAATACCAAACTCATGTTGTGGATCCTCCTGTTTAGTTTATTCAATACCAAACTCATGTTGTGGATCCTCCTGTTTAGTTTATTCAATACCAAACTCATGTTGTTGATCCTCCTGTTTAGTTTATTCAATACCAAACTCATGTTGTGGATCCTCCTGTTTAGTTTATTCAATAACAAATTCATGCAGTGGATCTACCTGTTTAGTTTATTAAATACGAAACACATGGTGTTGATCCTATTGTTTGGTTTATTCAATACCCAAAATTCATGCGGTGGATCCTCCTGTTTAGTTTATTAAATACCAAACACATGGTGTTGATCCTATTGTTTGGTTTATTCAATACCAAAATTCATGCAGTGGATCCACCTGTTTAGTTTATTAAATACCAAACACATGGTGTTGATCCTATTGTTTGGTTTATTCAATACCATTATTCATGCGGTGGATCAACCTGTTTAGTTTATTTGATACCAAAAAAAAGATGGTGTGGGTCCTCCTGTTTAGTTCATTCAGTACCAAACTCATGTTGCAGATCCTTCTGTTTAGTTTATTCAATATCAATCACATGGTATGGATCCAATTGTTTTCCAGTTAACCAGCCATATTATGTTTAACAAACAAGTCGCCAACAGCCAATTAAATTCATTCTTAACTGTTTATAATTTTATGCTATCTAATATGCCTTTACTTCTTTTCAAGCGAGCTTTACGGTGACATCGTCGATTTAATACAGATTGTGTAGATTTTCAGTACCACTTGAAAAAATTACCGCTTGAGTTGTCCCGTCCTAGTGAATAAGGTATTTGGAATATTTCTATGTTAAAACTAATTGGTATGCAGAGCAGACGATACGAAACTTGATCGGTTGATAAGTGTCGCGTGCCCTGTAATATGTACTTTAACCCTGGCGTTGATAATATGTGGAGCGATCGTATTCAATTACTAGTTCTTCTCAAAACATAATTAATTTTGTTTTATAGTATGTTAGATAGATTGTTTCATCGAATATCCATTACGAAGTATGGGTCAAACGTATTTTACACCAGTTTACAATGTGCACCCGTCAAAGAGAACACATCGCTTTATTTTACATGAGTTATAAAGTTTGTACGGAGTAAAGATTTACCTATGATTTAAAGCAGACGCTATTTTAGGTAGAGAAGGACAGACGACCAAAACGACACTTGGTTTGAATAGATTTAAATGTAAAAAAACAATCCTGTACTTTTTACACATATTTATTAACAATACTATACACATATTTCACAAATTATTTACAATTAATATATTTATTGACAACATAATATAGATCTACATCATACAGATTTATTTTTAACAGTTATAGTTTACAAAATGTGCATATAGTTCACTTCAAATCACTGGCTTTTATCCGGCTGTTTACGCGGGTAGTATTTCCACTTGAAAAATAATTGTTTATTTCGTCCTTTGCCTCGATTTTTAAGCACCGTTTCCACTTTCCACGTCTGATTGGGATCAATGTTTATTTTCTGTTATTGGCTTGGATAGAATCTTCCTTTAATATCTTCCCTTTGTAAGTCACGCAGCCTGTAGATCGGTAGTGTTGTTCTGTGGTAACGTTTGGCGATCACAAACACTTCCCCCGAGTATGTTTGATCATACGCTCGAGTAAACACGTTTTTAAGGAGACTGATACGGACAAAGTCACCGATTTTAAATTTGAACGGCTTTAGTTTCTCAGTTGATCTTGCTGCTTTTCGATTTTGGGCAAAAAAGGTTGTTAGTCGCACTTCCTCTTGATTGATGTCTGTGACATCGGCAGGTGTCATTCCAATAGTTCTGTGATACGTATGGTTGTAATTATCAGCAATGTCTTGTAACACAGATATATAGCTGTAGTCGTCCTTGTGGGTAAAGTAACGGTTTAATCGAGTCTTTATGGTCAAAATGGCCCTCTCAGATGTCGATGCTTTGGTTTCATTTTGAGTCGGGAAGTAATGTACTTCTTCTTTTTTCATCAAGGCCTGAACTGTCTGCACTTTAAACTCTTAGCCTGTAAATAGAAAGTCGATGCATGTAGTATGTGTACTTGACCCAACATTGAAATATTTATATACACAGAGTGAATTTTACATTTTGTAACTATATAACAACTAAAATGGAAAGTAGATATGTACACACATGAGTGACTAAATACCTTTATCAGTGACCAGCTTAGTAAGCAATCTGTCCGATGTGGTAAATATTTCCTGGAATGCTTCCTCCACCTTTTCACCCGTTTTGTATTTTAACGGCTGCAACCACACGTATTTTGAAAAGGTGTCTATGTCTAACAAGATGTACTTATAGCCCTGGTTGTATTTGGCATATTTCACTATATCGATTAGGTCAGCCATCCATAAATCGTCTGTTCCCGTACTGACGACATGATTCCGTTGAAATCGTCTTCACACAGGTTTATGAAGACTGTATGATTCTTGATCATGCAAGAATTTTCGTATTCTGTACATGCCAATATTGAATTTTCCATCATGTTTCACCACTCTGTACAGCTTTTGTGGTTCAGCAAAACCAGCTGAATGTTTAGGGTCATAATATATTGTTTTTAAATAATTCTCCCACGGAACCATGTCTGCACACGTCTATGGCTTATATACAAATGAAGTTATATGTCTTTGCGACACATACTTATTGTTCCTCAGCATCTTTACTTTCGTCATTACTATCTTCGTCCTCAGACATATCAAATAAATTCTTGAATTGGGACTTATGTTTGCGCAGGACTCGTTTTAGTGCCGAAGTTAGACTGATACCATTTATACGCAACGAATCGATTTTGGACACGATATTTCGGTGTAGGTTACTTGCCCCTAATGGATGTAACCTTCTAGTAGTTCGTGGTACAATTCTGTGAAGTAACATTGGTCATAATACTCCAAACGTTCTTCAGTCAACTGTTTAGCATCCTATTCTGTATCTCCTTTGGTGATACATTGATCGTATATTTGAATATATTTTTCTTCTCTCCTAACTTTTGCCCTTTCCCAAAGCTTCAGGTAGCCTTCGTTATCATCAGCATCTTCGTAGCTGTCAAAATATCCCTGTTTTCTCATTTTTAAAACAGGTTCATCGCTGTCACTATCTTCTAGCTTCCTATTTTTAGCCACTGGCTCTTCATTCTCTGGACACGCCCCACGTTTGATATGCCGTTGCACATCGTGCGTTGTGTCGAACAATAGCCCACAATCGTCGCATGCATGTCATTTGTCAGTCATGTTTCCAAATAGGTTTAACGATTCTTCAGCTTGATTATTTTCTTATACTGGATTATTTCTTTCTCCGATGTGCACTGTTTGAGTTTCAACTGACGAATGAGCATTAGAGCAGATCAGCTTTTCTTTTATAGGTGCTGTACCTTGCACTACCCACGTGACGTCATGTTTAAGCCTACGTAAATGGCTTTAAGTCAACTAACATATACCCATAAGGGTACTGGGTAGCTTTATTAAAAGTTTTCATGAATCGGTCACTATGACCCGGGTACATCTGTCTAGCCAAAATCATGACGGATTGTCAATCCACAGGGTTGTTAAACAGTACTATATAATGGCAATTTCTCCTTTGTGTGGGGTTCTTGTTTCCAAACAAGTTCTGATTGATAAAAATCACTGATAACGATCTATGATGGGACCCCTCAGTAAACAGGTCAGTTATGCGTTTATCTTTGCCGGCTTCACTAAACAGGTCGTCCAAAACGAGCAAGTTGTTGAGTCTGGGAATGGCTGCAATCTCTTGTAAAGCCATACTATTCATTGAACACCGAGCTGGATCCTAATGCTATGATGCTGCAACAAATATCTTTGACAACTTTTGTCTTCCCACATGCTGAAAAAAAAACACATTTTTCATTAGTGAATCAGAAACTATAATTTACATGTTTAAAGTTTCTGAATATAAAATTATTGAAATATTCACTATTTTATAAAGTAAGTATAATATGTAATATGCATACCTGTTGGGCCCGATATCATCATGGTAAATGGATGCTGCAACATAGTCATATGAGATCCCTTTGGTGGTGGCTCACCCTGTGGTGGTGGTGGTGGTGGATATACCTCATTGCCCCGGTTATGCTTTTGTCGAGAATGACTCAACATTGCATCCCTCCTCGAAAAATCTTGATGGCATTCAGGACACTTCTGATGGCTTTTGTCAGAATGAAGAAATATAGCTCAAGTATTCCCTTTTATAGCTATAATGCTCGAACAACCAACCAGATTGCTTTATTTGTCAACAGCCAATCAGAAGCATTTGCTTGGTTTAAAAATATAATTTATTCTAAGGCTCACACAGAAAATAATTCATTTTCAGATTGACACCAAAGAGGTAACATCTTATGATCAATTTCATAGTGGAACAACGTTAAAGAGAAAAGCAGACAGCAAAATATAATAAGGTAATTTAAATTTACTTATTACATTAACAGTTGCACATAAAAAGTACTGAGTATATATCTGAGCGTTAGTCTCGCCAGACTATCTGTAGCTCGCCAGGCAGAATCTTTAAATCAAAATAAATATATATATTTATATATATATTTATGGAGTTTAAATTGTTCAATTCAAGTCCCGCTCTACCCATGGGTGAACAAAACAGGCAAGATACCAATTGGTCATCCTGTTATAATCACAGACAATTTCAAAGATGTGAACCAGTATGAAGGTTTGATAAAGTGCAAAGTGCTCGCACCAAGAGGTTTATACATCCCAGTACTACCCGTGAAATGCAATGGCAAGCTATTATTTAGCTTGTGTCGCACGTGTAGTGAAAATTATCAACAGAGCCCTTGTCATCACAGTGATAAAGAAAGAGCTTTCAAAGGAACTTGAGTCACAGACGAAGTAAAAATGGCAGTATCACAAGGTTATACAAAAACAATGTACGAGATCTTGGACTTTAACCAGATCCCACAATATGACCCGGTCACCAAAAAAGGCGGTTTGTTTACTGCATATGTCAACACCTTTCTCAAAGTAAAATAAGAGGCCAGTGGCTGGTCCGATTGGTGTACCACAGAGGTAGCCAAACAGTATTACATACAAGAATACCACGACACAGAAGGCATCATGTTTGAATACAGTAATAACAGGAAAAGTCCGGGATTGCGTTCATTAGCAAAACTCATGTTAAACTCTTTTTGGGGGAAATTTGGACAACGTACCAACTTAACACAAACAACATATGTCACAGAATCAGATGAATATTTTGAAATGATGACAAGTGATCAGCAGGATATCAAAAATTTTCGTTTTGTCAACAATGAAGCTGTTCAACTTGACTGGGCATACCACGATGATTTCATTCAATCATCATCCCGAACCAATGTAGTAATCGCTGCATATACTACAGCACAAGCACGTTTAAAGCTCTATAGTTACCTGAAACCTCTCGGAGATCGAATGTTGTATTAAGATACAGATTCTGTTGTATTTACGCATTGCAATACCAGGACAATGGCAGCCAGCTTTGTGGGATTTCTTGGGAGATCTTACTGACGAAGCTCCAGACAACACAATCACACAATTCGTGACCGGGGGGCCTAAAAATTACGCCTACAACTTATTGAAACCTAATAAAAAAAGACAAACCTCCATTTGCAAAGTTCAGGGTATTACTTTGAATTTCAAGAATGCTCTGGACATTAATTTTAGCACACTGCAGAGAATGATCACAAGCAAAGGTAAGGTGGAGCCAATCACAGTGGTTGACGAGCATAAAATCACAATGAATACTGAAACATGCAATTTCATAACTAAAACTGAAGCAAAAGATTTCAAAATCGCGTTTGACAAGCGTGTCATTACTACCAACTTCAACACACTGCCATATGGAATGTAGTATGTAAACATTGAATATGTACAGTACTTGAAAAACCATGTCATGTTGTATATATTTAAATGAACTTGATGTTCTACTATATGTGTATGTCACTATGTAATACTATACATGTCTGTAAACACTATATGCTATTTACATGCTGTAGTTGTACTATTTTATGTCAATGTGAAATATACCACTGAATAAAACACTTGTATATTATTTTGTGTTTGTTTTCTTAATTAAAACACTATAGACGATACTATAAGTGAAATAAAAGCACATATAAGTTATGCTTCAGAGGCCTGTCAGCCATTTGTGGGAACCTGAGTGATGGCCCTATTAAAAGCGCTCCTCTGCATTGCTGAAACCGTCCTTATGTGTACCATATACGTTCGTCAAAATGATTTGACATTCATTGTGACCTCAACATTATATAAAATTGACCCTGCTATAAAGAATAGTATTGTAGAATGATACATACAACATGCATTGCAATATATACAGCGTTATAGCTTAATTGTCCTCTTTACATATTAATTTAAATACACTATCAGTATAACTCCCTCATTCCTCAATACGTAAATTAATGTTGTCGTCACTACCTCTTGTTCCGCCCGATTGACCTCAAAGCTGTATACACCTATACAAATGATGCCATCTGCTACCTGTATATTGTGCAACTGCTATACATAACTCAACTGGTTTAATCCGCCGTGATATACCTATAGGAAGCGTTACGCCTCATTGATTCTGATTTTTCCTTCAAAAAAATACGACTAATAACACTGTTGACTACTATCCTGTTTGTTTATTCAACATCAAACACATGGTGTGGATCCTCCTGTTTAGTTTATTCAATACCAAACACATGTTGTGGATCCACTTGTTTTGTTTATTCAATAACACTTTCATGCGGTGGATCCACCTGTTTAGTTTATAAAATACCAAACACATGGTGATGATCCTATTGTTTGGTTTATTCAATACCAAAATTCATGCGATGGATCTACCTATTTAGTTTGCTTAATACCAAACAAATGGTGTGGATCCTCCTGTTTAGTTCATTTAACATCAAACGCATGTTGTGCATCTCATTATTTAGTTTATTTAATACCAAACAATGTGTTCTGGATCCTCCTGTTTAGTTTATTCAACTATCAAACACAGTGTTGCGGATCATCTTGTTAAGTTTATTCAATACCAGACACATGTTGTAGTTCATCCTGTTTAGTTTTTTCAATACCAGACACATGTTGCAGATCCTCCTGGTAAGTTTATTCAATACCACACACGTTGTGGAACCTCCTATTTAGTTTATTCAATACCAAACACATGTTGTGGATCCACCTGTTTAGTTTATCAATACTAAACACATAGTGTGGATACTCCAGTTAAGTTTATTAAATACCAAACACATGTTCTGGATTCACGTGTTTAGTTTATTCAATACCTCCTGTTTAGTTTATTCAACATCAAACACATGGTGTGCATCCCATTGTTTAGTTTATTTAATACCAAACACATGTTTTGGATCCTCCTGTTAAGTTTATTCAATATCAAACACATGTTGTGGATCATCTTGTTTAGTTTATTCAATACCAGACACATGTTGTGGATCATATTGTTTATTTTTTTCAATACCAGACACATGTTGTGGATCATCCTGTTTATTTCATTCAATACCAAACACATGTTGTGGATCCTCCTGTTAAGTTTATTCAATACCACGTACATTGTGGAGCATCCTGTTTAGTTTATTTATACCAAACACATGTTGCGGATCAACCTTTTTTGTTTATCAGTACCAAACACATAGTGTGGATCCTCCTGTTTAGTTTATTCAATACACAATACATGCAGATCCACCTGTTTAGTTTATTCAATACCTCCTGTTTAGTTAATTCAATACCAAACACATAGTGTGTATTCCTCCTGTTTAGTTTATTCAATGCCAAACACACAGTGTGGATCCACCTGTTTAGTTTATTCAATACCAAACACATAGTGTGGATCTTCCTGTTTAGTTTATTCAATACCAAACACATAGTGTGGATCCTCCTGTTACGTTTATTCAATACCAAACACATAGTGTGGATCCACCTGTTTAGTTTATATCTTAAAAGTTTCAGTACGTAGTATAAGTAGTTGTTGGTAAACAGCTGTGTTGTATATTGACCTATATTTTCAGTTTACTGGTCTAAATGTAGAACGAGGCTATTACTCAACTGTAGGAAAAAATCACTTTTTATATCTAGTAAACAGCGTTTTGCCAATAGCATAATATGTAAATTTATCTACCAGAATTAATTAAATTGTCACTTAAATTTGAACTTTAACAGGACAATTTAGGACTGTTGATGAAACCGAAAGTGGAAATGTGTTTTGTTTACAAAAATTTCAACTACATATATTAAGTGTGTTTTTTTTTCGATATTGAAGTAGGACAAATGGATATTAAAATATCTCACAAGTGTTAAGTTAAAATGGTTAATCCTGTATTAGTGGTTATATAGTTGATAACCAGATAAGATACTCGGTATGACTGACTAGACTTTCACTTTATCGAATTTTATGGCATGCTTACTAAAACCCATAACAGCACTATTGTACTGCACCCTTATATAATTGCTATTCACTAGAACATCACTTGCACTTCCTGAGAAGAAGAATATGCAAGAAAGGTACATGTAATGTGTTTATAAATTGTGTTGTGTGTCGATTTGTTCTGTAGAGTGTCAGACTTATATATATTGTAAGTCAGAATTATATATATTGTAAGTCAGAATTATATATATTGTTAGCAGCATATAGCAAAAATACTCGACAATTGCGAATCGTGCAATAATTTAAACATTTTGCAATATGTTTGATATTATAGTTTAAATTTTTTTATCCTATATTATTAGACAATTATACGGTAAAACTATGTTTTAAGTAATTTAAAATTATTTCAGCACTGGTACTAAGGAGATTGAATAGTGTTGGTAGTGAGTAAATTGCAGAATTAGTGTCGAATAGACAGTTATTCCTGTGAAAATAAGTGTAACAGATATAGAACTTTGAACATAATAACTGTTCAATGGAAAAAAATTATTTCAGTTTAAAGCTACATAATCTGTATAAAATAGATTAGAATTATAATTTTCAGTCGAAGTGATGATTGTCACTTAGGTACTTTAATTACAGATAATTCTGTTTTATATTTGTTTTATAGAAATTACAGATCACTGTTTTATAATTGTTTTATAGAATTTATGTTATAAATCTGAAGTAATGGCAGAAATTGCTGAAACTGAAGTGAAGTTGAAAACTTCTGATTATGAGTTGGTGGTAAAGAAGATATTACAGATTCTCATTCCACTAGGTGAATTGGCATCCAGTAATGATATTTTTTTCCAAATTAAATGTTTTATTTGCTAACGAATCTGTTATGCAGAAATGCAAAAGGAGACAGAGCCGGTGACATCATTTAGCTGTAGATTAGAAACTTTGTTACAGATTGCTGTAGACAATGGTCACATTAACTCAGCTGTGAAAAATTATCCGTTACGTTCAAAATTTTGGACAAGTTTACACAGTGGATAATTGAAGAGTCAGACAAATATGATACAATTACGAATTTTGATTTTGAATCCAGCAACAGTTAATTCTACAGATGCAAAATTGGACAAGATGGCTGAGCAGATACAGGAGTTACTGAAATAAGTTATAGGAAAAGGTAGATAAACAAGATTCAACTACTAACACATCTACTAACAATAGTCAGTCTTTTTCAGGATACAAAGGTAATGTTCACGGTTATAATAGGCTCAGTAGTAATCGTGGAAATTACAAACGCAATTATCAAAACTACAGAGGTTCTGGACGAAGTACATTCCGTGGTAATAATAGAAATAATAACTTTTCTTCTAGGAAACCAACAGAACAACAGCCAAAAGAGTAACCTCTTCTGTCGAAGGGCAAATGGGGAGGTCAAGACAAACATCAAGGTAAATTCAGCAAAATGTAGCCCTAAACAAACTAATACATGTAGTTTTTATGACAAAAGAATTGGATGCAGTAACGAAGGAAATATCATTATAGGTGGAGTAAAGACTATTTCATTAATTGATTCAGGGTCTATGGTAACTTCTTTGTGTGAATCTTTTTTTACAGGAAATTAAACCCTAAACCAGTCCTTCATGAAATCAGTGAATTTCAATTGAATGTTTATGGTGCAGGAGGGAAAGACATTCCTTATATGGGTTATGTGGAAATAGATATTTCTATCCCTTTCCTATTCAAAGACCCAGTATGTATACTTGTTTCAGTTGTTCCAACTACTGATTATAATGAGTAAGTCCCAGTTATTGTAGGAACCAATGTAATAAGATTATGTAGGAATAACAAGGATGTTGATTCTGCCACTGTACCGGAAGCATGGCAAACAGCGTTTTGATGTTTTCTTTGGCTCTTTGAAATTGACATGGGTAAGATGGTTGTTTCAGTCAAACAAACCATAATTAACTATTTTCAAAACAATTTACCCTTATATTATATTTTTTTTCTTCATTTGGAGCAGATTTCATTTCTGGAAATGTTAATAAAATAGATAACCCTTTCTGGAACGATATATTTAATATTTATAAACAATTTTAAACAAATACCAAATTAATGAGTATATGTGTACATAATACCAGGCTCGACTGATGCTCAGCGTCATTGGGTCCTTTGATGGATTAGTTTCATATTGTTATGAAGTAAAGCGAACATTTATAAACCTTATCGTGCTCGACTGATGCTCCGCGTTATTGAGTGACGAAGTGCTTTATTTGAATATTGTGCTCGACTTAT
The DNA here is from genome assembly GCA_029582155.1 of Panopea generosa. Lineage (NCBI taxonomy): Eukaryota > Metazoa > Mollusca > Bivalvia > Adapedonta > Hiatellidae > Panopea > Panopea generosa. Next base: position 52,902,827 of record CM055905.1, read on the forward strand.
GCTCAGTGTCACTGAGCAACAAAGGATTGCGTTTTATTAGCTCGCCCATTTTTTTTTTTAAATTTGTTTTGTATTTAACCAAATATCTGCCCATTTCAACTTTGTTACCAACTCCAAGACCCTCAACCCACCCCCCACACACACCTTCCATCCCTGCCCATTATTTTTTTTAATTTTGTTTTGTATTAAATCAAATATTCTGGCCCACTTCAACTTTGTTACGACGCCGACGCCAGTATCACGACAATAGCTCTTAGTTTTTTTTTTCAAAAAGACGAGCTAATAAAACGCAATCCTTTGTTACTCAGTGACACTGAGCATAAGTCGAGCACAATATTCAAATAAAGCACTTCGTCACTCAATGACGCTGAGCATCAGCCAAGCACAATATTCAAATAAAGCACTTCGTCACTCAATGACGCGGAGCATCAGTCGAGCACAATAAGCTTTATAAATGTTCGCTTTACTTCATAACAATATGAAACTAATCCATCAAAGGACCCAATGACGCTGAGCATCAGTCGAGCCTGGTATTATGTACACATATACTCAATAATTTGATATTTGTTGAAAATTGTTTATAAATATTTAAATATATCGTTCCAGAAAGGGTTATCTATTCTATTAACATGTCGAGAAATGAAATCTGCTCCAAATGAAGAAAAAAATATAATATAAGGGTACATTGTTTTGAAAGTAGTTAATTGATTGATTGAATATTTAGCGTCATTTTTATGCAATCGAGGGCTAACAGACGATCAGTTAACATAACCACTGTTTCCTGGGATTAACCATTACTCGAGCACACCCCATCTCCGCAAGTAACTGATAACTTTCTCCCTTGAATCAGTGGTGGGAGACGAATGCTATTGTGACATAATGGCGTATATCAATCATCACGGAGACTATTGCCGGGCAGGAGATACAAACTCACGACCCCTGGATTGATAGTCAGACGCGTAACCGACTGAAGCTAATCGGGCCCGGCGAAAATAGTTAAATATGGTTTGTTTGACTGAAACAACCGTCCTATCCAATGTCAATTTCAAAGAGCCAAAGAAAACATCAATGTCAAACATTTTTAGACCACCTTTTTCATATAACTGCACGTTTAATTTTTCTGGTTTACCTTCCCATAAAAATTTAAAGTATAATCATTTTAGTTCTCTGATCATTGCATGAGTTGGATTAGGGCAATGCCATAATTAGGTGGTTTAATTTTGATAATGCTTAACTTTTTATAACTAATAGTTTGCCTATTGATGTTCAAATTCTCCTTGACCAATTAGCAAGAAGTTTTTTAATGTCTTGATTTTTTTCTTTATAATTAATGTTTATCATTTCATTTAAATTTACAGAGAACTTTAAACCTAATATTGTGAATTTATTTACCCAAGACAGATGCCATTGCTCACATAATTTTTTCTGACGGTCTTTTCTTGATCCTAGCCGCACCGTCTTAGTTTTTCAATATTCATTATAAGGCCAGAGATTCCTGCATAGAATTTTAAAACTTTAAGGGTATTTATCAATGATTTTTCTGTACCATCTAAAACAATTGAGATGTTAAAAAAAATCACCTTTAATATCTGGGTTATTTCTGATCAAAACAGCAGGTAGAACCACTCAGAAAGGTGTCCATTTATAACAATACATGATTCTATATTTGTATACAATAATTTTATCCATTTTGTTGTTGAAGGGCCAAAGATAAAGAAATTGAGAACTTTAAAGATAAACGACCAGCTTTACAGAGTCAAAAGCTGTTTCAATATCAATCAGAAGTAATAATCCTGGTTTATGTTGTTTTTTCTAAGTAAAACATTATATCATATAGTAACCTGTTGTGCTCACCTATATATCTTCCGGGTCTGGTCTTCATTTATAATAGATGGAAAACATATCTTACTCGTTGTGCAATAGCTGCGGATGCTAGTTTATACGCTACATTTAAAACATCTCAAACTTAAAGACAGAAGAAATAATATTTGTAAAATTAGTGGTCACGATAGATTTGAAAATATTACTAAAATATACACAATGATAACATCTTGGAATTGTTTCGAATCAGACCGATAAGCTGTTTGATATTCAAATAAGGTTTATAGATGACCACCTACTACTTACTAACTACTACCACTACTAGACCAACTCACATTTTGCTAAATTGCCAAATGTGATGAAGATCAAACAAAACATGACAGTGCTATGTGTATGCAACGAAAAGGGGGACATCTTGCATTTTGTTACAATTAAAGAGGTTTGGACCTGTTGTTCAATCAATAATAATCACGAGTTTGACCCAATATATCTTGAGCCAGCATGTATGTATAGGTATGACACACCGGTTGAAAAATGCTCGTAAAAATAAGGTTACCTTACCAAAAATTATTTTAGCATGCTATATAATCAACATTTTCTCGTTAAACATAACTCTAGAATCTCAACGATATGAAAGGAAATGATGGGGTATATTTGTATTTATACATTCAGTTTTTTATATTTACAGAAATATTTGTGATCACAAATCTACGATTTGAAGTTTACAGTTATCAAGCACTGGCATTAGCATCAAGTGTTCAATACGACACAAAATAATCAATATGGATTTAAAAGAACTTTCAGATCCTTTATATATCAACTGGGATTAAAGCTGGTCTTGCTATGCACTACCTGAAAGAAGGACTGGAAGATGTTGTAGAGGTCGAAATGAAAAACGTCTATGCTGCAATTCTGAAAGAGGCTAGAGAAGAAATACAGGATAACGACGCATCTTGCGATTTCTGTACAACGGCAAACGTGATACACTGTCCTACATTCGGTGTTTGTTTTATAAAACAAGGTTTTTTTTGTATATATTTTTCGACTCGATATAATTAAAATGTGTATGGTATGTATATTACTGAGTATAGATGTTTATAAATTTGACCAGTGATTCTTCCCTGGATGCAGCAGCATCAGTATCCTCTCCTAAATCACCAGCTTTAATTACTCAAATTTATATCGTGTCAAGCATTGTAATTTTTAATATTTAGCGTCTTTTTATATGGAAAGCCAACTGGGTCAAAATTCCTCATTTTAAATACTTGATTCTAAATGTTCAGATAAATATGATTTATTCTTTATTCCTATTTCTTAACTCTTAATGATTAGTTCAAATCATTCATGTCTAATGCCCGATTCTAAATACTTCATTATCATTCGTTTACAATTTGTATACTGTTTTGTTCTAATTTCTATTTCTTAGTTCTAAATGATAAATTCTTCATGTCTAATAAATGATACATTCTACAATTCTATTTATTTTAAATCGAAGATGCCTATGTGTTCATTCTAATCGCTTAACTCTTAATTCTTAATGTGTAATGTGTAATTGTTATGCCAATTGCTATTCTCTGTCTTGCAAACAAAAATAGTAATTTTTTTATTATATATATCTATCTTTTCGATAGCTACTGTTGGATACCTAGACTTTGACGCGCGTCAACTTAAAAGAATGATAAGTACCAGGGAGAAACATATTCTACCTGATAAACGTCTTAGTTGAACTTGGGTGCATCTAGTGTCACAATATTGGCTGGAAAACATTTCCAATGTAGAGTGGTGCACGTGAAGGAGTATTTGTAAAAATCCGAGTCACCCTGAATTGGCAGTAAGCCCTGGAATGGGATAAACGACTGGGTCTTTTATTTTGGATAAGCTAATGTTCAGGTGGGATTGCATCTTCGTTATGAGAGATGTATTTAACATAATCATGCAGTCTCTGGTTAATATGACGGAGGTCAATGCTTCTCCAATTAAATTTACTTAACTTATATATGACACTGCAAGTGCGGCTAACATCACACATCACGTCCGTCTCTGAACATTCTCAATATGTTCAATACAGGAATGTGTGCACGCAGACTAAAGAGAGCGAAATATTTTATGTATTTATTTGGAATTTCTTGTGATCATCCAGTTGTGGTAGACTTAATGTTGTGATATGCTATTTGGGGATTGGGGACATTTGTGTTGATAACTCTGGGAGTAGCATTCTCATTGCTTGTTTAGGGTCCTTGGTTTAAGTTCCTTATCCGGTCACACTTTTTATGAATGTTTTATTGGAAAATACAAATGGTGACTCATCGATATTCATTTTTTTTCTCTACCAAACGTATGGTAACATGCATGTTAAAAAGAATTCAAATCACTAGCAAAATGGGAAAAAAACATAATTGGAGCTGGGTTACTGCATGAACTCATAGATGGTAAATAATTTATTAAAATGTTAAAAACAGGCATGTCAGCAGCTTTTCTCAGAAGCACAAGAGCTTCTATTTTTCGTATTTACCTTAGTTATCGTGGAAACGATACTCTGGTATATTACGACCAGTGTATTGCATGCATTTGTGTGCGATGCGTTTCAATTTGGAGTTTTACCCTTTTTGTTACCGTGTACATACAGCTAAATGTAAGTTACAGATCAATTGTTGATCAATTGATAAATAAGTGTTTTTTGAAATCCATCCATATATGATAAAGTTAAAGGACAGACTTGAAATCTCAAACAGATTTAAAGTGTTGTCATACATACTCAAAGTGTGACCTTGACCTTTGAGGTACGGGTCTAGGCCTTACTTATGACACGTCGTCATGTCATCTTGATAAACTGAGTCAAGTTAAAGACAAAGTCACAGATCAGACACGCCATATCAAACAAATTGAAAGTGTGACCTTGGCCTTTGAGGAACGGTTCTGGGTCTTATATGCGACACTTAATTATGTCATGTTGATCAACTGAGCCAAGTGTTTTTAAAATTTATCTATAGATGACAAAGTTACAAACCAGACATGAAATCTCACACAGACTGAAAGTGTTGTCAAAAAACTCAAATTGTGACCTTGACCGTTGAGGTATGCATGTTGGTCTTACACGTGATGCGTTGTTATGTCATGTTGATAAATTGAACCAAATGTATCCATAGGTGACAAAGTTTCAGATTGGACACGAAATCTCAATCAGACTGAAAGTGTCATTTAACAAAGTTAAATTGTGACCTTGACCTTTGAAGTGGGATTCCGGGTGTAACGCGCGACACATCGTCATGTTATGTTGATAATTTGTAGCTAGTATTAACAAAATCCATCTATGCATGACAAAGTTACAGGCCAGGCACGAAATCTCAGACTGAAAGTGTTGTCAAACAAACACAAAGTGTGACCTTGACCTAGCAAGTATCATTAAAATTCATCTATGCATGACAGTTACAGGACCGGACACGAAATACCGGACGGACGTTGCGATTACTATATGCCACCCAAATAAAAACTGAACGATTTCAATTGCTGAGAAAGTAGGACAACATCTTATTTCGTATTGAGAATTAAGAGTTAAGCGTTTTCTGTTTAAAATAGAAAAAAAAAGAATTAGATCTAAACCATTTATTAGGCATGCAGAATTTATCATTTGGAACTAAGAAATATAAATTAAGAATAAAAAGTATACACATGATAATCAAGCATTAAGAATCATGCATTTGGCATGAATGATTTTGAATTAATCATTTAGAATTAAGAAATAGGAATAAAGAATTATACATGAACATATTCAGTTAAACATTTGTAATTTAGCATTAAGCATTTAAAAAGCAGATTTTTTACCTGGTTTGCTTTCCGTATGTTTATGCCATAGGGAACGGATCAAAGTACTAATGCAGGAATATCATCAGGAAAGGTTAAAATACAATGCATATGACACGCACTCTGTGGAAGACCTATGGAGCCACTTCACTCAAACATTACAAGCAGTTTGCAGTAAATTTGTCCAAACAAAATCTGCAATAACTAAAGATAAATATCTTTGGATTAACTCCACACTCACTAGGTTCAACAGAAAGAGAGACTGTACAAAAGAAACCAGGTCAAAACAAATAAATTCAAGAACATAAAAATATATTTAAAAAAAACACATCACATACAAACTAAACAACTATTTTTTCTAGAAACTTGAAGACTGTAACCAATATATGGTTCCTATTGGGTGATGCGTGTTAGTCTTTTAAAGTTTGTGGGGGTTAGTGCCAAATACAGATAGAAACCCATCGTAAGTTCTGGTTCTTTAGTGTGCTCGGTATATAGCACTCGGCTTAAAGTCCCATTCTGAACGACTGTTTGTATTTTAGTTGGCCAGCTCCGGGAATCGAACCCTCAACCCCAAGACTAGAAGTATCGTACTCTACCGACTGAGCTTATGGGACTGTTAGCGGTATAAAGTATAGGTGGGTATATCGTTGTCGTGTTCCGGTCCATCGGCTTTCCGGTTAGTTGGGTCCCATTGATTATTCAATGAAGAATGAATGTACACATGCATCACACGTTATTTTACTCCTTACATCGAGACTGGTGTGACGTGCGCCATACGATGTTGTGGATGCAATATATGTATGTTATTCCAATTTCAGAAATATGTTCGTATCATGATCCACAAAGTCAAGATAAACAAAAAAGACCATGTCCAAAAAAAATATGCGACACACTGTACACAAAAATTAAAAGGCAGCCACCGCTATTACAAGCCAACATGGAAAGCAACTGATGCCCGACAGTGGTGTACAAATTACTTCGAGGTTATGAAGCTGCTTCTCGCCGGAGTGGGTCAAATATCAGGACAGAGCCCGAACAAGCACAGATACGTGGTATAAAGATATAAAATCTGTAACAGAAGTAGACTTATCCTGGTTGCTGAGCTATATCATTAACTGCAAACCTCTGGAGCGAAACCCATTTTTCACAGTTGATCCACCAAATGACGTGTTTAGTCAGGTAAGTTTATGCTTAAGATCATGTTTTGTGCAAATTGTCTCTTATTGAAAATACAATTCTCTTCCTACCCAGAACATCCAAACAATTTGATAAAGGAAAATAATAAAAGGCATATATAAAAGTACAATCATAAAAGTAGCCTACTTTAGATATAAACATGTTATAACTGTAATAATTTCGTGGAAATGAATGTCGATTTTGATATATATGCGTAGCTCTTTTCATTACCTTGATAATGGTATATACATAAATCTCCAGTTCAGCCCAGTTATGAAATAATTGTGATATCATTATAGTAAGTCGTTCACCATTGTTATAACAATGGTTTGGAAAACGAATTAAAGATACTGAAGAAATTGAAGCTAAATATCAAAGTTTGCCTAAAACCAGGTCCTTAGGTAAAACAGATTTTTAATGAATTGGAGCAAGCTTATATTGGTCTTTTGCCATAGTCACACTGATAGATAAGACATAGGGTACGACCTGCTATGACTGATAATCGCAGTGAATCATTGAAAATTTATGCCACAATCCCAGAGTGATCTTTGGTCGTCTTTGGTAGTGTAATGACCGAATTAGTCGTGGGAAGGTTTTCGATCATGTTCAATTCTCTGCCAGCCGCCAAACTGGTCATAGCTGGTAGCTAAGGTAGGTTTTAATCAGTCGTGGGATTGTTGTGCTACAAGTATTGAGTGGTCTTATGTTGCCGTAGTTGATCGTCGGACTCTCCAGTCGTCCAACAGTCCCACGACTGTTCGCACGACTTGTGCAACTACACGAACTACTCGCACGAATATGTGTGACTAGTCGTGCGAAAAAGTCGTACCGTACGACGGTCGTGCAATTAGTCGTGACTTTCAAAGACCTATCCTGGGATGTGCAGATATAGGAGGTTGGTTCTGGGGCATCTGATTCTCCGATTCAGTGTATTAAGCCTACTCTTATAGTCCACTCTGCTTGAAGTGTGAAGTGTAACGTATCAAGTGAACATCCACATCATATCGACATCTAGGCCTCATATTCACTCTTCAAATTTTGATCTGTATGGTTCGAAAACGTTGTGTGAACTGATGACCCTATCCATATTTAAAGTCGCACGACCAGTCACGACTGGTCTTAACAAGTCACGACAATCGTACGACAAATCCTTCAATGCCAGTCGTGCTATCATTCTTTTATAAGACGTATTGGTGGCTGCTAGGCTGTCGTCGCAGAAAACCTCACGACCGGACCAAGACCGCCCCAGGTCGCACGACTGACATGGTCCCGGAAAATTGCAGCTCAAATGTGACTGGGTCAAAGTTATCTTATGAAACAGTTCGTAGTGGGGGGAAATATTGATATATGTGACATGCTTGAAAATCTGACAACCAGTGACTGCAACAGGTAAGAGCAATGTATCAAAAGTAAGAGATAGTATTGAAAACGATATTAAATATACAAGTACTATTCGCGACTATTGCCAAATCTGTCGGCATATCGAAAGTACATTTCATTCTTTCGAACGGATGATCAAATAGGTATGCGTAAAATATGGCCAAGCAATTGCTCACAGGTGATTCCAAAGTTTAACCAGAGGCTATTGCAAAATTTCTTAATAGTGACGAGACATAGATACATTATTTCGAACCAGATTGAGACAACTTGAAAACAAAATATGACTGCAAACATGGTAGAAGACCTGTAATTTCCAAAAGGACACTTAGCATAAATAGTTTTCTCTATGCTATATATTCTTCTTGTGTGACGTATATACGAGCCATACACGCCCCGGTATCGAAGGGGAAATTATGGTATTGTACTAAAAAGCTTAAGAATTATTATGACAAATGTCGTCCAATGACATGATTTCAACATGTCCGTCTACTGCATGATAACGCTACCGTTGCATACGTCTGAAATTGAAAGAATTTTATTCATTTACCATACTTGCCCTATTCCCCGGATCTGGTTCCATATCTTCCTTTTTTAAAAAAGTTACGCAAGACAAGCTCCTAGCTCAACCGTCAGCCAGTGCCTCAAGTGTATTTCCAACCGCAGGGAATACTTTGATTTTTGTAAAATAATAGACGATACACTTTACACATCGATAATACCTAGCATAGTGGTGAAATGTTCTTTAAAAAGTCAGTGTTTCTTCGATTGTATACTATATGCATGTACATGCAATGACTAGACTAAGTTTACTATTCTGTTAAAGGGAAGATAGGAAGTTGCTAAAGAGTATTGTGTTAATATCAATTGTTTTACGGCCTTATCAATGTTTATTGACCGACTTAATTGTATATAAGCCTTGTAATCGAGGGTAACTTATGACATTAAGTGACGCGATGAAAAGAACACGGCCAATATGAACCGGAACTTGGCGAATACGACTATTTCCGGTTGTTTAAAACCAAACGTCGATTAATAAATCAACTCATGATAAAAAGAAGGGATTAAAATGTTGAAGTTGACTCTGTTGAAGGTATCGATTCATATCCTAAACGTTAAAGGGCACCGAAACATTTTTTTTTTCAATAATCTACATAGACATATTTAAACCTAAATTTACCTAATATAAAATACTTGAACCGGTAATTAGAAAGTTAATTAATAAAAAAGTCATAATAATAATTATTTAAACCTAAATTTACCTAAATGAAATAATTACCCCGGTTATTAAAAGCAGTTAATTATAAAATTGTCATTAAGTAAGTGATTTCATATTGGCCCAGTCACTGGTTATCGGACGGCCCTATTGGCCTGCGGCTAATATGACAATCATTGGACCATTAACTGGGTAAAAATAAATTCACTAAATTAATAACATTATAATATAAAATCTCTCCTTGTGTTTTTTGCAATATTTAATCGTGCTAGAAATTCATAAACAGGAATGACTTATGTATATATTAAATTAAAATGCTTGTATCACTCGATTAAATATTCCCTGATTATTTTACAATACCATGATTGTAACTTAAACAAAGTTGATTCAAATGAACACTTTGCTTGAGATTATCACATGTCAGGTACACTATTTATTTCGTCTGATGTATGATATAGGTGTATTTAGCAAATAATGAATGAAGGTGTGAATTAGCAGCTTTATATTTATACATTGGCAGATGCGGCAGACCAGAAATGAACTTTTTCACTCAGCCACACTCAAAAAGACGGATGATGAATTGGACGAACTTATTTCCAGAATGGTTTCACTTTTAGAAAAGCTATTAGACACTAAAGCAAAAGAGTCCATCAAAAAGCTATATCAGGTAATACTTTGAATGACATTTATAATAATACAAATATAATTATGATTATTAGACAGAACTGCCATAAATACTCTGGTTATGACATATATAATTTATAATATTACTTATTATAAAAGAAAACTACGGACGCTATACATAAGCTTTAATTACTTTTAATGGCAAATCTAGGTCACGGCTTTGACTGATTTTTTAAGAATGATAATAATAAAACTATTTATCCGAGAATTAATAATACAGACATGTATCAATATTATGAAATTATTAAATTAACTATTTGCAGTTAAATGTAGTTACAGCAATTGAAACTAATTTAAATTAATCAAGTGAACTCTGGGAACACATGATCAGATTGAACTTTATTTACAAATAAACCCTAAATATTAACATAAAATAAATTAAAAGTATGTCTGTATTCGTTAAACTGTTTATGGCACTGATGACAAACTGTAAAGCCCGACACATGACAAGATATGCCCTAACTTTCCAGCCTTACATATCTTGTCGCCGCTACCAGTACCATAAAAACGAAGTCGGCGAAGAAATGCCAGTTTTAGCTCTACTGGCTAAAGGCCAGAAGTGCTTATGCGATGGCGCGTTGTCTGTCGTCTTTCGTCTGTCGTCTGTTAGCAGCACTTTCTCTGAAACCACTAGGCCAATTAAACTGAAACTTCACATGTGTGTTTCTATTGCATAGGAGACTATACCGAAGATTTTTTTTTTCGATCTGAAATTCAAGATGGCCACCGTTACTAAAAATAATCCAAAACTTAAAAAATCTTCTTCTCATGAACGGCCCAACAGATTTTCAAAATGTTTATGTAGTAATGATGACCAACTATAGTTCTGTTAGATTTGTTCAAATGGTGTCCCTAGGGTTAAAAATTACCCTGCCCCGAGAGTTCAATTAGGGGACACATGTCAATATAATATAATATTTTTATTATTTTTTTTTAATAGGAAATGATTTTGCCTATATTTTTCACTAAAGCATTGTAGGTGAAGGAGGTTAAGATTTGTAAAAATGACTGGGTTCCTATGTCTTAAGGGGTCAGTAGGGGCCCCAAAAGGGTACAAATTGGGAATTAGTAAAATTGTTTTCTTAAGAACCGGTATGTCAGATTTGTACATATTTGATATAAATTATCCCTAAGTGTAGGGGTTTGATTGCAGATAAGAATTTAGGGGCTAAATTATATAGGGGCCCTGTAAGGGGACTTAGAATTTTACATAGGGATACTGTGGGAAAACAGAAAATTCTCTTTTTTTACCATTATTTTGAAACCACTATACCAATTAAACTGAAACTTCACATGGAGACTATACAAAAGATTTATTTTTTCTATCTAAAATTCAAGATTGCCGATGTTTCTATTGCATAGTAGAATTTTAAAAAGTGCTATGGCCACTATAAGTCAGTAGAGCGTCCTCAGGCCCTCTTTTTTTTTATTAATTTCCTGCACGATACATGTAGCTCCCCTTAGAAAACACTGTACAGATTGTTCACCGTGTCCAAACGTTTCCGGGGGAGGCGGTGGAGGTAACGTTGGATGACGGCGTGGATTCGCGATCAGCGGTAAGAAAACTATCTATTTTAACTATTGTTGATAATTTTTGGAAAATCTGAGTCGAGCAAAATGATATCGTATCATTTCTGATCACTCGGCAGCAACCTGAACCTGTGCAGACTGTAGCCATGTTCTTGATCATTCGGGAAATACAAGGAATTTTCAGTGTAAACATTGGAACGAGTGTTTTAAAAGTGCAAAAACTGTCTTGTTACCGAACATAATTTGATATGTTATTTTATTTTATAAGCAACACCCTCAACATTATATTTTTACCTTATTCGGTCTTTTACTGGTGTAAAATTGATTTAGTGACGGTTTTATGATGAAAAATCAGCGTAAAGATGGAGAAGCTGGTGGAGCCGTTTCAAAGTTACGTAACGCTGGAGGATGGTGGATTTACTAAAAGCCATTTTTTTGTTGTTTTCGATACAAACACGCTTCTGCTCGATTGCCAATATAATTTAAAACTATTACAATATGTTACGACGATGAAATAGGCTCATGTGTCGTTAATGTTCAAAATAGCAAACTAGTACAGTCAAACCTGTGTAAGTGGTTACCTCTATTAAGCAGCCACTTGTCTTAAGCAGCCACATTTGCTATTTCTTATTTCTATGCTTTCAAAGTAAATTAACCTGTCTTAAAAGGTCACATTTGCTCCTTTCCATGACTGGTTACTTAAGACAGGTTTGGCTGTATAATGATTTTCTTTTATCCAATATTGGGTATATAACTATAGGAGCTATTTTTAGTAGTTAATAAGTTAGACGTTAAGGTTGAACAATCACGGCTGACCGTTGAAATTACTTTATTTCACTCTTGACATTTTCATTATTATCACTTAAACTTTTTTCCGAAATGTATGTACGTGATTAAGATACCACAGTGCAAAACTCGTTGTTTTGGAAAAGGACAAAAATCTAGTAAATGGCTGAAAGACTTAAAATCATCAATGACAACTTTAAAAACGTTTGAATCTGTGTGAAAAAAATAATAGTAACGACTACTTTGTATTTTTAAAGATGTTTTACTCATGGTTTCAAAACTTGCAAGTCAGCACTAGCTTTATAAATAGATAATAACTAATTTTATTAAATTATTGAGGTGTGTATCGCAATGCTAGGAGGTTACTCTTCATACGAGTACAGATTGATTTATGTGTAGACATGGAGATTTTGGCCTCATCTGAAAATATAACATACGAACATGTATACATTAAGGCGAAGTGTGATAAAAGGGTACAAGCGTTCCGTTTCGCACTTACTTGTTTTATGGTACAATCCTGTATCATTTTCTTCGGATACAATTTTACCTTTCGTATTAACTAATTGACTACATTGATAATTATGTAAACTGATGATCACATGTTCAACTGTCGCAGTATATTTCAAATTCTAATATATTAAAAAAATGTTCTGTGTTAATAATACATCATTCCACAATATGCTATAATGGTTGAACTATATAAGTATTTAAAACCAATACATTGACAGTTACTTACACATTTGGCAGTTGAATACACAAAAACATTGCCAGTTACTTATACATTTTGCAGTTAAACACACAAAACAATGCCAGTTATTTATACATTTGGCAGATAAACACACAAAAATATTGCCAGTTATTTATACATTTGACAGTTAAATACACTAATACATTGTTAGCTATTTATACATTTGGCAGTTAAATGCACTAATACATTCACAGTTATTTATACATTCAGCAGTTAAATACACAAAACATTGCCAGTTATTGAAATGCAGCGATATGTTACCACAAATGGATCAATAATGTCTTTATTACTGAGTGTACATCGCCAGTTTCGACACTTGATTAATTGAGGAACGAAATTCGAGTGATAATGGTGATATCTGAACAGGATATAATATACATTGATATTGTCAATCAGTTTCATTAAAATTGGAATAAGCTTATTAATCTGGTTATAAATTGCGATACCGCAAATGATCACACGGCAAATGTCTTATATACAATACTTTTTCTGTAGGACAGTTCATTTGGCGAGACCAATACAAAGAAGACAAACTTATAAAATGGAATGACTGGCACTAACTCACGTCAAAAGCCACCCGCGTAACTGATTACACTTAACTATGCTTAGAGTGTTAGTTGTGTATTATTTCATACTTATTAAAATCTATGTCTTTTATACAGCTCATAATGGCAATTGTCAGTTTGATTTTCTTTACAGTATATAAATACACCAAAGTAATATTTTTGAAATATATTTTTTTCAACAGAGTAACAACCGAAAAAATGACCGCTTGCATGAGAAACCTTAGAAAAAAGTGCTTTTAGTATATCCACAATCCTCCAGCAACTTTGAAATAGCTCCACCATCGTTACGCTGATTTTTTCACCATAAAACCGTCACTAAATCAATTTTACACCAGTAAAAGACCGAATAGAGTATAAATATAATGTTGAGGAGGGCGTTGCTTATAAAAGAAAATAATATATAAAATTATGTTCGGTAACAAGACAGTTTTCGCACTTTTAAAACACCCGTGCCAATGTTTACACAGAAAATTCCTTGTATTTCCCGAATGATAAAAAAAACGGCTACAGTCTGGACAGATTCGGTTGCTGCCGAGTGATCAGAAATGATACATCATCTTGCTCGACTCAGATTTTCCAAAAAAGTATCCACAATAGTTAAAAAAGATAGTTTTCTTACCGCTGATCGCGAATCCCACCGCCATTCAACGTTATCCCACCATCATCCAATATTACCTCCACCGTCTCCTCCAGAAACGTTTAGACACGATGTTGTTGCAAACGAAGTAGAAAATTATCATTCTCTAATTTAGATAAATGAACATCATCACACATGAATTTCAGGGTATTTGATATAACCACCATCTGAACGAATTAGCTCTGTGGCTATCCTACTATTATTCTAAGTCTTGCTCTTTCAAAAGCACTATGGTTCAATCCATTCCTGCATTGAAGCCGAGTTAGGATTTACAACCAAGCAATGAAAGTATATTTGAATCTTCGTAATACTATGCAGTGCTCCAGAGTATAATCGCACACATTGAATCTTTCGTAATGTATCAGTCATATTGATACGTAAAGTCACTGTTGCAACAAAACCCATATAATTCACCCACAATAAATAACCATTAGTTAAGTGCATTAATTTTACTGTCCCTAACACCGGATTCCATTTCATACCACTTCTACCCTGCCACAACACGCCTGTTTTTCCGCTGCTTAGAATCTAAGATGACATGAGATGATAGCCAAGCATGAGTAAAAGTGAAGAGCATATAATCCATATACGAGATATTGCATCTGAAAAAAACTTGACAAATTGTTAGTGTACTCGGGAGACTGAAAGAAAAATCCAAATGTATAAAAATAATCATAATTATTCACTTATAATGTTAAAAGTGCCTCAGTCGGTAATCCTTATGTAAGATTGAAAGGCGTTCCGACTCCCACCTACCACATCTACTTAGTTGTTTAAATAAACACTAAACATGCCTTGCAACATTTTTGTTACTATAAAACATTCTATAATGTCCTGTTCTCCAGTACGTTTACACTGAAAAACAATACTGGACATATATGTTTCCACCTAGCCTTTGACAGATAAATGTACAATAAACTCTGTAATTTGATTAAATGGTGGTGACCAGTTATGTTCATAGTTATTTACACCTCACCCATCGTTGTTCCAATTTATTCACAGTAGTATTCTTAAGTTCCTTGGTACCTGCAAAATAGAAGCACTTAATAGTATGTTAGTGGCAAGGTCGTGATCAATCATTGAAATGATTCTGGAAATAGCGATGGTTTGCTGTCTGCAAATGGGGACTGCAATTGAAACCGTGACCACTGCTGTCGAGAAATATATTCGGCAATGCCCATTATGTTTACCAGTTATGTTTACATATTATTTGCGACATTGTTTGCAAGACCAAAGGACTGACAATGGTCATTTTTAGGATTGAAACCAAAGCATTTTTACCAATATGTATAATAATCTTTTTCTTTTTCTCTCTTTTTTTCTCAACAGGATAGACCAAATGTATACACCCGGCACCACATCCGAAAACGTTATATCTTTAAAAATGGCAGATCTTAATCATGATTTATGCCAAGAAAGTAAACCTAATGGGAATAAAATCAACCGCCATAACATAATTCTGCAATTCTAGCACTATCTGTGAATAAAGAGATACGTCCATTGTCCATTAAACCAGCAAGCCTCAGGCATGAAAGAAGAGCCGTTGAAACATTCAATGAAAAATAGCCAGATTTTTAGGTACTCCTTAAACCCGGCGTCGACTGTGGCGTATGTGTTACTGCAGACCAGACGCAGCATCATAAAACGCTGGTTGAATGCTCTTGCTGTTGGAATCGCAAGAGAACAACAATATAATAACCCTTCAGAGACCGGAGTTCTTTCAGGGTAACCATTTTCTAAGTAATGTATACCCTATAGCGATATTAACTAGCATAGTCTGTCATAAGGAATTCTGACCTAAGATTTCGTCAGTATCTCTTCTAAGATTTTGCAATGAATCTCTACCCTTGGCCCCTCACGCTGTAATTGAAGCCCATCGCTTAATAACGAAGAAATACATTTATCCGGATTATCACTCAAAGAGTGTTTAAATGATCTTCTGGAACGCCGCCCCGGCTATCGAACCGTGCAGCAGTAGATAAATGGTCGGAAGCTAGGAACATGCTAATATCCTTTAAGTTGAGGTCCGAACTATGAACTAAATTAAAATGAGCTGTTATTGCCAGTGCGGTACATATGATCGTAGGAATGTGGACCTGAACATTGCTTACAAACATGAGCATAATTGCAATAAGGTCCTAACAAATTGCTGAATAATTATATTCAATGCTTCTTTAAAGGCTGTGAATATGGGCGCAATAGATCTGGGTGTAACAGCCTTATACATATGCAGCAACCAAATCTCCTGGCCAACTGTACCTCAAGGAGCCGAAGGGTCCCTAGCTTTCTGTAAACAAAAGTTTCCATCATATTTTTGCCAACATACCCCTCCTGCCCGCTCATCCCCCAGGCGTACTATCCTCGTTATTTGAGCAAACCGGCAAAACTTGATGGGTAAGGCATATACATATATAGAAATTAATACCATTAAGGTATCTTTTCACCGACTAATATCCTGTATTTTCGTGGCATTTACTTTCTGTTGCGATGTCAACTTCCCATTCATCACAGAAAAATAATAAATAGGATCTCTAGCAGATACATGTAATGGTCTTGGCAACAGATTCCCAGTCAACATAATCTCCGTTAACAATATAAGTACATACTGGCTAACATGAAACCCCAAATCCATTACATCACCAAATGGCTTAACCTTCTCCAGAATAGTGTGAACAACACCATGCCTGCTATGTGGGATCCACCACTGTTGTCTCAACCTGCCTATCCACAACCTTCTCCACCACCTTGTTAAAATAACTTCAAGGTCTTTTGTGGTTCCGTTTGAGCGACATGCAACTGCTGAGCCTGTTGTGTCGTATCTGCCGTATACCTATTAAATGCACCATACCACACATTGAAATAACAATAATTTCATAATATATACAATAATTCAGTCACAATGTTTCATTCCTTTACTAGTATTAAAATAGTTACTTCTAATTTTACCAACAAGAGACTTGTCTCTGTGTCTATTAATCAGTTATAAATAAGTGATGTATTCGGGCATCGCAAATAATCTCACAAAAGATATAGAGTTAACGCAACGCAACGTTCACAATAACACAATATATTAAGAACAAGAAAATTCATAGCCTATTTACATAGACTATGAAAAACGAGCGACAAGATGAATGCCTCGATAATACACTTCGATTAAAATTAGTTCGATGATAAACGCGATTTTCCGCGACTTTATTACATACTACGCTCCATTAAAAGCAATGTTGTGCAGAATGAGACATAAAATATCAAAAGTAATGACTTAAACACGAACGTCGTTGTTTTATTTTTTAAAAAAGTTACTAGCATCCGACAGATACATAAATAATGAGAAACTACGTTTGAAACTATCAGGAAGCAGTTTTTTGGTAGATATGAAATGAGCAGCAGATAATCAACCTATGATACTAAAAAGATGCTAGAAAGTTTGGCGCCTCAAAAGTCAGTTTCCACAATAATATTCCTATGTAGAAATAAATGTCACATTATACAGGGTCCCAATATACCTCAGCCCCTTGACTTGCAGAATCTCCAATCACTTGCTGATGCTAGGATAACTTATATCATATATGGACAAGTTTGACAGAAGGGTTATTGAGACGAAGAGAGGAAAATTGTCACGACTAGATGATGCTTCAGGACTGAAATTGAATTAAAAAAATCCGTTTCCCATAGTATTCCTATGTTAAACTCAAAGCATCCCTTACAGGACCTCTATACACACAAACCCCTTGATTTGTATAAACTTTAAACCACCCCTACGCATAGGGACAACTAAATAAAATATTAACAAATTTGGCTGACCTGTTTTTGACAACTTTTAGTCATATAACCATCTTGAGATATAAAAATCACTTATGCAATAGAAACATCCATGTGAAGTTTTAAATTTTAATTGGCCTAGTGATTTCAGAGGATGTGCTGCTAATAAAAGGACGACAGACGAAGAACAACGCGTCATCGCGTAAGCCCTTTAGTCAGTAGCGCTAAAATGATACTCTCCAATGTTATGAAAACATATTTTTTTTTTTTTAAAAATACACCTACAGTCATATAATACAAACATAAGCAAAACATTTATATTATCATAAATGGGTGCTGGTCACAAAATGTTTTTAGGACCTCCGGACATTGTTTTTTCTGTTATTAATTTGTTTTTGGATAATTAAAATGTCACAGCGTCAACCTGACCTGTTAGGAGACAACTATTATATGTCAGCGGTCTGGTTAGCTCAGTCGGTAGAGCATTTGCCAAGTGTAAGCAAAAGGTTCCAGGTTCGAGTCACAGACTGGTTGCATATATTTCTTGTGTCGATAGCCAGTATGTATTTTAATGGGGTTTAACGCCAATTTCAAACATACTTAGAATACCTAGTAATGAATCTCAGTAGAGCCACCTTCCTTCTTTAAGTAACCTCCTAATTTTCTCACAAAATGTATTTGGTCCACTGGAGCGGGTATGTAACCTAACAATTTAATCGGTGAGAAGTGGTCATTTGTCAACACCACCTTAGACAACTCTGCCACCCATGACCCATTTGTGTAATTCTAAACATCAGACATTCATGCTGTATTCAAGCATAAGTAGAGTTTTTGTGGTTTAAATGTTAAACAATGACTTATTAAATGTATTTCTCTTGACAAGATCAATCAAATGGTGGAAACTCAGGGTCACTTGACTAGAAAAACAATTTAAGAGAAGTATTTGGACATGTCAGTAATGTGGACCTCCATCTCCCATGTACCAAGGAATACTATAATATTGTCACCATAAAAGCACGAGTGCACACATGTACCATTCCATTTACTTAAATTCCAAAATTAGCAGATAGCGTATCCAAATAGTCAAACCTGTGTAGGCGACCACCATTATTAAGCAGCCACCTGTCATAAGCAATCATATTTTCTATTTCCCGTTTTATGTTTGAGAGTTAATTAACCTGTATTAAGCAACAACCTCTACATGGTCACCTTTGCTCCTTCCCTTGACTGGCTACTTAACACAGGTTTGAATGAATGAAATACAGTCTAGACATAAGTTCCCTTCAAGTTCTTGACCAGACTCTCCTACAATCTAGTTTTAATACTAAACAGGAACAAATAAAATAAACAGAAATATAGCCCCAGCTGGGATTCGAATCCATAACTAATTACTTTGTATGTTAATCACTCAACCTTTGTAACACTAGCTTTTTAAAGAGAACATTGTAAACTGCAATCCAGGAAAAATGAATATACACCCATTTTTTTAATGTATAGCAGTCAGGAAAAGTAAGCACAAAAGACACTGATGACTCATAAAACTTAAATTATTAAAAGTAAAATTGAAAATGTGAGCAGCTCAACAAAAATGTCTGTAATACTAATAACTACAAGCAATAAAAAAAAACCATTTCGTCCATGCAGCAATAACCGTCATTTAAACACATACATACATACATATATGTATAAATTATTAATTGTTAATAGAGAATAATGTCATTAAAACAACTTACCATATTGAAGCCATCTCTTTCCATGCTGCTTGCAAATAGTGGGATTTGAACCCAGAATTTCTACAAAAGTGTAGATGTGTTTGCCAGTTACACCACAAAAGCATATCATGTTGTACTAAGATAATGGATTTCAATATTTACTTAATCAAATTATGTAAATTGAAAGTTAATAGTATTTAAACTAGTCCCATTTTTTATTTATAAAATACACCATTGTAACAAACACTCACATCAGTACATGTTTTCTAATAATGCAATAACACACAGCTGATGGTTTAAATGTTTAATTTGAAACCAATATGTATATTTCGATTAAAGACTAGCTTTCAGTTTGATAAGTCTTTTTTTCATGGTGATTGAGCTGTGGCCATGGCATTTGACCACAAAAACAACAAGTTTCTAGTTGTTGTCACTTGTTGCCAGAAGTGAAACATTCGTTTGAAGTTAAACTGTTTTGAAGTTGCTAACCTAAGTTGCAGTTTTGATGGAGATATTTGTGGTCATGTTAATTATTTGCTGCTAATTAGAGCAGTTAATTGTAATTTTTAACAAAAACTTGTTTGTCACAGTCACAATTATTTAAGTGATCATGTCAAAGATTACCCCTTAATTAATTAAATTGATGCATATTGGCTTAAAATCTTTGATGGTAATTACTTTAAATGATTAATTTGCAGTTTGATAGGTTTCAACACAATTTTAATTTAATTCTTGTTTGTATTATTTCAAACTGTTGCATCTTTGGGTATATAATACGATGTCTTTTGGAATCAAGACCGCAGTGTGGTCTAGTGGTAGAGCGTCCTACTCGCGTGCGGAAGGTCGTGGGTTTGATCCCCGACCGGGTCATACCAAAGACTTTAAAAATGATACTAGAAGCTTCCTCGCTTGACGCTCAGCAGTTTAGGGGACAGTTCTAGGTCTGGTCGGCCCGGTGTCAGTATAATGTGACTGGGTGGGGTAAAAAGCGACGCTAAACACCATACAACAACTTTTGGAATCAACATTACTACTGTTTCAAAATGGAATTCATTACTGTTAATAAAGGCTCTCGTAAACTTCTTTATGAAGGTTATGCTTACACTAAGAAAAGTCAAAATAAATCTTCTATCCGTTGAGAATGCTCCAAGAGAATCGCTTTGAACTGCAAAGGTGCTCTGACTACTAATTTGCTTGTAAGTACATTATTAATTTTATTTTTATTTAATACCGATAAACAATATACATGTAATCAAATTGATGATCAATATTTCCCAAAATGATTTCATATGAACTCATTTTTACATTGAATTCAGAAGCTTAGCTATTTAATTTTAGATTATTTCGAAAACATTGCTTTATTGATTTTTTCTTGTGTATTTTTGTATTTCTAAGTTACTGTTGGCCAGTCTACCACAGAGTCCAAATACATAATATTTGATTACTTTTCAATTTCTAGCCTTCTGATGTTAAATCTACCACAGAGCGCTGGTCATGCTCCTGACCACTTCGCCATACAAGCACTGTAGGTCCGATCTGAGATCAAGGCGAGATGCAGAGGCCTTATCGTGGTAAACCCGACCAGATAGTCACAGATAAACTATCTATTCAGCCTACAGTGGTGAGTAAAATAATTAAAGCCAACATTAATTTTATGCTTCAATATGTAGTAGTATTAGAAGATGAAGTTCACATACTCTTGAAATTGAGACCGGGCGATATATAATGGTATTAATCGTGCTAATATATTATGTTAACTTTGTAACCAGAATGTCATTGAGTCTAAGAATGAAAAAAAATGTTAAAAATTTCCAAAATTATTGAAGAAGCTCAATTATTAAAAAAAAAATACCCATGAAAATATAATGTTTCGCAAAATTAATTTGCATGTGATGTTATGCTATTTGTTTAATGTTTTCTAAATATGCTCATTACAATTGTAATGTATTTGCTATATTTCTTTGTAAACTTTGTAAATGGCCAAAGGCAAAATTTGCAGATTGCTGAATAAACTTGAATTGAATTGAGTGTGCAAGTGTTTTTTCAAAATTAGAAAAGTAAAACGAGGTTTAACGCCAGTAGATGTAACGTTCAAATTGAACAATATATACAGGATGCTTGTTTAGTTTTGAGTATAATTACATGTGAAATAGTATTATTATATATTTGTATAAAGGTTGTTGTAGCTGCCAGGCCAATCAAGCTGCTGAAACAAACAGTAAGACGTGCTAAGTGGTACGAACACCCAAGAACCCGCCCACAATCAGACATTCCCGTCCCATTCCCTGATAAGTTTGCTACCAACGTCATTCACAATGAATCACCAGTGAGCCGTATACTCATCCTAGCCAGTGATGATGGTCTTCGTCTCGTAGAGAGCGCATCTAGCTGGTTCATGGACGGTACCCACTCGACAGCCCACTCTCAGTTCCAGCAACTGTTCGTGATCCATGTGCCACTCGGTGACACTTGTGCCTCAGCTGTGTGTGCACTCATACCCTCCAAGCATCAGACTGTCTATGAAGATATGCTGACTGCCGTACTCGATGTCTGTCTGCAGCGAGGTATCCAACCAAACACAGAGCGCATCCTGGTAAACTACGAAATAGCAATACACAATGCTGTAAGAACTGTCTTGACCAATGCCATTCATATCTAGGTACACTTAATAACGCTTACACTTACTAAGCTGACTTTATATGTCTAAAAATATTGGTACAGATAATATTAATATATTGTTATTTAGCAAAAGTTCTTCTAAATTATTTGCTATGCTATGTTTCTAATATGTGAAACGGACATATGAGGTTCCGGCGCTCAGTACCACGATTCCCCCCACTAGTTTGGAATGTTCACAGTGCTACCATTGAGGATAACGACAGAACCAATAACCAGAGCGAGTCCTGGAACAGTGCATTCAAACACCTCTTGTGAGACATACCAATCCTTCTCTGTGGACTGTGGTGAAGTGTGTTGGAAAAGATGCATCAATGGTGGCAGCTGACATGCTTTGATGTGAACGTGGTTAACCGCCGGCAGAAACGTGTAAAGAAGGCCACGAAGGCGCACCAGTAGAGGTTGAAATCGCTATGTGTGCAATATGTGAGTTGAGCCAAGTCCCTTTAGTGCTTTCTCTGTGCCATTGGAAATGTTATAAGAATTAAATAAATGCAGCGTTTTCAGTGCAAAGTGTTAGTGTTGTTAAAATTTGTGAAATGAAAGAAAATGTGCTAAAATTTAAGATAAATAAATGTGCTAAAATCGGAGATATATTTAATCGAAGTTAGAATGTGCTGGAGTAGTTTTTCTTTCATTTGTTTTTTCATGATGTGCTACAAGCATTATATCATAAAATTATATCTATATTATGTTAATAATTTGAATGATTAGATTAGACGAATTAAAATAATAAAATTGCTCATTTTTTTATTTGTCTTTTATTTGGCTAATTTTAGCACATGAAGAAATTTAGAAATAACCCTCTTATTATATTGATTACCAAACACAATTATTCACAAATGTCACCCATCATGGGGATTTTGACTACCCTATCATTTTTGCCATTTTGACCACCCTTGCCATTATGTTGAGGGGATTTTGACTACCATGTCATTTTTGAGCCATTAGGATTTTGACCATGGGCAATATGAAGTACACTCAAAATAAACATCACAGAAAAACGACAATAGCTTTACAAACCCAGATCCCCCTGCAAAAGTGGAATAAGTATGCAAAATATATGCTAAGAAACGGCATCAAAAGAATAAAGGCGGTGGACAGTATCTTCAAAAAAATGAATTTTAAGAAAATGTTGACCATAAACATGCTCAATAATGAAGAAAGAAAAACAAAATCACAAGGAATAAAAATGTCTATGTAGACGAACAGCTCTTGAAAGATTATTGTTTTGGTTTTTTATAATTCATGCCAACATTTAATAAAAGCTCTTATATGTATATATTCCTTCATGAAAGTGTGCAAACACAGACTGACATGCACAGTCGCAAACCAAGAATAACATAAATAATTGTTACCTTGACATTAACCCCCATGTATACAGCGCATGATACTTGAAAGGACATCGAGCTATGAAATCAGATAGGGACTTCAAAGAACGCAAGAAAGATACATTGTACAAAATACACATGCACAGTGTGATTCCCGTTAAAGAATAACAACATAATCAAAGGATAATCCTTTCACGCAACACATCAAAAATGAAAACTATCAGTTGACTCAACATTCGTTGTTTACATAGTCAATGAATTTCACCTATGGTCTTTTTTCAGCTCGTTGTAAACTACAATTCAACTAAACAAAATGTACAGTAGATAAAAAGAAAAAGAAAAAAAGTAAACAAACGTTATCGCATGTCGTTACACTTTAGAAAGCTTTGCACATCGCAAAACAATAGTCCATTTAAGTTTTGATTGTTATTAATCATTATTATGCAACTTGGCTAATCAATAATAAAACCTACTTTCCCTCGTAATGTAATGCAGGTTAACGTTCTCAGAAACGGGATGCATTAGAACAACATATACGAACGATACACACTATTTATTTTATGTTACTTGAAATAGGTTACTGTTCCCTCAAACTTCAAAAGGGATGCATACAAGTTACCTATACATAAAATTTGTTTAAATGTTACTTTAAACAGGTGGCCGTTCCCACAAAAGGGATGCAGGTTACCGTTCTCACAAAAGATACCGGTTATCGTTCCCACAAAAGGGTTGCATTAGAGCAACCTATGGCACAATATTCATTTTATGTTACTTTAAACAGGTTACCGTTCCCACAAAAGGCATGCATTAGAGTAATATATACACACTATTGAACTTATGTTACCTTAAAAAGGTAACCGTTCGCACAAAAGGGATGCAGGTTACTGTTCCCACAAAAGAGATGCACTAGAGCAACATATACACAAGTTACTTTAAACAGGTGACCGTTCCCAAAAGGGATGCTGGTTACCGTTCTCTCAAAAGAGAATCAGGTTATCGTTTCCACAAAAGGGATGCATTAAAACAACATATACACAGTATTTATTTTATATGTTACTTTAAACAGGTTACCGTTCCCGCAAAAGGGATGCATTAGATCAATCTATACACAATTATTTATTTTATGTTACTTTAAGAAGGTAACCGATCCCACAAAAAGAATGCAGGTTACCGTTCCCACAAAAGGGATGCAGTTTACCGTTCCCACAATAGGGATGCATTAGAGCAACCTATACACAATCTTTATTTTATATGTTACTATATACAGGTGGCCGTTCCCACGAAAGGGATACAGACGACCATATCCACAAATTGGATGCATTAGAGCAACCTATTCACAATATTTATGCTACTTTAACAGGTTACCGTTCCCACAAAATGGGATGCAATATTAAGTGTATATGTTCATATTATTATTAAAATTATTTCCCTGCCACAACTATTTGGCAGTATAGAAACAACTTCAAGAGCCATTACTATGTGTTCTTGAGTCACACGCTTTCAAAATTGTGGGAAATTTAGCTTTCGCCTAGACGTATTTACAAGTGAACAAATATATAACTAGAAATGCGTCCATGGGACACGGAACTCCCCGCTTTGTATCTACATTGTAGATGGCAGCTATCGAAAATTTTAGCAAGTTGACTATCGCAAGAGGTCAGAAACCGTCAGCCAATCAGAGTCCTGGGTCCGAGGTTATAAATATTTTTTCCATGCTCAACTCAAAGATGACTCAGCTCATTATTACAATATAAATGTAAATATCTATAATTTTCTACCTCTAATAGTTTAGTTTAAACATATTTTATTTCAATATGAAATCGGGTTGGGCCACAAGTTCTTTCAACATTAGGTTCGGCCCGTCCCCTACATTGTTTTACAATGTTTACATTAAATATCAAAATGACATATTTTAACTTTTTTTCTTAAAGCAACACATTAATTGAGTTATGAGCACATTTCCCATACAAACATATGCTCAATTAGCTGTATATGAGCATATAAACACAATCCGGAACAAAATGATGCCCAAATTATAATGCGTGAATAACACTTTATAAAACAAGCGTGTAACTCACCCGAGTCAAAAAAAATTGTCAAAATGACTTTCAAGGCAGGTAAAGTACACTACGCACTAAAACGTGAAGTTTTTTAATTCGACTCGCATAATTCAATTTGAAGCCAAGTTGGAATCCTCGGCAATTTAAAAATAATTTATAAAGCGTTTGTCACGCTTTATAATTTGGACATCTTTTTTATAATTCTAAAGCGTTCTGGATAGTGTTTGTTAGCACATATACAGCTCACTGACCATATATTTATGTATGGAAAATGTGCTCACAACTCAATTGAAAAACTTTTTAAAAAATTTTAAACGTGGATGTGTTGTTTTAACCAATATTATGAGAATAGAAAAAGGTAGGAAAGGAAAGAAAGTAATAAATAGTGAGACAAACACACATCATTTCTTCATTATGTCGTCCATACGCATGCGTCCTGTGTCCACATATCGGTAGCACCCCAGTGAGAAAATCAGATTAGTAAATACCTCAAATCTGCAAATACTTTAAAATTCGAGACCTAGTCAACTGTTTGTGCTTTAAATTGGGTTTGTATGTGACTCATAGAAATTGTGTTTTGAGTACGAATTTGATTTGAGCATGAAAAGTATTTTATAACCTCGGGGCCAGATCACCTAATCAATAAGCGCCATTTCCATCCATTGTCGAACTTGACCTGGGTCTTGTTGATATAAAGCCAAATATAATTTTGCGTCAAAATCGGTCCATAAATAAAGACTTTGGTGGTCGGAAACTATCAGCCAATCAGTGCCCAGAACACCTAACTAATATGCAGGGATTTTGACGGAAATCGAGCTGTAGTTTATCACCATACATCTTTCTACCAAATATGAATTAAATCCATCTAATCCTTCAAGAGATATCGAGCGGAAACCAAGTTCCTTGACATTTGTCCTAAAAGGAGCATAACTCCATCAAAAATCATCAGACCGGCACGAAATACACGAAATGTACGAACTTGATCTGTATTACCTGAATGTGAAGTCACACACCAAATTTGGTTTAAATATGTTCATTAAAACTAAATATATAAGTCGGAAACCATTTTCGTACGTAAGCGCGATACTATATGCTCCCCATTGAAAATGGCGGGGGCATAATAAAAGTAGTAACATTACGACACAAAATTGCATCAATAACACCTCTACAAACTTATATTAACACTTTTACACACTGAGTGAAGTTATTCGCAATATAATTAAACCTGGTCCTCCGTTATTACTAACTAAATTTTCATTTAATTTAGAATTAAACGGAGCCATAAATTCCATGTCTCCACCAGATGTGCTTATCCCAAATAAAAAAAAGGAAGTGGAGTAGTGTATAGTTTCTAAATTAGTAATGAATAGTTTCTTTAATAAATAGATTTAATCTTTAAACGATCAAATCTTATTAATTATGAATGAATGAATGGTGTTTTACGGCACGTCGACACATAAAT
Organism: Panopea generosa; assembly: GCA_029582155.1. Lineage (NCBI taxonomy): Eukaryota > Metazoa > Mollusca > Bivalvia > Adapedonta > Hiatellidae > Panopea > Panopea generosa. The sequence goes on from CM055905.1 coordinate 52,930,175, forward strand.
AGGTCATTTTGTGCGCGCAAAGATTAATGAATGTGATGACAAAAATAATTATATTAAATAAATATGGTTAAAATTTATTAAAACTATTTACAAATAATAAATGAAATTATTTACAAATAAATAAATAAATAAATAAATAAATGAAAACATCAATTAAATACAGGGAAATCAACGATATACTAAATCATTTAACCCGTCAACGGGTTTTAAACTAAAAATGTTTAATCAGTTTAACCTCTTTTAAAAAGGCAAATATACTGGTTACATTAACTTTATCAAAAAGCTCTTTCATACTATCAACCCTGTAGTACTTCGCTCTCATTGGAGCACAGTCAACACAGTCGATAAGTATATGCTTAATAGTAAGCGGTGCAAAACAGGGCACACACTCTGGGACAGCTTCACGCTTTAAAAGATATGGATGGGTACAGCGGGTATGCCCTATTCTGCACCGAGCTAAAATAACTTCTTCTCGACGAATAATCCTATTGCTAGGATGCCATTCGCCAAGTTTTGGTTTGATATAATGTAACTTATTATATATGGCAAGATCCCAAGAGGACTGCCATGAACTAAAAATATACTTATTAATATTAGATTTAAAATCTGTAAAAGGTAGTTTAAAAAATGAAATATTCAAGCTTAAGGCCGCTTTCGCAGCCTTATCAGCTTTATCATTTCCACTTATTCCTGTATGACCAGGAAGCCAGCAGAGAACAATAGTATTTTCTTTACATAGTGCATTGTATTTATTTAAAAGTTGAAGAACAAGAGGATTATCATCTTTCATGCCGTCTATAGCTTGAAGAGATGAAAGTGAATCAGAAAATATTATAAACTGTTTTTTATCAGATTCATTAATGTAGTTAAATGCCAAATGCTTTAAGTTCAGCTGAAAAGATGGAGGCTCCGTTTGGTAAACGGCTCTTTGAGATGTGCTGTCCCGTAACAGCAGCTGCAGCCACGGTATCTCCATCTTTAGAACCATCTGTATATATTTGACAATAATGATTGTAAGACGATTTGACTTCATTAAACTTACTTTGGAAGATAGTGGAGTCTGTTTCAGATTTTTTGTCTTTACAAAGTTCAAAAATGATTTTTGGCTTTTCCAAAGTCCATGGTGGTATTTGTGAGACTTTGTACTTAGCAATTAAATTAAGATCAATATTGGCTTCGGTGAGTTTTGGTTTGATCCGGAGACCAAAAGTTCGAATAGCTTTAGGTTTTTTATCAAATAGAGTTTCATAATAGGGGTCAAAAGTAATATTAAAAGCAGGATTAGATGGATTTGAATGAAGTTTAATGGCATATTGAAGAGCCAGTTTGTCACGTCTTAAATACAATGATGGTTCATTTGCCTCTACATAAACACTGTCGGCTGGGGACGTACGAAAGGCACCAAGGGCGAGTCGTAGTCCTTGGTTGTGTATAGGATCAAGCATCGCTAAGTAAGACTTGCGAGCTGATCCATATACAATAGAGCCGTAGTCCAATTTTGATCTGATTAGAGATCTGTAAAGTCTAAGTAAAACTTTACGATCTGCACCCCAATTAGTATTGGCAACAACTTTTAATAAATTTAGTGCTTTATTACACTTTGTCTTAAGATATTTAAGATGAGGAATAAAAGTAAGTTTACGGTCAAAAATAAGACCTAAAAATTTTGTTTTCTCAACAACAGGTATAGGTGTCCCATCTAACGTTAGATTGGGATCATCGTGATGTTTACGTAGTTGACAAAAATGCATACAATTTGTTTTAGACTTAGAAAATTTAAAACCGTTTTCATCAGACCAAGTCTGAAGTTTATTAAGGCATTGCTGTAGTTGCCTTTCAATAGTTTTCATATTTTTTGAACGGTAACAAATTACAAAATCGTCAACATATAAAGAGCAATCCACACCAGGATTAATACTCTTAACAATATTATTAATTTTAATATTAAAAAGTGTGACAGACAGAATACTGCCTTGTGGGACGCCCATCTCCTGTTTGTGAACATCAGAGAGGGTTGTTCCCATTCGAACTTGAAACTGTCTATCATCTAAAAAGTTTAAAATAAATGTAGCTAAACGGCCACGAAGGCCCATATTATGAAGATCTTTCATAATGCCATACTTCCACGTGGTGTCGTAGGCTTTCTCCAAGTCAAAAAATACAGCGACTAAATGTTCTTTCTTTATGAAAGCCTCCCTAACAAACGATTCAAATCTAACTAAATGGTCTGTAGTGCCCCTTTGGCGTCGGAATCCACTTTGATACTTAGTAATTAAGTTGTTGGATTCCAAGAACCAAACGAGGCGACCATTAATCATACGTTCCATGGTTTTACAAACACAACTTTTCAAAGCAATTGGACGGTAATTAACTGGATCCGTGTTATCTTTCCCAGGTTTGGGTACCGGAATAACGATAGCTTCCTCCAAGACTCGGGGAAGTTTCCAGTCATCCAAACAGAGTTAAATATATCAAGTAGAATTAATAAGGACGATTCGGGTAAATGTTTTAAAAGTTGATAATGGATATCGTCAGGACCAGCTGATGTATCATGTGCCTTCTTTAAGGAATTTTTCAATTCACTCAAAGAGAACTTCTTATTATATTTTTCTGAATTATTTGATTTAAAGTTTAGTTTCTGTTTTTCAGTCTGATGTTTATGTTTTAAAAATGTTGGATTGCAATTAGTGGTAGATGAACTTTTTGAAAAAGTATCTGCCAAAGTATTAACGATGTCTTTGGCAGATGTGGCAGTATGATTTTCAGTTTTTAAATGGTTAACGCAACCTGGAGTACCCTTACCGTTGATTTTTCGGACCATGTCCCACGCCTTCTTAAGGGAAGTACGAGAATTAAGCCTAGAGACGTAATCTCCCCAGGACTTTCTCTTACTCTCCTTAAGAGTACGTCTTGCTTTTGCACGAAACACTTTAAAATTGTCTAAATTTTGTTGTGTAGGTCGTAAATTAAATTGACTTAAAGCTTTTTTACGATCCTTGACTGCATTCTTGCAGTCAGCATCATACCATGGTTTTTGAGAGCGTTTTGGACTTGTCGAGGTTTTTGGGATAGATTTTTCTGCTATACTGTATAATATTGATGAAAACTGACCAGCAGGATCATCCATATTGTTAAATAAATCAGGCTTTAACTGTTCTTCGCAGAGAGATTGAAACATAGGCCAATCTGCTTTGCGAAGTTTCCATCGTTGATTTCTATCGAGAAGTGGAGGTCCGATATTTGTAAGAAATATTGGATAATGGTCACTCCCGCAGAGGTCGTCACCAACACTCCATGAAAAGTCTAACAAAAGTGATGGCTCACAAACTGATAAATCGATGGAAGTTTTCGATCCTGAAGCAGGATGTAAATATGTATGAGATCTATTATCATTATAAAGACATAGGTTATTTTGATTTAAAAAAGATTCAACTTTATTACCTTTATCATTAATGTCTTTACAACCCCATATGTAATTGTGGGCATTAAAATCCCCCAAAAGCATAAAAGGTGATGGCAATTGTGCAATGAGTTGATCGAGATCCTTGGGATCAAGGGTTGCACTTGGTGGTAAATATAAAGAGCAAATTGTAATAACTCTATGCATTGTAACACTAACTGCAACTGCTTGCAGATTAGTGTCCAATGCAAGAGTGCTGTGCGGGACGCTTCTATTGACAAGAATAGACACGCCACCAGTTGCTTTTTCACCTGTATCACAGATTGTATTATATAAAGAATACTGTTTAAAAGTAGTTTTATCATTTGACTTCAAAAAAGTTTCTTGAAGACAAAATGCAATAGGGTTATGTTCATTTAAAAGTAAACTAATCTCATCATAATTTGGTTTTAAACCTCGACAATTCCATTGTATTATTTTATTTGAATTTGAATCGTTCATTTAGGTGGAATAATAGGTGCCAAAGGGGCTTTAGTTTTTACGACCTTGGTAGAATCCGATGGTGCTTAATCGGTCTCCATATCAAGGTGTGAAAATTTGTTGTGCAACCGCCATCTGGCTCTTCGGGTTGCCTCCCCGTGACACACAATTTGGCAGAGGCCAGATTTATTTTTCCAGCCCTACGTGGCGAAACCGAACTCTTGGTATAACCAGAGCTCGATGGTTTTGGGGAGTTCGGGACATTCCCCGAGTTCTCCGGTTTTGAAGAACTCGGAACTTTCCCCGAGTTCGTAGATTTCTGATCAGAAACAGATTTAATATTTTTCTTATTGTTTTTAAGATAGGTTTTGGTTGTATAAGAGGTTTTAATACCAATGTAGAGGTCTGAGTCTCAGATGAGATCTTGGAATTACCAGGCATAGAATTAGTATATGGCATTGGTTTATCATTTAGCCAGGTGATATCAGTTTGTATCTCAATACACCTTGTTACTTTTTTCTCTACATTTCTACTCACTTCAGCACATGATTTGCCTGAAGGAGCAGATGGAGATTGTATGGTCACAAGGCGTCTTGCTTCTGGAAATGATATTTTTTTCTCCAGCTTAATCCGTTGGACCTCGTGTTCAATTTTCCATTTTGGACATTCTCTAGAGAAAGCCCCGTGGTTCCCGTTGCAATTAACGCAACAGGCGGGTTTAGTGCACGACGAGAAGTCTGTGTGTCCCGCTTCACCGCATCGGGCACACACCGCGTCTCGTCTACATCTCTCTCGATGATGTCCAAACTGTTGACAGTTAAAACAACGAAGAGGATTTGGAATGTACATGTCAACAGGTAAAGACAGATAACCGATCTTTATAGTTTTGGGAAGAACTGGGTTGTTAAATGTCAGTATAAATGTGTTGGTAGGTTTAACAATGCCATTTTTCTTAGTAGTGATCCTGGTAACCTCTGAAACTCCCTGCGATTTCAGATTTACACTCATTTCCTCAGCAATACACTGTTCCAGTTCCCTGGAACGAATGATGCCTTTGGAGGTATTGAGTGTAACATGAGGACGGACCTCTACCGGTATATCCACAAATCGTTTAACTGATAGTAAATTGTCCGAGTGTGATTTTTTTAAGCATTCAATGAGGATTTTATCTGATTTTATTTTCTTCACCTCCCGCGGCTCACCGGCAAAACCAAGTATTGCCTTGTGAATCGCAAAAGGTGAAAGTTTTGTTACTGGTCTATTAGCATCAGTTGAAGTAATGGTCAAGAATCGAGGCCAGTTCACGGTATGTATATCATCATCTGATTCAGTCCTAACAGAATCGTGTCGAGCACGCTTGTGTAAAGACTGAGCAGGTATAGGTCGGTTAGTATTGTTTTGGTGTGTTTGTTTTGAAGCCATAATGAGTTTGTGTTTGGTTCGTTGTCCACGTTTCTCACCCGCCTCGGAGCCCAACAAGGGGACACATGCTGTGGATATCCGACAGACATGATGCCAAGAATACGTGAACAATATACTCCAGCAAAGTTATACATCAGATCCCGCATACCACCTGATGGATGTAAATTCAAGTCCCGACAAGACAAGAACCGCACCAACATCCATCTAAAATGGCATACGTATAACCATATAGCATTTCACTTTACAAGATTAGCCCATAAGCCATGATAGTTTTCAAGGATTTGAGAGTAAGATTACTAATATATATATTCATAGAAAATAAATAAAGACAAGTAAATGAGAATGGAACAAATCAATGGGGATGAAATAATGGAGAAAGGATGATACATGATAAAATATAATCCAAGAAAAATATCATGACAGACCGATTGATCAAGACCGGGCCCATCCGACCTCCCGTCTTGACTTGAAATCCGGACCAAAGTGATGTGTTGCGTCGCAGACTCCTGCGACGCTCAACCACCAGGACTCCTTCGTCCAACCGCACGGGTCGCCACCCACGGTCAACAGGTGGGTTCCTTTTCGGGGAGGATCTTACCCCTCTGCTTGGAACGAGCAGTCGGTAAATTCTAATCCCTACCGACAGGGGGCTATTAATTATGACTACCAAGTTAAAATAATCATTGCAATTACCTTTATTATTTCATACATTATTGTCTGCATTGCCACACACGCATTCAGACACAACAGTCAGGTTACAATAACTGGGGAAAAAATGGCCGACTCAACGTTGCAAAACAACACATAGTGTTAGTTAATTATATTGTATTCTATACCTGTAAGTGTATAGCCAATCACCTATTCCAGACGCTAACTACGTGATCATACAATATGTAGAAGTTTATTGGATCCAATAAATTTTATATTGTACAGTTCAAAAAATCAAGATGGCAATTAAAATAATTTCAACCATAGCAACAAACAACCAACAAAATGTTCCGAATGACGATCGAGATAATTTGAATAGTTATCACTGAAACTTCTTTCGTCTGTCTCACGGCATATTTATTTGAAAGGATCTTCATTTTTCTTTAAATTCTTTCAGATTGAGGTATAGAATAAAAAATAATAAAAAAATAATTTTGCAGTGTTTTGTGCAATATGGGGATATATTGTACGCGTACGTACTGCGTCTCGTCCAATATGGTTTTCACCACAATACGTACTCGTACAATATATTCTCATATTGTACAAAACACTGTAAAATAACCTTATATTATTTTAAGTTTGGCATTGTTTGGCCAGGTCTCAATATGTCGGAATGCCGTCATCAACAAATGGGCAGCCCTAAAATAACCTTTATGAGGCAAATATTTCACACAAAATACAACCTTATTCATGGGGCATATAGTTCACACAAAACATAATCCCCTTCATGGGGCAAATAGTTCACACAAAACACAATCCCCTTCATGGGTCAAATATTTCAGCATTAGCAGTAATGATCTTTCCAGTTTCATTTAAAATGAATGAAACCAACCCTGGGTGACAGTGAAAAAACTGTTAAAAGTAACTCTCACAAAGTTTCCAACCAGATTGAGCCGTGACGTTGTAGAGTATGTTAAAGTCGTGTTTCTGGGTATATAACCGTTGTGTTCCAAGTCCGAAATGGTACATGTCCAGAGTAATGAAACCTGTAACATCCATATAACAAATTAGTATCTCTTCTAAAGTATACTAATTAACATAATCAAATTTGCCAGAGGTTAAAATATAAAATATCAACAGCGTGTATTGCGTGTTCAAATTCCAAAACTTTTTAATACGGCTTGCTTCAGTATGCTTGAAAAAAGTGTTATTCACTTTTATCCTTTATGTCAATGGAAAAAGGTTTAGATATAGAATAAAAAGTGGCATTTGATTGAAAAGTCTTTACCATGTGTCGACAGGGAAACAAATTGATTTTTTTGCCTGCACATAGTGTTTTACGTTACCTGCAATTCCACATTTTTAAAAGGTACATTGTTTTACCTCTCCCATTAGGATCGCGATGTAAAGCAAATCATACTTTCAAAGTGTGTGCAAAAACGAGTACCTATCAGCTAGTTACAGCTGCTTTTATTTTGAAAATTCACCTGTTCTTCATTAGATTGCCTGAACAAAGAAGTTTATATATTTTTACAGAAGGACAAATACAGGTTAATATGTTAATGCGAATGTATACGTTTAAACGGATTTTCTAACTTGTAAAATATGAAGGAGATAACTACAAACTTATGTAAACCGTTTTATCTACTATTCATATTATGGGAAACCTTTAAACATTATATAATATAGTGAGATACATAGAACATGGTATTACGAAAGTATCGTCACAAGCAGTATCATACATGTAAGGGCACAAAATAGCCCACCGCAAACCAATTGTCCGAAACTGCAAATATTGTTATTCGAGTTAATATATATGCGGTATCATATTTTTTAGCTGCGGGATAAAACCTTTTCGACGACACCAATAAACGAACTTGAAGTGCACGTAGCTGCACTAAATGTTTTAAGTGAAGAGGAAAATGAAGTTAACTCGGTGGTGGGACAAACATCACCAAATACAACAAATCAGATTAGAGAAACTCACGTTATGGTCAAACACATGTATGAAGTAAGTAACATTTTGGATGTTAAACATAACAAATACTGCAGTTTATTCAGATTGGTGAATCATTTTGAACTAGAAATTAATACTCGAGTGCATATTATGTTTAGAAAAATGTTGATATAAAAATTATGAAATTGCATAAAGCTAACAACGTTGTAACATTTAGGTTACTGAATCTAGTGCAAACCACCACGGTTACATAGAATATATTTCTTTAAACTTATGTTTCTTATAGATACTTCTGCGAATACCGAGTGTGTTGATGAAGTATAAGCCTGTTCTCTGTTTTTTTAGGGTTTTTGTTTATGAAGATTTTTTCTTTTTCACAATCAAAATAAAGAGCAAACTTTCCTTGTTAATAAAAAAATATTTTTTTGAATGTTAGTACAAAATGAAACAATATGGTATATATATAGATTTTGTATAACTTATTTGATATCAATAACAGTATATTTATATATATATAAAGAATGGGAGTTAACAAATTCAATAAAAGACTTTGCCCTTAGTTTTACAAATGTAAAAATGTTGAGTTTTGTATATATTATATCATAATGTGTGTTTTTTTTACATCTGATATTGTTAAACTGTTACAATGAAATAAAAAAATACAAAAAAAATCATTTAGGTTACTAAATGTATTTATGTACAATTTGAATAAAAAACTATTTTGATGTTGACGTTAAATGATGTTTAAGGTCAATGAAGATACTGACCTGAATAACACTTTCCGTCCTGTAAATGAAACTCTAGATCATACGAGTTATTTAACCATTAGCTCTACTGGCCACAGGCCAGAAGTGCTTATGCGATGGCGCGTTGTCGTCTGTACGCAGCACTCTCTCAGAAACCACAAGGCCAATTAAACTGAAACTTCATATGGATGTTTCTATTGCATAGGAGACTATACAGAAGATTTCTTTTTTCGATCTGAAATTCAAGATGGCCGCCATCACTAAAAATAGTCCAAAACTTAAAAAATCTTCTTTTCATGAATGGCCCAACAGATTTTCAAAATGTTTATGTAGTAATGATAACCAACTATAGTGTTGTTAGATTTGTTCAAATGGTGTCCCTAGGGTTAAAAATGACCCTGCCCCAAGGGTTCAATTAGGGGACACATGTTATTATAATAAATATTTATTTTTTTTAAAATAGAAATGATTTTGCCTATATCTTCACAGAAGCATTGTTTCGTGAAGGAGGTTCAGATTTGAAAAATCATTGGGTTCCACTGTCTTAAGGGGTCAGGAGGGGCCAAAAATGTCAGATTTGTTTATATTTGGCATAAATTATCCCTATGTGTAGGGGTTTGATTGCAGAGGAGAATTTAGGGGCTTAAATTTATAGGGGCCCTGTAAGAGACTTAGAATTTTACATAGGAATACTATAAGAAAAACAGAAAATTCTCTCTCTTTTTTTCATCTATTTAGGCAAAATTGTATTTCAGTTTTAGTTATGAAGTATCATCTAGTCAAAGGAAATAAGATTTAGCTCAATAAGGAGAATTGACTTTCTATAATAGGCCAGGGTTGGTCAAAAAAGGGTTAAAATAAAAAAAATCTTCTTCTCAACAACCGGTCAGTCAAATCTGTATATATTTGATATGGATTATCCCAATGCGTATGGGCTTTAAGTTTGTACAAATCAAGGGTCTTGTATTGATAGGGCCGTGTAAGGGGACTTAAGAGTTTTATATAGGAATACTATTGGAAAACGAAAAATTCTCTTTTTTATCATTCATTTATGATTTTTTTTATTCAGTTTGAGTTTTGAAGCAACGTCTAGACATAACAAATATGATTTTGTTCGATACGAAGGATAAACTTGCTAAAAAGGAACAAGTGGAGTCACAAAATGATTAAAATTGAATATTGTCATAAATGTTATTTTCAACAACTGGTCAGTCAAATTTGTTCATATTTGATATAAATTATCCCTATGATTAAGAAATCTAAGGTTGTACAAATCAAGGGACACTGGGATGTATAGAGGCCCTGTAAGGGTATTTGAGTTTTACATAGGAATACTATGGGAAAATGGAAAATTCTCATTTTTTTTGTCCATTTGGGTACATATGTTGTTCAATTTGAGATTTACAGCATTGTCTTGTAACAATAAATTTGATTTTGTTCAATAAAGACGATTAAATTTCCATAAGAGTCCAGGGGGTGGATGGGGCAATAAGGTCAAAATTGGATGTTTTCACAAATTTCCTCTCAATAACCTTTTAGTCAAACTAGTTCATATTTGATATAAATTATCTTTACATCAGCAAGGATTGAAGATTCTGCATATCAGGGGGCTGGAATATATTGGGGCCCTGTAATGTGACTTTTACACAGGAATATAATAGGAAAAACTGATTTTTTTTTATTTTGCATCCATGTGTCCAAAAAAAATTGAATTATTTCTTTTCATAACAAATCGCTAAGAGTGGGTGATTGAAGTTCTGACAAATTAAGGGGCTGGGTTGTATAAGGGTTCTGTACAGGAGACTATAATTTTTACAGATGAATGGTATGGGAATTTGAAGTATTTCCTTTTCATAGCAATTAACTATTTGTTCAATATGGGTGTGGTGGGGGTATTTATCCATAAGTTGTTAAGAAGATCCCCAAAGAGAGTAAATATTTTGGAATTTCAAAAAAAGTGCTACGGCCACTATGAATCAGTAGAGCGTCCCATTTCTGGTCAATATTAATGCGACTAAGTCGCTAAAACCTAATCTTTGTCGTAACTGGAAAACTTATATTTATAAAAATAGAAGATGGAATACCAATGACACTATAACATAGTAATGAAAGTACAATATCTGCTCTGTAATCCTGATAAATGATGTCCACAGATACATGATACCTGCGATGTTATTGTCTTACTGACTCAAACACTTTTTGTGTTTGTTTTCTTGTTTCAAGGGGCTGACAAAGTATATGACCAACGGTGAACTTAAACACATACATCAACAATGTATGACGAAAACGCTTCAAATGGTTGAAGGTTTGTCATTTATTCTGTTTGTTTAAAATGTCTTTACTGTAACTGTTGGCTACATGTTTTGTGTTTGTGCTGGTGGATGTGACATGCATTCCTGTTGAACATATGTTTATTGGTTACACTTCCCTTTAATGGAATATTAACAATAACATGTTTATCTCTCTGTAAACTTACTCAAACAATGTTACCAGCATATTAAATTCATCTATCATATTTACGACATGACCTACAACTTACTTTAAGACAATCTTTTTGTTAAGGAAAAACCCTATAAATACGAAATTTTATTGCTAATAACAATGGTAGCAAATGAGATATAAACGACGTTGTTAATGTCTCTATTTGTTAGTTAAAAATGGATTCACAGTTTGACACAAATAATCTATGGGAAAATCTTTCTAGGTCTAGCTATTTTACTTTAAATTGTTGCAGATTATTAAATATTGTTCTGCATGTGTACATAACTCTAACTAGGCTGTTACTGTTGGTGATGAATTTGCGAAGAAAATGCATATTCAAACACGCTGTGTACGGAGCATAGGCCATTTTCGTAATTGATGCGTTTGAGAAAACGGTTATTTCTTCGTTTGCGTGAAAATGGCAAGAAAACGAATGTAAGAGACTGAAAATGGCAGATTATTGGCATGCGTGAAAATGGAATGACATGAGTGCAGTTGCTGACAGTATGAACGTTTCACAGAGTGTTGTAAGTAGACTTTAAAAGAAACACAGAGAGATTGGCAATGTGACAGATAGGCATATTAGTTCCAGAGATGGGGGTGGTGAATTTACTTTTTATGTCCAAAAGGTTTGAGACTTGATTCTAGAGGCAAATATTTTATACCGAGTCTGAAAATCCATTTCTTACTAACGGCTGTTGGAGCGTTTGGCCACAAATCCAAAATGGTCGTCTAATATTGAAATTCATGTTATATAGAAAACACTGCAAAGTGTTAAAATTTACATTTTTTGTGTTGTTTTAAGTTGTATGACGTGTTTTAGTGTAAAATAAGTAAAACTCTGGTTGATTCATGTACAGGTGGAAATAAGGACAAAATGGCCGCCAAAATAAGAAAAATGACAGTTTTTCTGCAAATGTACCTTAAACCTTATTTTTATTTATAAATGGTTCTAAAAACGGAACTTGTTTCAAGATTATACTTTGCTACTTCTTCTTAATACAAACTGGAATATCTGTATCTTCTATGTTATCCATTTTCAATTTAACAAAGCAATGTAATAAAGAACTCTATGAAAATTCTATTTTTAAGATAAATTCTGAAAAAATACCACTGTTGAGTCATGTTTCTAGAGGTAAATTGTATGCCATGTTCAAAAGTCCAGTAGAGATTTACTGAGGGAAGGATTCGGTTTATATTTTTATTGAAAAAATGTTGGTTGAGTAGGAGTATTGCGAGGAATTGATGAAAACCCATTTTAATAAAGAAATGGTAATAACGGAAAAGGAGGAAAGTAAGTCTTGTCATATTTGTGAAAAGGAATATACGGAAGATAATTTAAAATGGAACTATCCTGTGAGAGTAAAAACATCCCTTTCGTGTTCCGAAATCTAAAAGGATATGATGGTCATTTCTTAATGCAGAAAATAGGTTAATTTGAAAGGGAAATTAATGTTATTCCTAATAATATTGAAAAATGCATGGTCTTCATGATAAACAACTTAGTCTTTGTGGATAGTTTACAATTTCATAACCAGTCCTTAGCAAATTTAGTTAATAACTTGCCAGAAGAGGCGTTTTGTTTTACTCAAAAACATTTTAAAGATGAGTTGGAATTAGTAAAAAGAAAGGGAGTTTATCCATACGATTACATGGATAGTTGGGACAAGTTTAGTGATACACATTTACCATCAAAGAACTTATTTTATTCCAAGTTAACAAATGAGGATGTGTCAGATGATGATTACGAACATGCGCTGGGTTTGTGGAAGTTATTTGGTTGCGAGACAATGGATTATTATTATTTACATGATTTCTATTTAAAGACTGATGTCCTTTTGCTATCTGATGTATTTGAAAACTTTCGTGGGACATTATTAAAATAAAACAAACTTGATCCTTGTCATTAGCAGCTATTGGGGAGTTTTGTCAGAAATCCAAGATGACCACCAATAATTCCCTCTGTATTTATAATCATCAATAATGCTATATAATATGTTAAAACACTACACATATTAAACTTAAGGACCATTGTGTTCTTTGTTGTGTCACATGTTTCAGGATTACATTTTTCTTCTTCTGTTGAATAAAAACAGAAATATGAGTATATTTATAAATTAAACTTCATCCTCTTTAACAAAACAATGTTATAAACAAGTTCATGGTTATTTTTCATGTTATGTCATTTTCAGTCAATGTTGTTGTTATTTTGGTACTTCAAGTTTTCATTTGGTCGTGCTATATCACCTTCAGCCATAATACATGAATAGTTGCTCCGTAATCATTAAGTCACACTGTTACTTTAGTTTAGCATGATGCATTTCAATGAAAATTAACAGTCGTAACATTTTGTTTCATAATCACTTTATTTCACCAATATAAGTAGTTATTTTATCGTTTTAGGCTTATAGCTAGTATGATTGACCATAGTTTAATGTTGAATATCCCTTGAATTTCTTACATTAATTTGATTGTTTTCGTAATCACTGGTTACTGAGTAGCATGAAATGAATGTTGTCATTTACCACCAGTTACAGCATGTACCTATAACCTGGTTTCAAAGTAACCTCATCATTACTGTTTAGTGTGTCAAAATAAAGTGTCACATATTGTTTTCAGGGCGCACTAATCATATTAGTTTGAAGACAGTTTCTTAATATTTTATCATACTCACGTCTGATTCACCCGGCTTTTAAACATGCAAATTATCTTCAGTTCCATCTTTAACAGTAGCATTAAAAAGCACACCAGTAACTGACCGTGGCAATTGGTCTTCCGTGTGATGTGAGCACTGATACACATCAGATTTAAACATTTGTTCATGGGGAGAATATTGATACGACATCTTGTCCTGTGACTACTGAATTATGCATCTATCCATTGATGTATTGAAGAAAATAAGATCGTCTTCGGCATTGCTGTTGATGTTTTCTGGAACAGCCGAGTTTTTTTCAATTGCCTTCATCAGATGAAATATCAATATTCTGTTTGCTTCTTTATGTTTACATGGTAAATGTCTTTTTCGATAGAAATGTATTTAATTTAATTGTTCTCTATAGCTATATCAGCTATATTATATGACATGTTTCAAAACAGAATTGTATGCCTTTCATCATGGATGAAAAATCTGAAGAATATCATCTTAAATGATGGAGACATGCTTGTTGCCATTTCATATTCTAAATCTGAGAGAAAGTTCTCCCAGTATTTTTATGTTTTATTTTCATTTTCTTGCATGCTATTGATGTTTCAAACCTATAAGCATCAAAGAAACAGCCTAGTTGTAAAAGCTTTATATCATGCTGTCCACTTTTCAATGCACCAGTAAGACATCTCTGAATTTACCGGTTGCTTACTCACCAATAGATACAATAAATATTTTCATCATTATAAAGTTATATAATGTTTTTTATATTTTCAATATCTAACCGATATTTTCTCTTTGTACTGTATTTTTTTAAAGTCGGCTTACTAGTGTAAGGAATCCGTTCAAGGAACCTGAAGCAAAAACCTATGTATGCTGCCAATTGGATATTAAATGGAACGCCATCAAAGAGTTTCAGGTGCTTGAATCTGCATAGCTGTTTTGGCCACAGCCAACAGCGTATTATTGTTACACAATCATCTCTGCACATGTCCTTTAGTTACTAGGATTGTTTCATTGTTTCTTCTTTGACACTTACTCGTGGTGGTAAATTAACAATATCCATTAAGATATTTGCTGACTCTTCTACCAGCTCAATCCACATTAGTGTTCGCTGGTGTGATGATAAATTGATGATCCAGAATAAATAAATATTTCTACTCATGAAATAAGTTTTATTAACTTGAGAAATGTTTTTTTTTATTTCAATAATATTCAATAACTATTTGCCTTCTGTTTTGTCAAAGAAGACATTTTAAATTTGCGAAATGTTACATTATTACTAATGGGCGTTTGTTGCTTGGAATGATATACCATGACAATGATATGCTATATTGCTACCTGACAGTGTTTCAGTATTTTCGTTGTTACGGTTCCATGCTGAACCTTTGGAAAACCCGGTTGCCTGATTTAATTCAATATGGATTGCTTTCCTCCCTTTTTTTTCTGTTGCTACTCTTTTGTTTCTGTTGATACTACTGTATAACTTTATTCTACTGAACTTTCAACCAAATTCAAAACTTATTCCTACCAGTCAAACTTTGGTTTCCTTATTTTATCCTGCCCTATTTTGTGTCACATCTCTGTACTTAGACGGAATCATTTTAATCAGTGGAACCTGTAAAAAGTACTTGAAAAAACACACACTCTGAGCTCTTTAGAATTGGTGCTCTCGTCGTCTTTTAGCACCTCTGTAGTCGGAGACTGATAGGTCATCAACACATCAGCCGACCTTGAATAAGGTCAGTGTTCTTAGGTGATATATACTGCCTCCATTACAACTGATATCACAAATTAAAAAGTATACTCCTGGAATTGGAACCCTACATAATAACTACAGACGAACCAATTAATCGTAAAATGGGTCTTAAGAAGTTAACAATATATGTACGTATGCATATCACTGAATAAAATCACATCCTTCTACTTAAGGGACCTTTTGCGATCGCATTTTGTCCGTCGTGCGTCCTTTTCTACTTCTCAAAAAATTGTAAGCTCAATCGTAATGAAATGTTGTATGCAGCTTTGGTATCTAAGGGTGGATCATAATTATGAATTGCATGGTCCCAACCCCCCTGGGGCCATGGGGGTGGGACCAAAACAGTCAAATTTAAGGTACTCTATGAAAATCTCCTTTTTGAGATAGGAAGCATTGTGAAACAAATGGTGAGCATGATTATGGACAAATATAGGTCCTTTATAAAATTTGTGAATTTCATGCCCCTGGGTATCACGGTTTGGCCATAGGGGCAGGGCCTAAAAAATGTTAGTGCATCCGTAAACAATTCACATTTTCGACTTCTTCTCAAAAACCGTAAGCTCAATTGTAACGGAATGTTGTATGCAGCTTTTGTACCTAAAGGTGAATCAAAATTGTGAATTGCATGGTCTTAAAACAGTCAAATTTAAGGTAAACTTTAAAAATCTTCTTCCTAATAAAGGAAGCTTTGAGAAACAAATAGTGAGCACGATTATGGACACATATAGGTCCCTTATAAAAAATATGAATTGCATGTCCCTGAGTCTCGCGGTTTGGCCCCGGGGTGGGGCCTAAAAAATTAAAGATAACTTTTAAAAATCTTCTTATTATAGGAAACTCTCAGAAACAAATTGTGAGCATTATTATTGACGCCTATGGGTCCTTTACAAAATTTGTGAATTTCGTGTCCCTGGTTCTCACGGTTTGCCCTGGGAGTTGGGCGTACTTTACTAAATCTATATAAGAGAAATTTACAAAAAAAACGTTATTTCTTATGACTGAATAGATTTAGGTGAATGTTTTTTTCATAATCAGGTGACCGATAAGGCCAATGGCCCTCTTGTTTATCCATATTTGCATTCTGTTAGCATAACAAATAACCAAATATTTAATAAACTACTTTAAAATTTATGCATATCTATAGAAAATGGTTTACTTGAGCTTAAGTTTAACATATTCAGTTTTATTTTTTTCAGATTATATCTTAAAAATGAATTTTTCATATAAACTTGTTTATTGCATTGCTTTGCAATAGTGAAAGAAGCATAATGCGAAGACGATGCAGATATTCCAGTTTGCATTAAGTAGAAGTAGCAAAGTATAAACCTTAAACATGTTCAGTATTTTCTGTACCATTTTTAAATAAAAACAAGGCCAAAGCATTTAACAAAATGAGTATATCTGCAGAAAAACAGTCATTTTTTCTTATTTTGGTGGCCATTTTGTCCGTTACTTAGACTTCTTGTACTTGACTCAATTTTACTTTTGTTTTCCCTTACATGTACAACCTAAACAACACAGTAAATAAAAATTTTAACACTTTGCAGGGTTTTTTTGTCAAATTATATATTATAACATGCATTTCAATATTTTGCGGCCATCTTGGATTTGTTACCAAACGCCCCAACAGCCGTTAGTAAGAAATATATTTTCCGACTCACCATACATTTTACCTCTGGAAACAAGCATTTATAAATTAAAATAAGGCCTAAGCATTCGAAAAAATGTGTATATTTGCAGAACAAGTGTCATTTTTTCATATTTTGATGGCCATTTTGTCCCTTATTTCATCTTGTATTTATATCAACCATATTTTACTATTTATTACCCTAATAAGTAATGGTGTGTGGGCAATCAGTTATAACCAATTGCTCTCGTTACAAGTCGTACAATGCTCTTTAAATGTAGTTAAGTACCGCGACGTTTCTGAATAGCACACGGGAAAACCATGACCTTGCAAGATGACAATGCGCGGTCTCACCGAGCTCACGTTATAACCAACTACAAAATAGCGCAAACCATTGTCAGTATGCCCTGGCCGATCGTCCGATCTAGGGCAGCGTGTTCACGCTCGAGATCTGATAGTTACTAACCTAGTTGAAGTCCGTCAGGCACTCCTGAAGAATATAATTAAATTTCACGAATTCGGTGTATGCGCTTCGTCACATCAATGATTAAAAGGTGTCTGGTTGTTATTTGTCAGAGTGGGAACTGCTCATTCTATTTGACTAATTTGCATTTCATGCAAGATTAAATCTCTCGAAAATTTCGGAAATGTATCTTAAAATACATATTAAAATATTTGAGAATTTGGCCAACAGTTTTCTGTTCAAATGATACACGATTTAATGCCTTTGACAGCTTATGCTAGCTGAACAGATTTCCTTTTTTAAGATCTGTTGTTTGTTAATTGATATTTAATTTGATTTAAAATGAAATTCAGTACAGAGAATGAATATGAAACCATGAATATTTTCCCATGTATCTAACTCGTTTCAAGTGTGAAACATGTTCTCCGGAAGCTGCTTAGCTTTTGCCTTTGATAGAGTAAATGATTTTGAAAATAACACTGCACTACTGACAATCGTTACAGATGGTCGACGTCATCAACTACAGAAAGAATACAACGATGTTTTGTCTCAGACTGAAGTTGAACGTTTGGCAAAGTGTATGCTCTCCGTCGGTAACCTGATTGGGGGAAAGATGAGTGGGACCGTATTTAGAGTAGGACAGAAATATGTTATGACAGCATTGCATCTTGTTCGCTCTATTATTGGTAGGTTAAGCAACGTTTTCATACTTTGTATAAAATAACATTATGGGCTGGAGCTACTTACATTGGCTTTTGATATTCATATTCCAAGTTACGAAAACATAATTCCGAGAAATATCATCTTTAGTTCTTACTGAAAATTAAGAATATTAAAAGTGACATCTACTCTGAAACCCCTTATTCTACGCTGATCTAATTCAATGGTCCTTGGTGAATGGCCTTTGTGTCAGTCTTATCGAGTTTATCTACAGAAACTCTAAGTTTGCATTGAGTTATTGAACAATATAAAAACTTATATATTAAAAAAATATACATTTACCACTTAACCGATTTGGATAAAGCCTTAGTCAATGCCTTTTGGTTGGTACATTTTTATCGACCACATCGGTAACTTCAATATAGTATAATGGTCCTGTCTAGAAAGACGCCTTATGCCGTACATTTCAACAAAGCACTGAGATACAATGACCATTGTTCGGTCTTCCACCTTGTGCTTCATCATACCTCACACTTTGTATATATAATATATTACAACAATAACTTATTAACCACTTAATAATCTTAATATATCACATCAGTTTAACAATGTACGTATCTTGCACAATGCACTTATGTCGCACAATAGTTACGTTATCTTTCCTTAATGTTATGATCCCAATTATGAATAACATTAAATCACTTACTTAGAATACCTATATACTCAACAGTTGACTCACTCTTATAAATTGAGGATCTCCCTCATTCATGTTCTATATACGGTAAATTACACATTTGGAAACTTATTGTGAATCTTAAAATAAAACAATCTAGCGCAATCTGTTCATATTTGTTAAAATGACTCATATAGGTTTCAAGTCTGTTTGTTTATTCATATAAAGAGACTTTGGTCCATTCATACCTTATAAGATGACTTTTTTGCATAGTGCAATAGACAAACAAATAATTCTCTATTTTCTCTCTATTTCCGCAATGATTTTATTCAATTTGAGATCTAGGAGCATTATATCGATATTACAGTTGCGATTTTGTCATTTAATTTGATTAAGTATTCATAAGAGGCAAATAGGTACCTAAAAAGAGTTAGATCCTGATTTAAGAACATCTTCTCAAGAACTGCCAATCTAAATGCATTCATATTTGATCTAAACTTCCCTTATAAATGGAGCTTTGAAATTTTTAAATAAGCCTATTTCTGATTTGAATATATTCTGTTTTAGATCTGAAACTTTGTCAGGTCACGACAGTTGAGATTTGGTTATGTCAAGGGACTTTAGTCTCCATAATGAACCATAGGGGGGTCTAAAAGGATTATGATTGTGAATGTTTGGTTCAATCGTTTATGTAAGGTTATAAAGGGAAAGCTGAGCATATAACTACTAGGACTTGGATATTTTTATATCCATGGGCCCATGATCCCCTACCATATTCAAACTGTGATGCATTTCAACCATTTACAAAATAGAAACTAAATTTAGGGTTTGCATTCATGTTAGCATTTTATATTTCCAAAAACAGTGTTAACTGAACAATTACCATGTGTCCCTTTGAAATATGAATTTGTAATACATTTATGATAGTAATAAATGTATACAAATTCATATCAAAGGGACAATTTTTGTGTATTGATATGTATCAATTTATTTATGTAATCCGATTTTATGTTTTTATTCGGAAATAGTTTTTTAATTTTGTTCTATACAAACAACCACATGTTTAAAACTATCATCTTTTCTGTTCTGTAACTTTTTACATAGTTGACATTCAAAGATACAACGCAAAGAAATAAACTTAACCGTTGTTGTTTATTTACATCTGATATGCCGAACTAATCATTATTAAAACCTGGATCAACGAGATCCTTTTAAGAGATTTCTTATGTTTATTTTGTACGTTGTTTGCAAGAAAACTCCTCAAAATTATGTATTCATATCCCAATGTACATGGCTTTATTTTTTTTTATCTAATTTCATCATTCAAACATGAAAATGCTTTCAAACTGTTCCAAGTAATATCATTTAAATAACAAAATGACCATAAAAATAGAGAAAACGCACTTTTAAGCAAAAAAGTGATATTGATGGACACCATAACCACATCTGTTTACGCCTGCATGTATGTTATTTTAGAATAATTCGTTTTCTATTTTACGACTATGTTCAGTTGCTTTAAAACTCGATTCAAGTAAGCATGTTATTCTTACTTGCTTACAAACGACAATAAGGATAGATATAACAAACCACTTTAGCGTTAATATTTCAGAGACAGACGATGGAAGTCTAGACTACTCGAGATTGGAAGATGAAAACATTTGCATTAACTTCAACGAAAATCTTAAACACGTACAACGCAAACGTGTATCATGTAAAACGATGTTATGAAGATGAAGATTTAGACATAGCTGTCCTTGAGATAACAAATGCAGATGCTGACCTACCAGAGCCGTTGATTCTAGGCAAGGACGAAATTATCAACAATATCGGCTATTCTGTATCAATTATCGGGTACGGAATGTCAGACTCGACGGTAAAGCACTTGGACCCTCGGTGCATGATAGTACCAAATGTTGAAAGTACCATCTCTGAGGCGCAAGCTTGGGTCTTTAAAAATCGAGGTGTTTTTAACACTGCAATGCAGATACAGGGGAAAGATCCATCAACAAGTCTTGATTGGACATATGATGGCGGTAATTCAGAATCACATTTGGCGTTCCATTGTTTGATGATGCATGGTGCCTCGGGTGCACCTATACTAGAGCATCGCAAGTCAATCATTAAGGTCGTAGGTATCTTGACACATTCTTTACCAAAGGGTGTTTGGGAATTACCGCCTGCAATTCAGGAATTATTCCCCAAATGTTACAAGATTGAGATGGGTCCAAAAATGAGTCACATTCAGTTATGCTATGCAAAACGCACATGTAAAAGAACACTTATTTAAGGAATTGTTTCCAAACTTATCTGCAACAAAAGCAAATACATCGGTGACTAAATGCATATTGCCTTAATTATGCACATGGTATAAACAGCACTGGGAAATTCTAGTTTTGATAGGCAAACACGAGTATTGTCACTCATTGCACACTTTCATACAAATACATTAGTTTGAAACGAAATATAAAAAAGTTACTCTTTGTCATAAAATTGACCTTTGACACGCATATGTATCAACATTTTAAAAACTCGTCATTAAAAAAGGCTTTGAGAACAACAGCTTTTTTTTAATACAAAGAAACGTGTACATTATGTTATCTACTCTGACTTTCTTATAGTTATAATATTTATATAACATTATTTATTCTGAAATACTGAGAAAGAAAAGCAAGTTATGGATTCATTCGCATTTTAGCTCGACTATTCGGAGAATAAAGGGAGCTATTCTATTCACCCGAGCGCCGGTGTCACACCTTGATTAAATATTTGCATGCAAGGCCCTATCTCAGTAACCATTGCATGTATTGACTTGAAACTTTACACAAGCATTTCTAGTCATCAAGCATAGGTTCGATAACTCTTACATGAATATAATGTTAATTATTGCCCTTGTTTCATTTGGAAATTCTGGTTAAAGCTTTGCGTGCAAGTACCATCCAAGTCAATATCTCACCAGAAATCAATGTATTTGATTGAAACTTTGCACGAGCCTTCCCAGTCATCAACTCTTCTACAATAACTAAGTTAGATAACTCGTGCATGAATATAATACAAATTATAGCCCTTGTTTCATTTAGAAATTCTGGTTAAAGTTTTGCATGCAAGTATTATCAAGTCCATAGTCTCACCAAACACGCAATGTATTTGATTGAAACTTTACTCAAGCCTTCCCGGTCATCAACCTTACTCTAGTAACTAAGTAACATAACACTTGCATGCATGATTATAATACAAATTATTGCCATTCTTTGACTTTGGTTTTTGTTTAAAGTTTCGCGTGCAAGTCCATATCACACCAACCACTCGATGTATTTGAATGAAACTTTACATATGGATTTGTAGTCATGAAACCAACTAAGTAAATCAAGTACAAACTAGGGCCTATGTTTGACTTAGAAATGTTATCATGTATAATAAGACCTACTCAATTTTGTAAGTAAGATAACTCATATTTGCTTGGATTTGTCATCAATCTCAATCGAATTTGTACATTTGTGACAAATATTCGAATAGTCGAGCGCGCTGTTTCTCCGACAGCTTTTGTTTATAATTTAGGGGAGACAATTCATATATTAATTGAAGCATTGTTAATGCATTTTTTTTAATTGCATGTATATCCCTTTTAGAATGTTTACATCAATCTAAATGGGATTCGCGCCGAATCCCCAACTGGACATCGAATTTGTATTTTTGTGACAAATATTCGAATAGTCAAGCGCGCTGTCCCTCCGACTGCTGTTGTTTATAATTTAGAGGAGACAACGCATATATTAACTGAAGCATTGTTAATGCATTTGTTTTAAAAATTATATCACTTTTAGATTAAAATGGGATTCGACGCGAATCCCCAACTGCAAATTTTGAATCGCCGTCTGGTGAGTATACTCGGTATATTGAAGAATCAACCCGGCACTGGTGTGTTATTTTTATTATAAACTTGTTGTTTTTTTATTGAATTGATTGGTTAAAATGATAAAACAGAGATTGAAATAAAAAAAAATCCGAATCCCCAACCAGTTGCCAGCTGGGGATTCATTTTTTTTTCAAATCGTTATTTGTTTTCAAAAAAAATTAAGTTCTATAGAAAAACAGTTAATAACAATAAATAAACACCATTACCGCGTTGTTCCTTCAATTCCATGAGTATATTCATCAGGAGGCGATTCAAAATTTTATGTTGGGGATTCGCCGCGAATCTCCAACTATAAACCAGTTACCAGTTGGGGATTCGGAACTTAATTTTAGTAAAATAAACGTGTTGTATGTTGTTCACAGAATATATTTTTTTCCTCTTGTTTGACGCATACGGTCGCATTCTATGCGTTTGGATCTTTTGGGCGATCCTTAACGAAAACACATTTTTCACAATTGAGTTAATCAGTTTTCGATTCCAATCATGCGTTCGAGTCTCGCTGTTGCAAAACATGTCAGGGTTGTTTATAGAACTCAGTGGTTACACCTAGGTGCCAGTCCCGACATGTAAATAAAACATTTCACGTCTGGAGACTGTCTGGGTTGTTTATAGAAATCAGTGGTTGTACCTAGGTACCAGCCAGTCCCGGCATGTAAATAAAACATTTCACGTCTGGAGACTGTCTGGGTTGTTTATAGAATTCAGTGGTTGTACCTAGGTGCCAGTCCCGGCATGTAAATAAATTATTTCACGTCTGGAGACTGTCTGGGTTGTTTATAGAACTCAGTGGTTGTACCTAGGTGCCAGTCCCGGCATGTAAATAAAAAGTTTCACGTCTGGAGACTATCTGGGTTGTTTATAGAACCCAGTGGTTGTACCCAAGTGCCAGTCCCGGCATGTAAATAAAACATTTCACGTCTGGAGACTGTCTGGGTTGTTTATAGAACTCAGTGGTTGTACCCAGGTGCCAGTTCCGGCATGTAAATAAAACATTTCACGTCTGGAGACTGTCTGGGTTGTTTATAGAACCCAGTGGTTGTACCTAGGTGCCAGTCCCGGCATGTAAATAAAACATTTCACGTCTGGAGACTGTCTGGGTTGTTTATAGAACTCAGTGGTTGTACCTAGGTGCCAGTCCCGGCATGTAAATAAAACATTTCACGTCTGGAGACTGTCTGGGTTGTTTATATAACTCAGTGGTTGTACCTAGGTGCCAGCCAGTCCCGGCATGTAAATAAAACATTTCACGTCTGGAGACTGTTTGGGTTGTTTATAGAACTCAGTGGTTGTACCCAGGTGCCAGCCAGTCCCGGCATGTAAATAAAACATTTCACGTCTGGAGACTGTTTGGGTTGTTTATAGAACTCAGTGGTTGTACCTAGGTGCCAGCCAGTCCCGGCATGTAAATAAAACATTTCACGTCTGGAGACTGTCTGGGTTGTTTATAGAACTCAGTGGTTGTACCTAGGTGCCAGCCAGTCCCGGCATGTAAATAAAACATTTCACGTCTGGAGACTGTCTGGGTTGTTTATAGAACTCAGTGGTTGTACCTAGGTGCCAATCCCGGATTGTAAATAAAACAATTTCGTGAGTAATTAATTGCATTCGCATGGTTGTAGAAATGAGAAATGGTTAAATACACAGAGTCTGTTGGATTAGCCTTTAAAGGCATAGTGCCACCATTGCAAAAAGGAAGTGCTTTCGTGGGGTAGTCGCATAATGGCGGTTATAAATAATCCTCAATTCTTCTTCTTTAAAAATGCATTTTCCTTATTTTAATGCTCATTTTTTTATTTGAATGGCATTATTGATGTATTTTGAACATTTTGATAGCATTGTCATGTTTGAATTGTGAATTTAGAAAAAAAAATGATGCTTGGAAATTGGGGTATGAATTCATGATTTCGGAAGTCTACTTTCACTTTGTCACCAGTGTACACACTGAGCAGAAAAAAAATCTCTTATATGACATATGACCCCTACTTTTCTCATCATACTTTGATAGTGCAGAGGTTGACAAACAGTAAAATGTAGGTTTCACTTCGTTCATTTGGGACCCTCTATGAATGACAAGCCTTCAAACTTTTATTATTTATTATAGAATAAAGAACAAAAATCAATGGTGGGGTTACACCTATAAGAGAGACTTGAGTGAAATGGGGTGATTTTCCAAAATGTTAATTGTAGGTAAAATAACCTCTTTTTTACACTCTCATAGTATTAAATGACAAATTGCAGATATTTGCTTCATAAAAAAACACATTTTGGCAAGTGTTTGCCTCAAATAAAGCATATATGTGCATATTTACATTGAAATTTCATGAAAAATCACAAAATTTTGAAGATTTTTTATTTTGGATGATTTAAATGTGCAATTTTTAGCATGTACATTGTATTGAATAATGTATTTTGGTAAGATAATGTCTTCATTGTATCATGAGACTATTTTGGTGTAAAAATTTTAATGGAATTAGGTAAACAAAAATTTTTGGGGGTAAAATTAGTCAAACACATCAAAATTGCATGTCGGTCAACATCTCGTGCCTGTATATAATGATCATGTAAAAAGTGGTATTTTGACAAAAGTTTTAGTATTTAATGCCTGCAACTTGGCAGTATTACTTCAAATTGGTAGTACTTAGTAAAAACGAGGTAATTATGAAATTAAAAAAAAAAGAGTTTCCTCATAGGCATAGTGCCACCATTGCAAAAAGGAAGTGCTTCCGTGGGGTAGTCGCATAATGGCGGTTATAAATAATCCTCAATTCTTCTTCTTTAAAAATGCATTTTCCTTATTTTAATGCTCATTTTTTTATTTGAATGGCATTATTGATGTATTTTGAACATTTTGATAGCATTGTCATGTTTGAATTATGAATTTAGAAAAAAAAAATGATGCTTGGAAATTGGGGTATGAATTCATGATTTCGGAAGTCTACTTTCACTTTGTCACCAGTGTACACACTGAGCAAAAAAAAATATCTTATATGACACATGACCCCTACTTTTCTCATCATATTTTGATAGTGCAGAGGTTGACAAACAGTAAAATGTAGGTTTCACTTCTTTCATTTGGGACCCTCTATGAATGACAAGCCTTCAAACTTTTATTATTTACTATAGAATAAAAAACAAAAATCAATGGTGGGGTTACACCTAAATATTACAGTCAATGATGACGAAATTCAGTCTGGTAGACAGCTCCATCTCCAAGTAAGAATCGCCGATGTAGTAACCTTTGAACTTCACGATAATAACTGTTCATGTGTAAAAATGCGTTTCGCCATATTTTTTTCATCCCATTAGGATATCATCTTACATGCGAAATAGATGGTTATCGCAAAATTCACAGATAATCTGAAAGATGCGTCCAGACGCTTTGTAGAATGCAGCCGGATGACTTCCCATGTATCACATTTAGGTCCAGCAATCCTCTGCTGGTTTATTGTAGCGTGTTTATTTTTCTTTTCTTGGGTAGCACTGCTTTTTTTTTCGTATCGATGTATTGTTTATATTGTTTTACTATAATTATATTATTGACACTTATGCTAGATGTAAACACGATGCCCAATTATTGTGTATAATTAATATAGTATTACATTCAATATAACCACCATTTAACGTACACGTTGCTTAAATTGTTAATTTATCTGTATAGTTGTTGCTGTTTTAAGATCGTTATTTTTATTGTATTGCTACTGTGTACTCGTACTGCATTCTTAATGTATAAATTTTAACGTTTGAAAGTTGTTAACAAAAGTCGTACCATCAACATTCAGTCACAATTTTAATACAGTTATAACTGTTTGATGGGAATGTAACGAAATTTAATTGATAGACAATTTAATATTCAAACCATGTATTAATATAAACATTCCTATAAGTTTCTCAATGACGAATAAAACTACAAAGATGTACAATTTGGTGAATAAGAATGTTCAACAGACATGGATAATTGAGCGATAATTGATGGTGTCCTTAGAGGAATCCAGTCAGTGGATTAAATTATAAATCATATATGTGTTGTCGTTTTGACGATTTCAAACTTTCAAGTTTCATACAGATGTTTGTTTCCGCTTTATGTTTTATGTGTTATGATTATTATGTTTGTCAGGTTATGATCATGTTATGTTTTTTAATTGTTAATGTTTAATGTTGTTTATGAACAGCTCGTCATGTTGTTATGTTGTTGTGTTTTCTACTTGTCAAGGTTTAAATCTTAAGTTGTTTATTAACGACTTGTCATGTTGTTATTATGTTGTATTTATCATGCATTGAGTTCATTTCAGTTACTATGATGTTTCATGAACTTACTAATTTATACATAGATGTAAAAATTTCTGTTTATTGGTATAATTAAAAATGTTGACCTAAAGCGCGATTACATTGAAGCTGAAGGTATCAAGTTATAATTAAGAATGTTGACTAACAGTACAATTTAATTCAGGCCGAATTAATCAAGTTGTACCATGTTTTCTTCATGTTTTATCTTCACTCATTCAATTCATTTGTAAACATATGTATATCAATCATCATATAATATTCGGGTGATGGTAGTTTAGTTAGTTGTTAAAGTTTACACAGGAGGTATGATCTAGTTCAGATACACATTTAATTCCGTTTTATTTTTATCGGTTTATAAGTTGGATTAAAACCTTGGATTATGTTAAGGAGATGTAACGGAATTTAATTGAATCCGACATTTAATTGAACAAACAATTTCAGGGAATTTATGTCCCCCGCTTTTTTTTTTTTTTTTTTTTTTCAAAGATTTGATTCGGGCATTCTTAAGTCATTACACGGAAATACGATTATTCACAAATTAAAGGAGCATAACTGTAGAACGACAAATGCCACAACTCCTAAACCTTGGACTTAGCCTGTGTTTTGTCATTATAAGCATTATAATAGAATTTGAAAAGATTTGATTCTGGCATTCATACGCTATTGCACGGAAACCAAAAAAAAAACGCACTTTCACAAATTAAAGGGGCAAAAAGTGTGACGGACGGACGGGCAGACAGACAGATAGACGGACATACCCAAATAAGTGTCTCCCGCTTTTTGCAAAGCAGCAAACGATAAAATGGGTTAGATGAAAACAAACTTAAATATGAAATCATGAATTTCATAGCGGATAAAGAAATAACTTCAATATAATTATGTTCATTCAACAGTTCTTAGCATGTTATTATGACACGGGACATGCGGGTTTATATAAAAGCTAATTAAGAGTAAATGACGTAGGAAGCAACAGAGATGACTTTATAACTGACCAGATTAATCAGGGTGACATCTATCAACGTCACGCTAGGCACAAGTCGACGATACTTAAAACGTTGGTCATAGATTACCTGTCATGTATAACTATGTTTTGAGTTCTTTACAAAGTAACATACTCATGTTATTTTATTTTGATGAGAGTGGGAAGTTGACAACCTTTAAGAGGTCACACCAGTCATGAGTCTCGAGTAAACAATCAGCAGTCTTGGAATTGCTATATAAAGGGGACGAAAGAGTATCTCGGGAGGGTTGGTCGGAAGATCGATTAGATAGGGTCTTCCATTAAGTTAGGTGAAATTAGGTTAGGTTACGTTACTTATGTTTAGTTAATATGTTGGACTTGTTAATAACTTTATTGTTCTTAGAATATATGTTGTCTTGTTCATTTCGCTACAAGACAAAAAAATGTATCCAAACATTACTTAAGATATGTTTTACAAAATACACAAAGAAACCTATAGTGCACAATACAAAGCTTTAGACCATGTTGATATTTATATTTGATACCACCTTGTTTTTCTTTTGATCATGTTCTGGCTATGAATGTCATATTATTAAATCAATTCAAATTCTTAACAGTTTTTGTTTCAAATGTTTAAAATATATATATATATTTTGCTTTTATTTTTATCCTCTTGCTTAACGAAAATCGCAAATAAACATTTTGTCTGATATCGTGAGTTTTTTTTTATTTCAATGCCCGTTGTTGTCTATAGGTGTAACCCCACCATTGATTTGTGTTCTTTATTCTGTAGTAAATAATAAAAGTTTGAAGGCTTGTCATTCATAGAGAACCCCAAATGAAAGAAGTGAAACCTACATTTTACTGTTTGTCAACCTCTGCACTATTAAAATATGAAGAGATTTTTTAATTAAACATATTTTATTGCCAAATGTGTACAAGTACATTGCAATTGGGTCGGGCCACAAGTGATACCCACATTAGTTACGGCCCTTCCCTAAAATTGAGTTTACAAATAAATTGAATATGGCTAAACACATATAATAA
Organism: Panopea generosa; assembly: GCA_029582155.1. NCBI lineage: Eukaryota > Metazoa > Mollusca > Bivalvia > Adapedonta > Hiatellidae > Panopea > Panopea generosa. The sequence goes on from CM055905.1 coordinate 52,959,340, forward strand.
CATATATTACCTATATAAATACATTGTAAATATAAATATAATAAATATATGTATTGAATTTAACTGTTAACTAATGTTGCCTTTCACAGACATACATGCACGCACGCACGCACTCACTCACACACAATCACATTTACACACACATTCAAAAGAGAGAGAGAGAGAAAAAGGAAAAAGTAGATGATTTGAGAGAGAGAGAGAGAGAGAGAGAATTATTATGTAAGTAAGTGCTCGATTTGGGAGTCGGAAAAAACAAAGTATTGTGGGTGGGGTAAATGTGGTTTAAGTTCATTTTAAACTTGCAAAAATTAAGTTCACATACTAGAAGCGATTAGACGCGGCAATAAACCCTTGAACCGATCTGAAGATATGCACATTTTCCTCGTGAGATAAGTTTGCACTTCCACAAAGCATCAACTCTAAAGTAATAATACCGTTATTTTGTAAAGATGTAAACAATTGTTGACGTTGAACAGTAAAGTTATTATTATGATGAGGGGGATGAGAAAGTAGAGGTCATGTGTCATATAAGAGATTTTTTTTGCTCAGTGTGTACACTGGTGACAAAGTGAAAGTAGACTTCCAAAATCATGTATTCATACATCAATTTTTTTTTCGAAATTCACCATTCAAACATGACAATGCTATGAAAATGTTCAAAATACATCAATAAAGCCATTCAAATAAAAAAATGAGCATTAAAATAATGAATATGCAATTTTAAAGAAGAAGAAACGATGATTATTTATAACCGCCATTATGCAACTACCCCACGTAAGCACTTCCTTTTTGCAATGGTGGTACTATGCCTATAGCATCATGTCTCTTAAGCGCCAGTCAATTTTCACCCCAGCCCTCTCAACACAGGGACTTAGTTGGTACTTTTCACTTTACAGTTGCAGAGTGTCCAGCACTGCATGGATACGGTAAAATCATTTTGCTCCCGGAGACATAATTATTATGCATATGTAACTACTGTGTACGTTTATCAAGATCAAATAAAGCAAATTTATACACTTTAATGATTGGTAAATCTGACCTTAATCATCTATCTGACCATCTCGAACTTTATGCTACGCAACAGACCTCTGGCATAATAAGGCGCCATTTTGAAACTACTTTCGGTCACATGATAAAAAAAATGGCGGGGCCCTTCAACTTAATGACGGATACATAATTTGCTACTTTCACGCGAATGAACACAGACTTGTAACACGTTGATGTATTCTAGAGCTATATACGGATTATTGCTTAATCGTAGGATCAGGCCAGTTTAAGACGGCATGCAGCGCTTCATAATCCCGACTGTTGGCGCGAAGTAAACTCGCGCGTCCCGGACACAGCGGGGACGTTGATGCAGAAGAACCCACGTACTAGTATCGCTATCCCCTGTTATCGTCAGCTACCACCATTGAGACGAGCTCTCTGATTGGCTGAAAAAGGTATAGGGATGTTCAGGGCATATATTTTTATAGTAAGCTTAATTCTGGATGGATGAAAAAGTTAAACTGGCAAAGGTACCAATCGATGTCATTGTTGTGTAAGACAAAGGTACTAATCGAGGTTATTGTTGTGTAAGACAAAGGCAACAATCGAGGTTAATGTTGTGTAAGACAAAGGTACCAATCGAGGTTATTGTTGTGTAAGACAAAGGTACCAATCGAGTTTATTGTTGTGTCAGACAAAGGTACTAATCGTGGTTACTGTCGTGTAAGACAAAGGTACAAACCGAAGTTACTGTTGTGTAAGACAAAGGTACTAATCGAGGTTATTGTTTTACCTTAAATTGACCAGATCAGAAAAAGACCCAAATTTGTCCACTAATTTCGTAATATCTTCGACTGAAAAATGTTTCGTTTGTTGTGAAGGTTTGGCTGTTGTACGTAAAATGCCCTCTTTAACTGGTTTTATAAAAGTTGAATTACAATGATCTTGAAACCCAGCTATCTTATGAGCCCATGAAATACTATATACAATAGCGTTAATTTTTGAACCTGAAGGTTCAGAACTTTCACAAATGTTAAATACAAAGCAACGTGAAATTCAGCCGCAGGAAGTGGACAAAATTCATACTTATTACACCAATTACAAAATGATTTGAAGTAAAAATCATAAGTTTTATAAGTGTTCTCAGACTTTATACATCTTTAAATCCAGGTGTAAATTCTCGGTATATATTTGTTGCCAGCGTCCTGCTTTAAATGTATCTATCAGACGTATAAAATAGAAAGGAAAAGATAAAGTTTTGTCAAACAAAAATTGAATACTGCCGGTAAACACAATTCTTGATAGATATTAAAGAGCATTGAAAGTGCTAAATAATCTATATAAATACATTGTTATAGAATATATACAAATATATTTGCACTCATTTTAACTCTTTTTCTCTACCAAACTTGATTTCATTCACCTTAAAGTGTGTTAATTATTATTAGCATGGATAGAATTACATCGTTTACTATGATCTTACATAAGTAAGTTCAACTTGAACAACACTGCACCTATGTGCATAAATATAAACGTATTTAATTGTTCCACTGGGACCAAAGTGCACCACTGTACATCAATAAAAACGTATTTGAGGGTCCCACTGTGACTGAAGTGCACCACTGTGTATAAATATAAACTGATTTAACTGTCCCACTGGGACTTAACTGCACCTCTGTGCATAAATATATACAGATAAAACTGTCCCACTGGGTATAAAACTGCACCACTATGCATAACTATAAACTGCGCCACTTTGCATAAATATAGACTGTTTTAACTGTCCTGTCCCACTGGAACTAAATTACACCACTGTGTATAAATGTATACATATTAAGCTGTCCCACTGGGACTAAACTGCACCACAGTGCATAACAATATGCATATTAAGCTGTCCCACTGGGACTAAACTGCACCACTGTTCGAAAATATATACATATTAAGCTGCCCCACTGGGACTAAACTGCGCCACTGTGCATAACTATATGCATATTAAGCTGTCCAACTGGGACTTAACTGCGCCACTGTGCATAAATATATACATATTAAGCTGTCCCACTGGAACTAAACTGCACCACTGTGCATAACTATATGCATATTAAGCTGTCCCACTGGGACTAAACTGCGCCACTGTTCATAACTATAAACTGCGCCTTTAACTGATTTGAATATCTCACTGGGACTGAACTGCTCACTGTGCATAACAATATGCATATTAAGCTGCCACACTGGGACTAAACTGCGCCACTGTGCATAAATATATACATATTAAGCTGTCCCTGTGGAACTAAACTGTACCACTGTGCATAACTATAAACTGCGCCTTAAACTGATTTAACTGTCCTACTGGAACTAAACTGCACCACTGTGCATAACTATATGCATATTAAGCTGTCCCACTGGGACTAAACTGCACCACTGTGCATAACTATAAACTGCGCCTTAAACTGATTTAACTGTCCCGCTGGGACTAAACTGCACCACTGTGTATAACTATAAACTGCACTACTTTGCATAAATATAGACTGTTTTAACTGTCCTGTCCCACGGGAACTAAACTGCACCACTCTGCATAAATATATGTATATAAAGCTGTCCCACTGGGACTAATCTGCGCCACTGTGCATAACTATATGTATATTAAGCTGTCCCACTGGGATTAAACTGCGCCACTGTGCATAACTATAAACTGCGCCTTAAACTGATTTAAGTGTCCCGCTGGGACTAAACTGCACCACTGTGCGTAAATATATACATATTAAACTGTCCCACTGGTACTAAACTGCGCCACTGTGCATAACTATATGCATATTAAGCTGTCCCACTGGGACTTAACTGCGCCACTGTGCATAACTATATGCATATTAAGCTGTCCCACTGGTACTAAACTGCGCCACTGTGCATAACTACATGTATATGCATATTAAGCTGTCCCACTGGGACTAATCTGCATCACTGTGCGTAAATATATACATATTAAACTGTCCCACTGGGACTAAACTGCACCACTGTGCATAACTATAAACGTATTTAACTGTCCCACTGGGACTAAACTGCAGCACTGTGCATTATCCAAATGCTAGAATCTGACTGCAAGTACCTTACTGGAAAATCTTTTAGACCTAAAGATGGAACTACCAGACATTGATTTTTTGAATATGTCTTGTCTCTTATTAAATTCCAAAATATCACGTACGTAATTCTGTTTTTCATAACTTGGTTTGAATAAAGTAGGCCAAAATGCAGAACTGGGCCATTTGGGTAAAATCAGGGTAGCATGGGCTTTACATGAAAGAAGATGTTGAATAGTTCTTTTGACTAAATATATTGGTGGAACGAGCCAATTATCATCATTTTCCCAATTTTGCGTGAAACAGTCCACAGCTTCCGTTTGACAATCATAGAATTTTGAATTGTATCTAAAAACCTTGCGATTTCCTGATTTAGCAAACCTGTCAATTTCATAAGGTTCCCACAGTGAAATCATAAAATTGAAGAAATCTGGAGTTACCTCCCATTAATCAGTATCATGAACTTCTGCTTACATTATCTGCTATCTGATTTTCATTTCTCGGTACCCATTTAATTTCTAGATCGATATGATAATACAGACACAATTTTAAAATTTCTAAAGACTCCGTATGTAGGTCGGGTTTGGTACTAGCCAACTTTTATATTGTGTACACAGTTTTGAGAATCAGAAAACCATTTCACTGATCTATTACTTAGAACTTTCCCATATGCTCTAAGAGTTAAATGTAGATCTTTAATTTCTCTGAAAGTAGAACTTTCAATATATCTTCTGCGGGAAATGAATAATACTTGAATTTTCTATATAAGCTGAACAAGCAACATTGCTAGCATCAGAATAGACAATAGTTTGAGTAGGTGTGTATTTTATAAAAGCCTTCAATTTATTCTTTCAATATTTTTAACTCAGATATACACAAATCTGCCGAAAGCTTATATCTGAACTCCCAAGAAAAGCGTCTTTCGATTTCCATATTCAGAAACCTTGTTAATAAACGTGCCAAGTTTCTAATAACTGGTCATCATGGACACAATTTTACCTGTACATACAACCAATAATTATTGTCTAGCTGACACGAATGGAATATTGTAAACTGCATTGTATATTGATTGTTTCAGACTGTCTACCCTTCTCTTAGTAATAGAGATACAAAAACTCTCAGAATTCCAAATGATGCCTATCCATTCTAAATTTTTTAATTGGCGACCAAATAGAGATTTTTCAACATTGATTACAAAACCTGCAGATTCTAAACTATTTCTAATGAATTTAGCATCTAACAGCGTACTTTCATTATTTGAATTTGTACCCCATCCGTCATCTAGAAACATTACAATGTTTATGCCGTTAAAACGCCAGTACTTAACACTTTGGTAAAACTAAAAGGGGCAGAACTCAAACCAATAGGGACTACAGAGAAACAGAAGTATTTCCCCTTGACGGAGAACCTCGGGAATGTTTGATGCAGTAGGATGCCTATAGGATAATATCCTTTAGATAGGTCAGATTGAAACAAGAATTTTCTTCAAAAGTCCTCAAATGTATTTTTTTTCCTTTCCAAATATGTTTATTTACAATGCAATGCGTAAATCTAAACTAAGCATTTTCTTTCCCTCTTTATCGACTGATACACTCAGAGGACTTACAATATGTGGTTTGAAAGGCGTTTCAACAATATACTGACACTGTTACATTTCAGTAATAGAGCTTTCTACGAAATCTATATTTCTTCTGCATATGTGTTATTTTTAGAAAAAGAGCTTTCAGGAGTAGAAAGAAAAGGAGTTTTATACCCGAATCTTATAGCATCTAAGATATCAGAATTTGCTCCGATATGTTCCCAGAAAACTAATTTTGCTTTTCAGTTTTCCTTTAAAATTTGACTGTCCTGAATTCTGAAGACATAGAATATTTCCTTTTTTGTAATTCAAAGAACTGATCATGTTCAAATACTTATCATTTATTGGCACTCAAGGGAATTGAAGTTCTTCTGTTTTCTGATGATGGCATAGTGAATATTGTCGTGCTGTTTGGAAACGTGCAGTCTGCTCTGAAATGTCCTGTCCTTCCACAGCTGAAGCAGACGTCTCTTGGATTTGCTGTACGTTTCGGACGAAAGGAATACTCTCTTGAATTCCCAGGATTGGCGGGAACTGATTGACCACGTGACGAGAATGAAAAGTTGTTTCCGGCAGGTGCCGCCTTGTCGCCATATAGAGAAATCCGCATGAATCAGAATAATAGTGTGAAGAAGCATACTATTTAGTGTGAGAAGTTTTAAGTTTTTTGACGGCTCTGGATTCTGCGCTTTTCAACTTTTTCTCGTCTTCACTATCACTTCCAAGAGAGCGGGTCTCGTACTCTCTAACGTTGACCCAGCCTCCAGGGGATTTATCAGCTACCTTAATGATCTTATTCTTGTAATTAATTTCTTAACTACATCCAAAGCCGTCTGTCTGAAAAAATTTGTGTCTGCAGTACGTGATAAAATATTCTCTAATCCTAATTTTATCTCCGAGTTAAAGGCAAACTGATGCTTATGTGAAATGTTCTTGAAATTGTCATTCTCTTAATACGTTGTTGTAATCTACTAATTTGCTATTTCAGTTTTCAAATCTCCTATTTGCGAGTCTTAATATGTTCGGAAAAGGTCAAAAGCTTCAAAAACTTTTCCCCTGAGGGCTTATCTTGAGTCGTAGCCGACGAAGCACTTCTAAAATTTCCTGTATATTCTGTGTTGGGATTCCCAGCATGTCGCAAGGAACTCTGTTCGTTGAATAATCTTCTCGATTCGTAATCTTCTGAATTTACAAATTAAATCTGAATCACGACGTTATGAAGTTTTTTCATCATCCTACTACTTGTTACAAAGTGATGTGTACTCTGGCTTGTCGAATGACGCGAGATAGTTTCAAGATTTTTTTCCGCCTATCTGCTTGACTGAGCATTTTAGTTCAATCAATAACCGTGACCTCTATATAAAACTTCCAACCCAAAGATAAATATATGTAAAGTTACCGTGATAGTCACCGTCGGGACCCTTGAATGACATGTTATCCCTCGGGGTAAGATACAGTAAAGTTACCGCGATAGTCACCGTCGGAACCCTTGAATGACATGTTATCCCTCGGGGTAAGATACAGTAAAGTTACCGCGATAGTCACCGTCGGAACCCTTGAATGACATGTTTCCAACTCAGGGGCAATATAAAGTAAAATTTCCACGATTGTCACCGTTGGAACCATTGAATGACATGTTTCCAACTCGCAGCAATATAAAGTAAAATTTCCGCAAGTGTCACCGTTGGAACCATTGAATGACATGTTTCCAACTCGCGGCAATATAAAGTAAAATTTCCGCGATAGTCAACGTCGGAACCCTTGAATGACATGTTTACCACTCAGGGTAATATAAAGTAAAGTTACCGCGAAAGTCACCGTCAGAACCCTTGAATGAAATGTTTACCACTCGGGGTAATATAAAGTAAAGTTACCGCGAGAGTCACCGTCGGAACCCTTGAATGACATGTTTACCACTCGCGGTAATATACAGTAAAGTTACCGCGAGAGTCACCGTCGCTACCCATGAGTGACATGTTTACCACTCGTGGTAATATACAGTAAAGTTACCACGAGAGTCACCGTCGGGACCCTTGAATGACATGTTTACCACTCTGGGTAATATAAAGTAAAGTTACCGCGAGAGTCACCGTCGGAACCCTTGAATGACATGTTTACCACTCGGGGTAATATACAGTAAAGTTACCGTGAGAGTCACCGTCGGAACCCTTGAATGACATGTTTACCACTCGCGGTAATATACAGTAAAGTTACCGCGAGAGTCACCGTCGCTACCCATGAGTGACATGTTTACCACTCGTGGTAATATACAGTAAAGTTACCACGAGAGTCACCATCGGGACCCTTGAATGACATGTTTACCACTCTGGGTAATATAAAGTAAAGTTACCGCGAGAGTCACCGTCGGAACCCTTGAATGACATGTTTACCACTCGGGGTAATATACAGTAAAGTTACCGTGAGAGTCACCGTCGGAACCCTTGAATGACATGTTTACCACTCAGGGTAATATAAAGTAAAGTTACCGCGAAAGTCACCGTCAGAACCCTTGAATGAAATGTTTACCACTCGGGGTAATATAAAGTAAAGTTACCGCGAGAGTCACCGTCGGAACCCTTGAATGACATGTTTACCACTCGCGGTAATATACAGTAAAGTTACCGCGAGAGTCACCGTCGCTACCCATGAGTGACATGTTTACCACTCGTGGTAATATACAGTAAAGTTACCACGAGAGTCACCATCGGGACCCTTGAATGACATGTTTACCACTCTGGGTAATATAAAGTAAAGTTACCGCGAGAGTCACCGTCGGAACCCTTGAATGACATGTTTACCACTCGGGGTAATATACAGTAAAGTTACCGTGAGAGTCACCGTCGGAACCCTTGAATGACATGTTTACCACTCGCGGTAATATACAGTAAAGTTACCGCGAGAGTCAACGTCGGAACCCTTGAATGGCATGTTTACCACTCGGGGTAATATACAGTAAAGTTACCGCGAGAGTCACCGTCGGAACCCTTGAATGACATGTTTAACACTCGGGGTAATATACAGTAAAGTTACCGCGAGAGTCACCGTCGGAACCCTTGAATGACATGTTTACCACTCAGGGTAATATAAAGTAAAGTTACCGCGAGAGTCACCGTCAAAACCCTTGAGTGACACGTTTACCACTCAGGGTAATACAAAGTAAAGTTACCGCGAAAGTCACCGTCAGAACCCTTGAATGACATGTTTACCATTCAGGGTAATATAAAGTAAAGTTACCGCGATAGTCACCGTCGGAACCCATGAGTGACACGTTTACCACTCAGGGTAATATAAAGTAAAGTTACCGCGATAGTCACCGTCGGAACCCTTGAATGACATGTTTACGACTCGGGGTAATATACAGTAAAGTTACCGCGAGAGTCACCGTCGGAACCCTTGAATGACATGTTTACCACTCGGGGTAATATACAGTAAAGTTACCGCGAGAGTCACCGTCGGAACCCTTGAATGACATGTTTACCACTCGTGGTAATATACAGTAAAGTTACCGTGAGAGTCACCGTCGGAACACTTGAATGACATGTTTACCACTCGGGGTAATGTAAAGTAAAGTTACCGCAAAAGTCACCGTCGAAACCCTTGAATGACATATTTAACACTCGGGGTAATATACAGTAAAGTTACCGCGATAGTCACCGTTGGAACCCTTGAATGACATGTTTACCACTCGGGGAAATATACAGTAAAGTTACCGCGAGAGTCACCGTCGGAACCCTTGAATGACATGTTTACCACTCGGGGTAATATACAGTAAAGTTACCGCGAGAGTCACCGTCGGAACCCTTGAATGATATGTTTACCACTCGGGGTAATATACAGTAAAGTTACCGCGAGAGTCACCGTCGGAACCCTTGAATGATATGTTTACCACTCGGGGAAATATACAGTAAAGTTACCGCGAGAGTCACCGTCGGAACCCTTGAATGACATGTTTACCACTCGGGGTAATATACAGTAAAGTTACCGCGAGAGTCACCGTCGGAACCCTTGAATGATATGTTTACCACTCGGGGTAATATAAAGTAAAGTTACCGCGAGAGTCACCGTCGGAACCCTTGAATGACATGTTTACCACTCGGGGTAATATAAAGTAAAGTTACCGCGAGAGTCACCGTCGGAACCCTTGAATGACATGTTTACCACTCGTGGTAATATACAGTAAAGTTACCGTGAGAGTCACCGTCGGAACACTTGAATGACATGTTTACCACTCGGGGTAATGTAAAGTAAAGTTACCGCAAAAGTCACCGTCGAAACCCTTGAATGACATATTTAACACTCGGGGTAATATACAGTAAAGTTACCGCGAGAGTCACCGTCGGAACCCTTGAATGACATGTTTACCACTCGTGGTAATATACAGTAAAGTTACCGTGAGAGTCACCGTCGGAACACTTGAATGACATGTTTACCACTCGGGGTAATGTAAAGTAAAGTTACCGCAAAAGTCACCGTCGAAACCCTTGAATGACATATTTAACACTCGGGGTAATATACAGTAAAGTTACCGCGATAGTCACCGTTGGAACCCTTGAATGACATGTTTACCACTCGGGGAAATATACAGTAAAGTTACCGCGAGAGTCACCGTCGGAACCCTTGAATGACATGTTTACCACTCGGGGTAATATACAGTAAAGTTACCGCAAGAGTCACCGTCGGAACCATTGAATGACATGTTTACCACTCGTGGTAATATACAGTAAAGTTACCGTGAGAGTCACCGTCGGAACACTTGAATGACATGTTTACCACTCGGGGTAATGTAAAGTAAAGTTACCGCAAAAGTCACCGTCGAAACCCTTGAATGACATATTTAACACTCGGGGTAATATACAGTAAAGTTACCGCGATAGTCACCGTTGGAACCCTTGAATGACATGTTTACCACTCGGGGAAATATACAGTAAAGTTACCACGAGAGTCACCGTCGGAACCCTTGAATGACATGTTTACCATTCGGGATTATATACAGTAAAGTTACCGCGATAGTCACCGTCAGAACCCTTGAATGACATGTTTACCACTCGGGGTAATATACAGTAAAGTTACCGCGATAGTCACCGTTGGAACCCTTGAATGACATGTTTACCACTCGGGGTAATATACAGTAAAGTTACCGCGAGAGTCACCGTCGGAACCCATGAGTGACATGTTTACCATTCGTGGTAATATAAAGTAAAGTTACCGCGAGAGTCACCATCGGAACCCTTGAATGACATGTTTACCACTCTGGGTAATATAAAGTAAAGTTATCGCGAGAGTCACCGTCGGAACCCTTGAATGACATGTTTACCACTCGGGGTAATATAAAGTAAAGTTACCACGAGAGTCACCGTCGGAACCCTTGAATGACATGTTCACCACTCGGGGTAATATACAGTAAAGTTACCGCGAGAGTCACCGTCGAAACCCTTGAATGACATGTTTACCACTCGGGGTAATATACAGTAAAGTTACCGCGAGAGTCACCGTCGGAACCCTTGAATGACATGTTTACCACTCAGGGTAATATAAAGTAAAGTTACCGCGAGAGTCACCGTCAAAACCCTTGAGTGACACGTTTACCACTCAGGGTAATATAAAGTAAAGTTACCGCGATAGTCACCGTCAGAACCCTTGAATGACATGTTTACCATTCAGGGTAATATAAAGTAAAGTTACCGCGATAGTCACCGTCGGAACCCATGAGTGACACGTTTACCACTCAGGGTAATATAAAGTAAAGTTACCGCGATAGTCACCGTCGGAACCCTTGAATGACATGTTTACCACTCGGGGTAATATACAGTAAAGTTACCGCGATAGTCACCGTCGGAACCCTTGAATGACATGTTTACCACTCGGGGTAATATACAGTAAAGTTACCGCGATAGTCACCGTCGGAACCCTTGAATGACATGTTTACCACTCGGGGTAATATACAGTAAAGTTACCGTGAGAGTCACCGTCGGAACCCATGAATGACATGTTTACCACTCGGGGTAATATACAGTAAAGTTACCGCGAGAGTCACCGTCGGAACCCTTGAATGACATGTTTACCACTCGGGTTAATTTAAAGTAAAGTTACCGCAAAAGTCACCATCGAAACCCTTGAATGACATGTTTACCACTCGGGGTAATATACAGTAAAGTTCCCGCGATAGTCACCGTTGGAACCCTTGAATGACATGTTTACCACTCGGGGTAATATACAGTAAAGTTACGGCGAGAGTCACCGTCGGAACCCTTGAATGACATGTTTACCACTCGTTGTAATATACAGTAAAGATACCGCGAAAGTCACCGTTGGAACCCTTGAATGACATGTTTACCACTCGGGGTAATATACAGTAAAGTTACCACGAGAGTCACCGTCGGAACCCTTGAATGACATGTTTACCATTCGGGATTATATACAGTAAAGTTACCGCGATAGTCACCGTCAGAACCCTTGAATGACATGTTTACCACTCGGTGTAATATACAGTAAAGTTACCGCGATAGTCACCGTTGGAACCCTTGAATGACATGTTTACAACTCGGGGTAATATATAGTAAAGTTACCGCGATAGTCACCGTCGGAACCCTTGAATGACATGTTTACCACTCGGGGTAATATGCAGTAAAGTTACCGCGAAAGTCACCGTCGGAACCCTTGAATGACATGTTTACCACTCGCGGTAATATAAAGTAAAGTTACGGTGAGAGTCACCGTTGGAACCCTTGAATGACATGTTTACCACTCGTGGTAATATACAGTAAAGTTACCGCGAAAGTCACCGTTGGAACCCTTGAATGACATGTTTACCACTCGCGGTAATATACAGTAAAGTTACCGTGAGAGTCACCATCGGAAACCTTGAATGACGTGTTTACCACTCGGGGTAATAAACAGTAAAGTTACCGCGAGAGTCACCATCGGAACCCTTGAATGACATGTTTACCACTCGGGGTAATATACAGTAAAGTTACCGCGAAAGTCGCCGTTGGAACCCTTGAATGACATGTTTACCACTCGGGGTAATATACAGTAAAGTTACCGCGATAGTCACCGTCGGAACCCTTGAATGACATGTTTACCACTCGGGGTAATATACAGTAAAGTTACCGCGATAGTCACCGTCGGAACCCTTGAATGATATGTTTACCACTCGGGGTAATATACAGTAAAGTTACCGTGAGAGTCACCGTCGGAACCCTTGAATGACATGTTTACCACTCGGGATAATATACAGTAAAGTTACCGCGAGAGTCACCGTCGGAACCCTTGAATGACATGTTTACCACTCGGGGTAATATACAGTAAAGTTACCGCGAGAGTCACCGTCGGAACCCTTGAATGATATGTTTACCACTCGGGGTAATATACAGTAAAGTTACCGTGAGAGTCACCGTCGGAACCCTTGAATGACATGTTTACCACTCGGGATAATATACAGTAAAGTTACCGTGAGAGTCACCGTCGGAACCCTTGAATGACATGTTTACCACTCGGGGTAATATACAGTAAAGTTACCGCGATAGTCACCGTCGGAACCCTTGAATGACATGTTTACCACTCGGGGTAATATACAGTAAAGTTACCGTGAGGGTCACCGTCGGAACCCTTGAATGACATGTTTACCACTCGGGATAATATACAGTAAAGTTACCGCGAAAGTCACCGTTGGAACCCTTGAATGACATGTTTACCACTCGCGGTAATATACAGTAAAGTTACCGTGAGAGTCACCATCGGAAACCTTGAATGACGTGTTTACCACTCGGGGTAATAAACAGTAAAGTTACCGCGAGAGTCACCATCGGAACCCTTGAATGACATGTTTACCACTCGGGGTAATATACAGTAAAGTTACCGCGAAAGTCGCCGTTGGAACCCTTGAATGACATGTTTACCACTCGGGGTAATATACAGTAAAGTTACCGCGAGAGTCACCGTCGGAACCCTTGAATGACATGTTTACCACTCGGGGTAATAAACAGTAAAGTTACCGCGATAGTCACCGTCGGAACCCTTGAATGACATGTTTACCACTCGGGATAATATACAGTAAAGTTACCGCGAAAGTCACCGTTGGAACCCTTGAATGACATGTTTACCACTCGCGGTAATATACAGTAAAGTTACCGTGAGAGTCACCATCGGAAACCTTGAATGACGTGTTTACCACTCGGGGTAATAAACAGTAAAGTTACCGCGAGAGTCACCATCGGAACCCTTGAATGACATGTTTACCACTCGGGGTAATATACAGTAAAGTTACCGCGAAAGTCGCCGTTGGAACCCTTGAATGACATGTTTACCACTCGGGGTAATATACAGTAAAGTTACCGTGAGAGTCACCGTCGGAACCCTTGAATGACATGTTTACCACTCGGGGTAATATACAGTAAAGTTACCGCGATAGTCACCATCGGAACCCTTGAATGACATGTTTACCACTCGGGGTAATATACAGTAAAGTTACCGCGAAAGTCGCCGTTGGAACCCTTGAATGACATGTTTACCACTCGGGGTAATATACAGTAAAGTTACCGCGATAGTCACCGTCGGAACCCTTGAATGACATGTTTACCACTCGGGGTAATATACAGTAAAGTTACCGCGATAGTCACCATCGGAACCCTTGAATGACATGTTTACCACTCGGGGTAATATACAGTAAAGTTACCGCGAAAGTCGCCGTTGGAACCCTTGAATGACATGTTTACCACTCGGGGTAATATACAGTAAAGTTACCGTGAGAGTCACCGTCGGAACCCTTGAATGACATGTTTACCACTCGGGGTAATATACAGTAAAGTTACCGCGAGAGTCACCGTCGGAACCCTTGAATGACATGTTTACCACTCGGGGTAATATACAGTAAAGTTACCGTGAGAGTCACCGTCGGAACCCTTGAATGACATGTTTACCACTCGGGGTAATATACAGTAAAGTTACCGCGATAGTCACCGTCGGAACCCTTGAATGACATATTTAACACTCGGGGTAATATACAGTAAAGTTACCGCGAGAGTCACCGTCGAAACCCTTGAATGACATGTTTACCACTCGGGGTAATATAAAGTAAAGTTACCGCGAGAGTCACCGTCGGAACCCTTGAATGACATGTTTACCACTCGGGGTAATATACAGTAAAGTTACCGCGATAGTCACCGTCGGAACCCTTGAATGACATGTTTACCACTCGGGGTAATATACAGTAAAGTTACCGCGATAGTCACCGTCGGAACCCTTGAATGACATGTTTACCACTCGGGGTAATATACAGTAAAGTTACCGCGATAGTCACCGTCGGAACCCTTGAATGACATGTTTACCACTCGGGGTAATATACAGTAAAGTTACCGTGAGAGTCACCGTCGGAACCCTTGAATGACATGTTTACCACTCGGGGTAATATACAGTAAAGTTACCGCGAGAGTCACCGTCGGAACCCTTGAATGACATGTTTACCACTCGGGGTAATATACAGTAAAGTTACCGCGATAGTCACCATCGGAACCCTTGAATGACATGTTTACCACTCGGGGTAATATACAGTAAAGTTACCGCGAGAGTCACCATCGGAACCCTTGAATGACATGTTTACCACTCGGGGTAATATACAGTAAAGTTACCGCGATAGTCACCGTCGGAACCCTTGAATGACATGTTTACCACTCGGGGTAATATACAGTAAAGTTACCGTGAGAGTCACCGTCGGAACCCTTGAATGATATGTTTACCACTCGGGGTAATATACAGTAAAGTTACCGTGAGAGTCACCGTCGGAACCCTTGAATGACATGTTTACCACTCGGGGTAATATACAGTAAAGTTACCGTGAGAGTCACCGTCGGAACCCTTGAATGACATGTTTACCACTCGGGGTAATATACAGTAAAGTTACCGTGAGAGTCACCGTCGGAACCCTTGAATGACATGTTTACCACTCGGGGTAATATACAGTAAAGTTACCGCGATAGTCACCGTCGGAACCCTTGAATGACATGTTTACCACTCGGGGTAATATACAGTAAAGTTACCGCGATAGTCACCGTCGGAACCCTTGAATGACATGTTTACCACTCGGGGTAATATACAGTAAAGTTACCGTGAGAGTCACCGTCGGAACCCTTGAATGACATGTTTACCACTCGGGGTAATATACAGTAAAGTTACCGCGATAGTCACCGTCGGAACCCTTGAATGATATGTTTACCACTCGGGGTAATATACAGTAAAGTTACCGTGAGAGTCACCGTCGGAACCCTTGAATGACATGTTTACCACTCGGGGTAATATACAGTAAAGTTACCGTGAGAGTCACCGTCGGAACCCTTGAATGACATGTTTACCACTCGGGGTAATATACAGTAAAGTTACCGCGATAGTCACCGTCGGAACCCTTGAATGACATATTTAACACTCGGGGTAATATACAGTAAAGTTACCGCGATAGTCACCGTTGGAACCCTTGAATGACATGTTTACCACTCGGGGTAATATAAAGTAAAGTTACCGCGAGAGTCACCGTCGGAACCCTTGAATGACATGTTTACCACTCGGGGTAATATAAAGTAAAGTTACCGCGATAGTCACCGTCGGAACCCTTGAATGACATATTTAACACTCGGGGTAATATACAGTAAAGTTACCGCGAGAGTCACCGTCGGAACCCTTGAATGACATGTTTACCACTCGGGGTAATATACAGTAAAGTTACCGCGAGAGTCACCATCGGAACCCTTGAATGACATGTTTACCACTCGGGGTAATATACAGTAAAGTTACCGTGAGAGTCACCGTCGGAACCCTTGAATGACATGTTTACCACTCGGGGTAATATACAGTAAAGTTACCGCGATAGTCACCGTCGGAACCCTTGAATGACATATTTAACACTCGGGGTAATATACAGTAAAGTTACCGCGAGAGTCACCGTCGGAACCCTTGAATGACATGTTTACCACTCGGGGTAATATAAAGTAAAGTTACCACGAGAGTCACCGTCGGAACCCTTGAATGACATGTTTACCACTCGGGGTAATATAAAGTAAAGTTACTGCGATAGTCACCGTCGGAACCCTTGAATGACATGTTTACCACTCGGGGTAATATACAGTAAAGTTACCACGAGAGTCACCGTCGGAACCCTTGAATGACATGTTTACCATTCGGGGTAATATACAGTAAAGTTACCGCGAGAGTCACCGTCGGAACCCTTGAATGACATGTTTACCACTCGGGGTAATATAAAGTAAAGTTACCACGAGAGTCACCGTCGGAACCCTTGAATGACATGTTTACCACTCGGGGTAATATAAAGTAAAGTTACTGCGATAGTCACCGTCGGAACCCTTGAATGACATGTTTACCACTCGTGGTAATATAAAGTAAAGTTACCACGAGAGTCACCGTCGGAACCCTTGAATGACATGTTTACCATTCGGGGTAATATACAGTAAAGTTACCGCGATAGTCACCGTCGGAACCCTTGAATGACATGTTTACCACTGGCGGTAATATAAAGTAAAGTTACCGTGAGAGTCACCATCGGAACCCTTGAATGACATGTTTACCACTCGGGGTAATATACAGTAAAGTTACCGCGAGAGTCACCGTCGGAACCCTTGAATGACATGTTTACCACTCGGGGTAATATACAGTAAAATTACGCCGATAGTCACCGTCGGAACCCTTGAATGACATGTTTACCATTCAGGGT
Source organism: Panopea generosa (assembly GCA_029582155.1). Taxonomy (NCBI): domain Eukaryota; kingdom Metazoa; phylum Mollusca; class Bivalvia; order Adapedonta; family Hiatellidae; genus Panopea; species Panopea generosa. The sequence goes on from CM055905.1 coordinate 52,976,693, forward strand.
AATATAAAGTAAAGTTACCGCGAGAGTCACCGTCGGAACCCTTGAATGACATGTTTACCACTCGGGGTAATATACAGTAAAATTACGCCGATAGTCACCGTCGGAACCCTTGAATGACATGTTTACCATTCAGGGTAATATAAAGTAAAGTTGCCGCGATGGTCACCGTCGGAACCCTTGAATGACATGTTTATCACTCGGGGTAATATAAAGTAAAGTTTCCGCGATGGTCACTGTCGGAACCCATGAGTGACATGTTACCATTCAGGGTAATATACAGTAAAGTTACCGCGAGGGTCACCGTCGGAACCCTTGAATGACATGTTTACCACTCGGGGTAATATACAGTAAAGTTACCGCGAGAGTCACCGTCGGAACCCTTGAATGACATGTTTACCACTCGGGGTAATATACAGTAAAGTTGCCGCGAGAGTCACCGTCGGAACCCTTGAATGACATGTTTACCACTCGGGGTAATATAAAGTAAAGTTTCCGCGATGGTCACTGTCGGAACCCATGAGTGACATGTTACCATTCAGGGTAATATACAGTAAAGTTACCGCGAGGGTCACCGTCGGAACCCTTGAATGACATGTTTACCACTCGGGATAATATACAGTAAAGTTACCGCGATAGTCACCGTCGGAACCCTTGAATGACATGTTTACCACTCGGGGTAATATACAGTAAAGTTACCGCGAAAGTCGCCGTCGGAACCCTTGAATGACATGTTTACCACTCGGGGTAATATACAGTAAAGTTACCGCGAGAGTCACCGTCGGAACCCTTGAATGACATGTTTACCACTCGGGGTAATATACAGTAAAGTTACCGCGATAGTCACCGTCGGAACCCTTGAGTGACACGTTACCACTCGGGGTAATATACAGTAAAGTTACCGCGAGAGTCACCGTCGGAACCCTTGAATGACATGTTTACCACTCGGGATAATATACAGTAAAGTTACCGCGATAGTCACCGTCGGAACCCTTGAATGACATGTTTACCACTCGGGGTAATATACAGTAAAGTTACCGCGAAAGTCGCCGTCGGAACCCTTGAATGACATGTTTACCACTCGGGGTAATATACAGTAAAGTTACCGCGAGAGTCACCGTCGGAACCCTTGAATGACATGTTTACCACTCGGGGTAATATACAGTAAAGTTACCGCGATAGTCACCGTCGGAACCCTTGAGTGACACGTTACCACTCGGGGTAATATACAGTAAAGTTACCGCGAGAGTCACCGTCGGAACCCTTGAATGACATGTTTACCACTCGGGGTAATATACAGTAAAGTTACCACGATAGTCACCGTCGGAACCCTTGAGTGACACGTTACCACTCGGGGTAATATAAAGTAAAGTTTCCGCGATGGTCACCGTCGGAACCCATGAGTGGCATGTTACCACTCAGGGTAATATAAAGTAAAGTTTCCGCGATGGTCACCGTCGGAACCCATGAGTGTCATGTTACCAGTCAGGGTAATATAAAGTAAAGATTCCGCGATAGTCACCGTCGGAACCCATGAGTGAAATGTTACACCTCGGAGTAAACTTATATAACTGTTATTTACATAAATTTCCATCCGTGTTCTTGGTCGTGGTAATAACCTATGATTTACCTGCAAGAGATAAAACTACTAATGTGTACTAATTACACTTCGGAGGAAAATGTGAGAAAGAAACTAACCTACACATGTTTAGTAACATTTAATGCAATGGAGCAATAAAACTATATTGTTTTTTTTATTTTAAATATAGTTGATAGGCCTCATTTATAAATCTTAATTAAACATATTACATGAATTAAAACAATTCTCGTTTAAATTAAAGGCATTCAAAATTAGTCATTGTCAGATGCAGTTATATAAGTTACTCAGCTTTCATATCAATTATAGAGTTTGTGCAGCCGGCAAATCAATACCATGGAGTGTATGCAGCTTTTAAATAAATTATAGAGCTTTTGCAGCAATTAAGTCAAGTATAGAGTTGATGTAGCCTGCAAATCAAGAGTTTATTGCGTAGAGTTTGTACAGCTTGCAAATAGTTTGTACAGCTTGCAAATCAGTTATAGAGTTTATGCAACTCTTCAATCAATTATAGAGTTGATGAAGCTCTTCAATCAATTATAGAGTTTGTGCAGCTTGCAAATCAGTTATAGAGTGTATACAACTCTTCAATCTTTTATAGAGTTTATGCTTTGATTGATTGATTGATATTTAGCGTCATTTTTATGCCACCGAGGGCTTACAGACGATCAGTTAACATAAACACTATTTCCTGGGATTAACCAGTACTCGAGCACACCCTATCTCCGTAAGTAACTGATAACTTTCCCGCTTGAATCAGTGGTGAGAGACGAATGATAATGAGACACACTGTCGTATATTCAATCATCACAGAGACTGTTGCCGAACGAGGGATTCAAACTCACGACCCCTGGATTGATAATAAGACACGAAACCGACTGAACTAATCGGGCCCGGCTAGAGTTTATGCAACTCTTCAATCAATTATAGAGTTGATGAAGCGCTTCAATCAATTATAGAGTTTGTGCAGATTGTAAATCAGTTATATAACGTATGCTGCACATACAGTTTATGCAGCTTGCAAATAAATTATAGTATAGAGTTTAAACCAGCTTGCAAATCAATGATAGAGTTTGTGCAGCTTGCAAATCACTGATAGAGTTTGTGTAGCTTGCAAATCACTGATAGAGTTTGTGCAGCTTGCAAATCAATGATAAAGTATGTAAAGCTTGCAAATCAATGATAGAGTTTGTAAAGCTTGCAAATCAATGATAGAGTATGTAAAGCTTGCAAATCAATGATAGAGTTTGTAAAGCTTGCAAATCAGTGATAGAGTTTGTTTAGCTTGCAAATCAATGATAGAGTTTGTAAAGCTTGCAAATTAATGATAGAGTTTGTGCAGCTTGCAAATCAATGACAGAGTTTGTGCAGCTTGCAAATCAATGATAGAGTTTGTAAAGCTTGGAAATCAATGATAGAGTTTGTGCAGCTTGCAAATCAATGACAGAGTTTGTGCAGCTTGCAAATCAATGATAGAGTTTGTAAAGCTTGGAAATTAATTCCATAAAGTGTATGCAGTTTTGCAGCTTTCAAATAATCTCACAAAGTTTATGCAACTTTCAAATCAACTTCATGTTCGTGTGATAAAAGTTATTGTGTTGTGTCGTTCTGGTCAAAGTTTATTTCATATTTCAGAAATTTCTTCTGCATGACTAACTTGAGGGCAGCAAAGTTCGCCCTGGATGGAACATTCTTTTTAGCAATGCTGCTGTTTTTCTCGGTGTCTGGATTGAACGTAAAAATGTCTCTATATATAGACGTGCCGCATTCCCCACCGAGTATCAAAATGTTGCCTTTGTGGTGAATTGCGCCGAATCGTCTTCTGTTAAAATCTCGTATTTTTGCAATGCGTTTGCAGACGACATCATCCGTAAGAGCCAACACGTTTCCATCAGTACAGACAATAAACACACGTTTGTCGCAAACCACAGCTCGGCTCAGTTTACAAGCATAAGGCAGATCATCGACGCGGCAGCAAGCCCGTAGTCGAGTGTCGAAACACTGGACGATGTTTGTTTCTTTGTCGCCTGCCGACATGCCACCAAATACAAATATTTTCTCCTTGCTTACAGCAGCGGTCATTGACCTGACGGCCGTGGTCAAATTCCCGCATGGCGACCATGTGCGCGAACTGATTGCATATTCGCTAATATCGGATATTGTTCTGTTTGATTCGTCCTTTTGATTGTCATCATAGCCGCCAAGAACGAATAAAGACTCACCAACAGCAACCATCGCGTGACGTCTACGACCTTGTGGAATATTAGGACACCTTAACCACTCGTTATTGTCAGACCGATACTGGAGCAAACACTCCAACTTTTGCGATCCTCCAGAAACAAATATGTCATTTCCAAACACACATGCAGCGAATTCTCGTCCAAGTTTCCAGGGTAAAGACATCAGCTGAAACCATGTCTTCCGCACAAAGCTATACGCAAGGACATCAGCCACCTTATCATTGGAGGCGTTGTAACCGCCGATTAATACCAGTACCTCCTCCATGTTGGCGTAGCGTCGAAACACAACACGGGGAGAGTTAAAATCTGGACGCCGCGATGGCAACATCTGGTAACTAATCGCCTCCTTCACCACATCGCGACATCGTTGATTTTGTACAACTAGTTCCATCGGCTCCACTTCATGGAGGAGATATTCCGAACTCAACAAAGGCAGACGAAGGTGTTCAAATAATTTCGATGCATGTTCCGCGCGTGACTCCGGTTCGAAGCGATACCACCTAAACACAGAGTCACAAACAATTTCCTCGTTTGCAACATGTAAATCATTGTCGTCTATAATAGAAGACATTTCCTCTGCGTCCAGGAAGTTGAAATCCTCCGTTCTACTGACCTCTGTGAAGCTTTCGAGTATGTTATACCACGCCTTCTTGGTAAGTTCCACACATTCGTGTGACTTTGCCAGCTTCCAGGCACCAATGCAGTTCTCAGGCACGATGTGTTGTAGTAGAAACTCTTCGCACTTTTGATGGAGAAGTGTGATTTGAAACATGGTCGCCGCTTTCAGAAGATCTTCTGCATTTTCAAAGCATATATTTAATTTTCCCGAATAAATGAAATTTAAAATGTCAACAAATGTCGAGTTTTCAATACCTTGCAAACGAACTAGGCCATCATAGCATTCTCTCATACCGGACGAGAACATAGCATCAAAGTACTGTGACACCGATGCCAGAACTATTTTATGACAGTGGAAGGATTTGTTTTCCACTATCACTTCAACGTCCGTGTGTTTACCGGCGAAGTACATCTCTTCAAGGGCGTCGAAAACGAGAGCTGATACCCTGAGTCGCCATGGAGATAAAGGAGCCGGTTCGGGACTAGGACTTGGTGCTTTATCCATCATCTAAAAATAGGAAAAATGTATGTTTATTTATAATACTGATTCAGTTGTGTATCATACATAATTGTTTGATAAATTGATTCAGTGCTATATTGTTCTAAATTATTATTTGTAGGGCGATTTCTTGTAGTCCATGCGGTAAACAGTGGCGTATACAATTGTATGTTTACCAGATCAATTATTCATATTGTAAAGTAAGATTTTATAGACTCAGTATTTCAGTGGTTATTGATTTAGTCACAATATAAACAAAACACGTCCAACCAACAGACGCAGACGAATGTCACAGACGCGACCTAATGACAACATTTGATAATTTCAAAGGATACTATTGGCAATTGTCCGTTATAACAATACAGACGACATTAAAGTATACAACACGACGATTATCTATTTGTTTAACTTTGCAAAGTAATTGACATTGTATTTGATATTGTGTAGTATTTACTTCCAACGTTTTAGTCACATGACAATGGCGTAGTTTACTTTATCTTAACAACTCACATTATTTGACATACTAAGGTGGTGACCTAATATAGTTAAAGCCCCAGTCACACTGACATGTATTGAGTGCTAGGTATTACTACGTTTCTCACCCCTACGGATTGCCAAATTTGTGTCCCTTTTTTTGAGGGGGTGGGGGCGGTATATATAGGTTTAACTAGGTTTCCACTATGTTTTACATGGTCTTACTACGTATCATGTGAAAGACCGAGTATCAAAGCGGGTCATTGTCACGATTCACTAGGGATTAGTACGTTTTACTTGGTGTTTGCCTCGTTTCGCTACGTTTTACTACAATTCAGTACGTTTTTACTACAGATTACTTGGTATTGTCAGGGATTACTACGAGGTCGGCAAACCGGAAATAAACGCGGCTTCATTGACAAGCAAAATCAAGTCCAATCTTTCTTACAGAGAGTGATCAACTGCTAGAACGTCTACAACTGCTACAAGTTCATGATGTACAGATGTCGGGGTGATACCAGAGGGGGCAATAGAGTCACCAGGGAGCCCAGACTGACCCTACACCACCACTACCTAGCCTATTCCATGAGTAGGAGGTGAATGATCCGGAGGCCCAGGAGGAACCAGCACAGGTACGACCTTCCTTTTATCTATATTTTATAGTTTGATATTTGGATTTGCGTAATTTCATTTTTTTGCCAATTTTGTACTTTCAACTGTGTGAGAATATAATTATATATTAAGTTTATTTAGTGTATTTTTTCTGTTTGTATGATTACAGGTAGCAACCGAAACAACACCAGCCAAGGGCAGAGGTCGCTGGAGAGGTCTTGGTACCGATCGTGAGAGAAGTCGTGGTACCGGTCGTGGGAGAGGTCGTGGAGCTGTCTCTAATCCCTCCGCAGTTGCTCCATCAACTATTCATACATGTATATGCCAAACTGGGATCTGCGACTGAGCCACTCCCTGACCAAGATGTTTCTCTCCCACCTCTGACCTCTTCTCTATTCTGCAGCACACAAAACTGCCCGCGAGACGGTCATCACCTCAATAATCTCGACATCGTGTCTACTAATCTAAATGTCTATCCTAATCGCGCTAATAGTGTCTACTAATGTCGTTATCTCGACACCATGTCTAGTAATATCGTTATCTCGACCCATGTCTACTAATCTCATTATCTCGACGCCGTGTCTATCAATCTGACTATCTCGACGCCATGTCTTCTTATCTCACTATTCTGACACTGTGTTTATTAATCTCACTATCAAGACATCGTGTCTACTAATCTCACTATCTCGACACCGTGTTTACTAATCTCACTATCCCGACACCATGTCTACTAATTTCGTTATCTCGATCCCGTGTCTACTTATCTCACTATCTCGACACCTTGTCAACTAATCTCACTATCTCGACACCTTGTCAACTAATCTCACTATCTCGACACCGTGTCTACAAATCTCACTATCTTGACACCGTGTCTACTAATCTCACTATTCTGACACCGTGTTTATTAATCTCACTATCAAGACATCGTGTTTACTAATCTCACTATCTCGACACCGTGTCTACTAATCTCACTATCCCGACACCGTGTCTATTAATCTCATTTTCTCGACACCGTGTCTACTAACCTCACTATCCCGACACCGTGTCTACTAATCTCACTATCCCGACCTCATGTCTACTAATCTCACTATCTCAACACCGTGTCTACTAATCTCACTATCCCGACACCATGTCTACTAATCTAATTATCTCGACACCATGTCTACTAATATCATTATCTCGACACCATGTCTACTATATCTACTAATCTCACTATCTCGACACCATGTCTACTAATCTCATAATCTCGACACCATGTCTACTAACCTCACTATCTCGATAGCGTCTCTTCTAATCATGCTATCCGTGTCTACTAATTTCGTTATCTTGACACCAAGTCTACTATCTCGACAGACAGCCTGTCGTGAAAAGGTTGCTTTGAAACGAGACACTGTCGTGCGTTTATGTATTGGTTGTAAATATTGTTTGCTATTTTTAACAGATTCAACTTAAATGTTATGCAAGGGAAAATATATTGGTTTCTTTTTTCAAAGTTCAATTGAATAGGCGAACGATAGTCCTATCCAGCGGTAGTGGCGCAGCCTTCAAACAGGCAGACTGAAGTATTTCGATATCCGATAAACATCATGAATATTACGCTAACTCTAACCTAACCACCAATTTGAAGAGTTACGCCTTTAAATATCAAAAGACGAAAAACGAATATTAAACCAACTTCTAACTGCTCATTAAACATCAGTATAGAGTTCTGCACCACTTCGTGCATCGTCTTGTCTGATTGGTTCATTTCGATATAAATAAAAGATGAATGTATCGTCTACTCTGACTGGTTCATTTCGATATAAATAAAAGATGAATGTATCATTGCGTTATATTTAGACTGAGGTAACCATGGCGCCTTCATTAAACATTAAATATATGTGATTTAATGTAACAAATGAAGTGACAAGAACTCTACATGTATCAAAAGGACACTAATCACATATTCAGTCTAAACGTGTGTTTTTAAAACAATTCAGTTTAAAGTGAATATATCAGGATTTTTCAAACTTTCAAAATTATATGAAAACTTTTTTTCCCCATTATGTCATGACTATATCTACTCACTGACCCCGTATTGCCAAAAGAATATATATTTAAACATGCCAAAATAATATATTGAAAAGGGATTACAAAACTTGGACTACGCGCCTAGGTTAGACTAAAATAGATTTCCCACTTAAAAGTATTAATATTTTGTTAATAACGTGATTAATTTTGATTTTCAATTTGATGCGTTGTACAAGTTTATACGTAGTTAAATTGTTTCATCCTAGAGAAAGTCTGAATGGCGTCAAGCAGTATTTAAGTGTTGTCTATTTTTAGAATAGGGATTTCGTTTCCAGTTTACCACTCCAATTTTGATATCAATTTTGTCACGTTTTGGTGGATTTGACATACCAAACCATTTGGATTTTATTTATTAACGATAATGAGATGTTTTTTTAGATACTTAATGATTTTCCTCTAATAAATTCCCTTTAAATCATGTTTAAACATAACTTCCTTGTTTACAGTGTGAAGTTTTAAAAAACAATTTTCAGGATAAAAATCTTGGAAATATTCACGACATCACAAAATATAGTTGGTGGTATGACAAAACAAGGTAAATACATATTAAACTAATATGCAATTTGCTTTATTTCAAGATAATTATTGTTTATATTCAAAACTAGGTTTGGAGAATATTTTTTCTTGTTACTTTATAGTTAAATTTGTATTTTCCTTCATTCTTTTTCAAATTTTACATCTCTGTGCTGTTTTTCTCAACATCATTACTTGGTAAATATATGTAAATTGTTGCATAACAACACAGACTAGTAACCTGACATAATCATATTTGTAAATGGTTGCATAATTAGACAGACTGGTCGCCTGGCACATATATGTAAATTGTTTCCTAACTACACAGACTGGTCGCCTGGCACATATATGTAAATTGTTGTTGCATAATAACACAGACTGGTAGCCTGGCACATATATGTAAATTGTTGCATAACAACACAGATTGGCTGTTATCAAAATGAATATAAAATATTCAGAACGTAGTCAGCAATTCAATAGTTATTGATATTGTAGTCAAAAGTTATCTAATACTCGACGGCAATTAAATTCTGGTATAACAAACAGCTGGATGATTTGAATCGTGTAATTAATCCAGTTGTATTATCAGAATGTTTGGAACAAAGTTCGATAACGAACACAATGAGTGGATCAATATTTTAAATGCATTTTGTGTATTGCTGAAACACATGAGCGCGTCCAGACGTCGGAATAACAGTTTTGTATTACGTGTATATCACAGTGTGCTTTATAATAACCAGTTTGTTGGTGAATCCACCATTACGCCTCATGGTCGGCGAATCTTTGCTTGTTTTTCATTTAATATTTGTTACTTTGTGACTTGCAAAAATACTGCCATTTTATACATAATGCGGTTGCAATAATACTGCCAATTATATATAATGCGGTTGTAAAATACTGCTATTTTATATAAAATGTGGTTGCAAAAATGCTGGCAATTTATATATAATTCGGTTTCAAAAATACTGCCATTTTTATATAATGAGGTAGCAACAATACTGCCATTCTATATATAATGCGGTTGCAAAAATACTGCCAATTTTTATACAATGCGGTTGCAAAAATGCTACTATTTTATATATAATGTGGTTTCAAAAATACTGCCTATTTTATATATTACGTTGTAACAAAGATACTGCCAATTTATATATAATGCGGTTTCAAAAATACTGCCATTTTTATATAATGCGGTTGCAACAATACTGCCATTCTATATATAATGCGGTTGCAAAAATACTGCCAATTTTTATACAATGCGGTTGCAAAAATGCTACTATTTTATATATAATGTGGTTTCAAAAATACTGCCATTTTATATATTACGTTGTAACAAAGATACTGCCAATTTATATATAATGCGGTTGCAAAAATACTGCCACTTAATTTATAATGCGGTTGCAATAATACCGCTAATTTATATATAATGAAATTGCAAAAATACTACCACTTTATAGGTAATACGGATTCAATAATACTGCCATTTTAAATATATAATGAAGTTGCAAAAATATTTCCACTTTATAGGTAATGCGGATGCAATCATACTACCATTTTAAATATATAATGCGGTTGCAAAAATACTGTCAATTAATATAATGCGGTTGCAAAAATGCTACCATTTTATATATAATGCAGTTGCAAAAATACTACCACTTTATATATAATGCGGTTGCAATTATAATACTACCATCTAATATATAATGCGGTTACAAAAATACAACATTTTATTTATAATGCAGTTGCAAAAATACAACATTTTATATATAATGCGGTTGCAAAAATACAACATTTTATATATAATGCGGTTGCGGGGTCAAATTTGAACATTTTAAGACTGTTTCACATATGAATGCCTCACCGCAGCAAATTTGGTGAAAATCTGTCCAGCGGTTTCAGAAACGAAATCGTTCGAAGCAAACGTTAGAGGACGGACGGCGGACACCGGGTGATCACGAAATGACCGACTGGATTCCCACGAGTCGCTTCATTTTCAAACCAAGGGACAATGTATGTACAAACCTGGTTGTATAGTATATATCAAGTGACCATTTGTTTCTAAACAAGAATTTGTAAAAACAACATATAATATTCCATGACCACGTCAAAAAGAGTTTTCGGTCGTCTGCAAATGGACGATGGACCTGTTGGTAGTTTCTGTAAAATCACAGTTTGCATGTAAATATTTAATCATGCTACCTGAGAAAACAATAAGTGTATTGACTGATCTGTCGGCGTGAACAATAGTTCTATCTATTGTCTAGCTGTGATTGTTTAATGATTGCAGCGGATCGGTAAACAGACACCAAAGCAACATCGCCAACAAGCTTCATGGGGAATTATCCAAATACAGGGTTCAATAACAGATAAATAATTCAGTAGAAACATCCGTATTGACAATACATGAATATTAATGGACGTCTAATATTAACAGACAGAGATTATGTTTTCAGATGAATAAACACTAGTCCGTTCTGGGATGGTCTGGATATATAGATATAAATTTGACAATTTGCTCTACACTTTTGTGCCTGAAGGCGCACATCATAGTTAGTGAACGTTTTTTTTATTCTACTTCCGGGTTGTATCATCGTTATCGTAATTTGACATTTTAAACATTATCATTATTGATCTTTTTCATTTTAATCCCCTGGAGAAGCTCTCGAGTTTTTTTAAATATTTTTAAAGAATTCGGTATTGTTTAGGTGTATTAATTTATCATCTTTCTCATATATATATATCAGTACCAAACTTTCAAGAAAACGTCTTGATACATAGCTTTTTGTGTATCGTAATTTTTTTTTTCTATTACTAAAGTTTCATTTACAACTTATTTTGACGTCATTTATCTTATTCCACATTGATGTATATGGCTATAATTATACTATAGTTTGTAATAAAACACAGCCATATACCTTTTTGGTCATTTCTAACTCGTGAAGCCGGGCCCGATTAGCTCAGTCGGTAACGCGTCTGACTATTCGAATCCCCCGCCCGGCAACAGTCTCCGTGATGATTGATATACGACATTGTGTCTCATTATCATTCGTCTCTCACCACTGATTCAAGTGGGAAAGTTATCAGTTACTTGCGGAGATGGGGTGTGCTCGAGTACTGGTTAATCCCAGGAATCAGTGGTTAGGTTAACTGATCGTCTGTTAGCCCTCGATGACATAAAAATGACGCTAAATATGCAATCAATCAATCTAACTCGTGAAAGTGTGTTATTAATATATAATACTTAAACTTGTATCTACTATAATCCGTTATTAGTTAGTTTGTTGTATGGTGAGATAGCGAAAGGAGGCGGGAGGTTGGGAACACCCGTAAACCAAGACTGTGCTGCACAGTGCCACTGGCCGTCCCACGGCGGTGACCCCTGGTACCACCGTCCTGTTGCAGCGACCCCTGGTGCCACCATCCCATGGCGGCGACCCCTTGTACCACCGTCCCATGGCGGCGAACACTGGTGCCACCGTCCCGTGGCGGCGACCCCGGATGCCACTTATATAATAAGTCGATGTCTTTTTATTTATAATACTGCAGTCGCTGTCAATGCTGTACTTTTTAGGTATATTTTCTATTTAACAGTAGGATAAAATGCCCCGTTTTAAATTGGAATACTGGTTTGTATTACTTTTTTTCTTTGTAGCTCTTATTACATTTTGCAGCACTTATGACCAATACACATAAAGAGATATGTACATACAAACACAACCCCAGCATTAGCCGCTCAAGACAAGCATAACATTAGCATTAGCCGCTCAAGACAAACACAACCTCAGCATTAGCCGCTCAAGACAAGCGTACTCCCAGCAGTAGCCGCTCAAGATAAGCACAACCCCAGCATTAGCCGCTCAAGACAAGCACAACCCTAACATTAGCCGCTCAAGACGAGAGTACTCCCAGCATTAGCCGCTCAAGACAAACACAACCCCAGTATTAGCCGCTCAAGACAAACACAACCCCAGCATTAGCCGCTCAAGACAAACAAAACCCCAGCATTAGCCACTCAAGACAAGAACAACCCCAGCATAAGCCGCTCAAGACAAGAACAACCCCAGCATTAGCTGCTCAAGACAAACATAACCCCAGCATTAGCCGCTCAAGACAAGAACAACCCCAGCATTAGCTGCTCAAGACAAGAACAACCACAGCATTAGCTGCTCAAGACAAACACAACCCCAGCATTGGCCACTCAAGACAAGCCCAACCCCAGCATTAGCCGCTCAAGACAAACACAACCCCAGCATTAGCCACTCAAGTCAAACATAACCCCAGCATTAGCCGCTCAAGACAAGAACAACCCCAGCATTAGCCGCTCAAGACAAGCACAACCCCAGCATTAGCCGCTCAAGACAAGTACAACCCCAGCATTAGCCGTTCAAGACAAGCGTACTCCCAGCAGTAGCCACTCAAGACAAGCACAACCCAAGCATTAGCCCCTCAAGACAACCGTACTCTCAGCAGTAGCCGCTCAAGACAAGCACAACCCAAGCATTAGCCACTCAAGACAAGCGTACTCCCAGCAGTAGCTGCTCAAGATAAGAACAACCCCAGCATTAGCCGCTCAAGATAAATACAACCCCAGCATTAGCCGCTCAAGACAAACACAACCCTAGCATAAGCCGCTCAAGACAAGAACAAACCCAGCATTAGCCGCTCAAGACAAACACAACCCCAGCATTAGCCGCTCAAGACAAACACAACTCCAGCATTAGCCGCTCAAGACAAGTACAACCCCAGCATTAGCCGCTCAAGACAAACACAACCCTAGCATAAGCCGCTCAAGACAAGAACAAACCCAGCATTAGCCGCTCAAGACAAATACAACCCCAGCATTAGCCGCTCAAGACAAACACAACCCCAGCATTAGCCGCTCAAGACAAGAACAAACCCAGCATTAGCCGCTCAAGACAAACACAACCCCAGCATTAGCCGCTCAAGACAAACACAACCCCAGCATTAGCCGCTCAAGACAAGTACAACCCCAGCATTAGCCGCTCAAGACAAACACAACCCCAGTATTAGCCGCTCAAGACAAACACAACCCAGCATAAGCCGCTCAAGACAAACACAACCCCAGCATTAGCCGCTCAAGACAAGCACAACCCAATAATTAGCCGCTCAAGACAAGCACAACCCCAGCAATAGCCGCTCAAGACAAGAACAAATACAGCATTAGCCGCTCAAGACAAACACAACCTCAGCAATAGCCGCTCAAGACAAGCACAACCCCAGTATAAGCCGCTCAAGACAAACACAACCCCAGCATAAGCCGCTCAAGTCAAACACAACCCAGCATTAGCCGCTCAAGACAAGCATAACCCCAGCATTACCCGCTCAAGACAAGCACAACCCCAGTATTAGCCGCTCAAGACAAACACAATCCCAGCATTAGCCACTCAAGACAAGAACAACCCCAGCATTGGCCGCTAAAGACAAACACAACCCCAGTATTAGCCGCTCATGACAAGCACAACCCCAGTATTAGCCGCTCAAGACAAACACAACCCCAGCAATAGCCGCTCAAGACAAGCACAACCCCAGTATAAGCCGCTCAAGACAAACACAACCCCAGCATAAGCCGCTCAAGTCAAACACAACCCAGCATTAGCCGCTCAAGACAAGCATAACCCCAGCATTAGCCGCTCAAGACAAGCACAACCCCAGTATTAGCCGCTCAAGACAAACACAATCCAAGCATTAGCCACTCAAGACAAGCACAACCCCAGTATTAGCCGCTCAAGACAAGCACAACCCCAGTATTAGCCGCTCAAAACAAGCACAACCCCAGTATTAGCCGCTCAAGACAAACACTACCCCAGTATTAGCCACTCAAGACAAGCACAACCCCAGCTTTAGCCGCTCAAGACAAGCACAACCCCAGTATTAGCCGCTCAAGACAAACACAACCCCAGTGTTAGCCGCTCAAGACAAGCATAACCCCAGTGTTAGCCGCTCAAGACAAGCACAACCCCAGTGTTAGCTGCTCAAGACAAGCACAACCCCAGTATTAGCCGCTCAAGACAAACACTACCCCAGTATTAGCCACTCAAGACAAGCACAACCCCAGCTTTAGCCGCTCAAGACAAGCACAACCCCAGTATTAGCCGCTCAAGACAAGCACAACCCCAGTATTAGCCGCTCAAGACAAGCACAACCCCAGTATTAGCCGCTCAAGACAAGCACAACCCCAGTATTAGCCGCTCAAGACAAACACTACCCCAGTATTAGCCGCTCAAGACAAGCACAACCCCAGCTTAAGCCGCTCAAGACAAGCACAACCCCAGTATTAGCCGCTCAAGACAAGCACAACCCCAGTATTAGCCGCTCAAGACAAACACAACCCCAGTATTAGCCGCTCAAGACAAGCACAACCCCAGTATTAGCCGCTCAAGACAAGCACACCCCCAGTATTAGCCGCTCAAGACAAGCACAACCCCAGTATTTGCCGCTCAAGACAAGCACGACCCCAGTATTAGCCGCTCAAGACAAGCACGACCCCAGTATTAGCCGCTCACGACAAGCACGACCCATGTATTAGCCGCTCAAGACAAGCACGACCCCAGTATTAGCCGCTCAAGACAAGCACGACCCCAGTATTAGCCGCTCAAGACAAGCACGACCCCAGTATTAGCCGCTCAAGACAAGCACGACCCCAGTATTAGCCGCTCAAGACAAGCACGACCCCAGTATTAGCCGCTCAAGACAAGCACTACCCCAGTATTAGCCGCTCAAGACAAGCACAACCCCAGCTTTAGCCGCTCAAGACAAGCACAACCCCAGTATTAGCCGCTCAAGACAAGCACAACCCCAGTATTAGCCGCTCAAGACAAGCACAACCCCAGTATTAGCCGCTCAAGACAAGCACAACCCAGTATTAGCCGCTCAAGACAAGCACAACCCAGTATTAGCCGCTCAAGACAAGCACAACCCCAGCATTAGCCGCTCAAGACAAGCACAACCCCAGTATTAGCCGCTCAAGACAAGCACAACCCCAGTATTAGCCGCTCAAGACAAGCACAACCCCAGTTTTAGCCGCTCAAGACAAGCACAACCCCAGTATTAGCCGCTCAAGACAAACACAACCCCAGTATTAGCCGCTCAAGACAAGCACAACCCAGTATTAGCCGCTCAAGACAAGCACAACCCCAGCATTAGCCGCTCAAGACAAGCACAACCCCAGCATTAGCCGCTCAAGACAAGCACAACCCCAGCATTAGCTGCTCAAGACAATCACAACCCCAGTATTAGCCGCTCAAGACAAGCACAACCCCAGTATTAGCCGCTCAAGACAAACACAACCCCAGTATTAGCCGCTCAAGACAAGCACAACCCCAGTATTAGCCGCTCAAACAACCCCAGTATTTGCCGCTCAAGACAAGCACAACCCCAGTATTAGCCGCTCAAGACAAGCACAACCCCAGTATTAGCCGCTAAAGACAAACACAACCCCAGTATTAGCCGCTCAAGACAAACACAACCCCAGTATTAGCCGCTCAAGACAAACACAACCCCAGTATTAGCCGCTCAAGACAAACACAACCCCAGTATTAGCCGCTCAAGACAAGCACAACCCCAGTATTAGCCGCTCAAGACAAGCACAACCCCAGTATTAGCCGCTCAAGACAAGCACAACCCCAGTATTAGCCGCTCAAGACAAGCACAACCCCAGTATTAGCCGCTCAAGACAAGCACAACCCCAGTATTAGCCGCTCAAGACAAGCACTACCCCAGCATTAGCCGCTCAAGACAAGCACAACCCCAGCTTTAGCCGCTCAAGACAAGCACAACCCCAGCATTAGCCGCTCAAGACAAACACAACCCCAGCATTAGCCGCTCAAGACAAGCACAACCCCAGCATTAGCCGCTCAAGACAAGCACAACCCCAGTATTTGCCGCTCAAGACAAGCACAACCCCAGTATTTGCCGCTCAAGACAAGCACAACCCCAGTATTAGCCGCTCAAGACAAGCACAACCCCAGTATTAGCCGCTCAAGACAAGCACAACCCCAGT
Organism: Panopea generosa; assembly: GCA_029582155.1. NCBI lineage: Eukaryota > Metazoa > Mollusca > Bivalvia > Adapedonta > Hiatellidae > Panopea > Panopea generosa. The sequence goes on from CM055905.1 coordinate 52,993,330, forward strand.
ATTAGCCGCTCACGACAAGCACGACCCCAGTATTAGCCGCTCAAGACAAGCACGACCCCAGTATTAGCCGCTCAAGACAAGCACGACCCCAGTATTAGCCGCTCAAGACAAGCACGACCCCAGTATTAGCCGCTCAAGACAAGCACGACCCCAGTATTAGCCGCTCAAGACAAGCACGACCCCAGTATTAGCCGCTCAAGACAAGCACAACCCCAGTATTTGCCGCTCAAGACAAGCACAACCCCAGTATTTGCCGCTCAAGACAAGCACAACCCCAGTATTAGCCGCTCAAGACAAGCACAACCCCAGTATTAGCCGCTCAAGACAAGCACAACCCCAGTATTAGCCGCTCACGACAAGCACGACCCCAGTATTAGCCGCTCAAGACAAACACGACCCCAGTATTAGCCGCTCAAGACAAGCACGACCCCAGTATTAGCCGCTCAAGACAAGCACGACCCCAGTATTAGCCGCTCAAGACAAACACACCCCCAGTATTAGCTGCTCAAGACAAGCACAACCCCAGTATTAGCCGCTCAAGACAAGCACAACCCCAGTATTAGCGCTCAAGACAAGCACACCCCCAGTATTAGCCGCTCAAACAACCCCAGTATTTGCCGCTCAAGACAAGCACAACCCCAGTATTAGCCGCTCAAGACAAGCACAACCCCAGTATTAGCCGCTCAAGACAAACACAACCCCAGTATTAGCCGCTCAAGACAAGCATAACCCCAACTTTAGCCGCTCAAGACAAGCATAACCCCAGCTTTAGCCGCTCAAGACAAACACAACCCCAGTATTAGCCGCTCAAGACAAGCACAACCCCAGTATTAGCCGCTCAAGACAAACACAACCCCAGTATTAGCCGCTCAAGACAAGCACAACCCCAGTATTAGCCGCTCAAGACAAGCACAACCCCAGTATTAGCCGCTCAAGACAAACACAACCCCAGTATTAGCAGCTCAAGACAAACACAACCCCAGTATTAGCCGCTCAAGACAAACACAACCCCAGTATTAGCCGCTCAAGACAAGCACAACCCCAGTATTAGCCGCTCAAGACAAGCATAACCCCAGCTTTAGCCGCTCAAGACAAGCATAACCCCAGCTTTAGCCGCTCAAGACAAACACAACCCCAGTATTAGCCGCTCAAGACAAGCACAACCCCAGTATTAGCCGCTCAAGACAAGCACAACCCCAGCTTTAGCCGCTCAAGACAAACACAACCCCAGTATTAGCCGCTCAAGACAAGCACAACCCCAGTATTAGCCGCTCAAGACAAGCACAGCCCCAGTATTAGCCGCTCAAGACAAGCACAGCCCCAGTATTAGCCGCTCAAGACAAACACAGCCCCAGTATTAGCCGCTCAAGACAAGCACAACCCCAGTATTTGCCACTCAAGACAAGCACAACCCCAGTATTAGCCGCTCAAGACAAGCACAACCCCAGTATTAGCCGCTCAAGACAAACACAACCCCAGCATAAGCCGCTCAAGACAAACACAACCCCAGCATTAGCTGCTCAAGACAAACACAACCCCAGCATTAGCCGCTCAAGACAAGCACAACCCCAGCTTTAGCCGCTCAAGACAAGCACAACCCCAGCATTAGCCGCTCAAGACAAACACAACCCCAGCATTAGCCGCTCAAGACAAGCACAACCCCAGTATTAGCCGCTCAAGACAAGCACAACCCCAGTATTTGCCGCTCAAGACAAGCACAACCCCAGTATTAGCCGCTCAAGACAAGAACAACCCCAGCATTAGCCGCTCAAGGCAAGCACAACCCCAGCATTAGCCGCTCAAGACAAGCACAACCCCAGTATTAGCCGCTCAAGACAAGAACAACCCCAGTAGTAGCCGCTCAAGACAAGCACAACCCCAGTATTAGCCGCTCAAGACAAGCACAACCCCAGCATTAGCCGCTCAAGACAAACACAACCCCAGCATTAGCCGCTCAAGACAAGAACAACCCCAGTATTAGCCGCTCAAGACAAGCACAACCCCAGCATTAGCCGCTCAAGACAAGAACAACCCCAGTATTAGCCGCTCAAGACAAGCAAAACCCCAGCATTAGCCGCTCAAGACAAGCACAACCCCAGCTTTAGCCGCTCAAGACAAGAACAACCCCAGTATTAGCCGCTCAAGACAAACACAACCCCAGCCTTAGCCGCTCAAGACAAGAACAACCCCAGTATTAGCCGCTCAAGACAAGCACAACTCCAGTATTAGCCGCTCAAGACAAGAACAACCCCAGTATTAGCCGCTCAAGACAAGCACAACCCCAGCATTAGCCGCTCAAGACAAGCACAACCCAGCATTAGCCGCTCAAGACAAACACAATCCCAGTATTAGCCGCTCAAGACAAACACAACCCCAGTATTAGCCGCTCAAGACAAGCACAACCCAGTATTAGCCGCTCAAGACAAACACAATCCCAGTTTTAGCCGCTCAAGACAAGCATAATCAAACTTAACACATAAATGATACGTTCTATTTCTATCATGTATAAATGTTTCTGATACTATATGGCATTTTAAATATTCTTTTTCATGTAGTTTATTAACTTATTGATCGGGAATATTTATTGTCATTCCATGTGGAAAGTTCCCAAAACACTTCCGACAGTACTTATACAAGATTCCTGATTGTAGTTCATTACTCTTCGTGTGTGTCGCTCCACCTACTCTATGCTTGTCTACGAAAGCCTTCACGTTTTACTAGCAAACTTAATTATTAAAGAATCAGTTAACTTTATCACTATCTCATTATATAATCTATAAAAGATAGTGTTATGTGTACCAATAGAATACCAAATACAACTGGTCATTTTGTATTTATTGTCCTTAATTTACTCAGTAAAGACGAACGTGTACATTCCCAACAAAATGTCCTCTAGATTATCAACAGCAGACAAACGTAAAGAAGTGTTCATTAATCCATAGTATCTAAACAGAAGTTTGCTTCTTCAGCATATTTTAGTGTGATACTCGGACACGTTGTTCCGAATGAGACGCGTAAATAGTGTTGTATTCTTATATCTTTTTATGCTTATTATCACCCCCTTTGATATCTCGATGTTGATGAGTTTACAACGAGGCTTTATCTAGTTTGTATTCAGATGCCTTACATTTGGTACCTCTGTATTTTTATATGTGAAATATAATGTAGTAAACGCTGTTTAAACCAAGAAGATTTGTTGTTAAGATTACAATACCTCAGATTCTTTAACTTCTTGTCAGCTTGACATGTTGACATGTTCTGTGTAGAAATCTAGCTTATAATGTTTAACTATCCAACAATGTTTTCTATAATTATATTTGAGAAAAAACTGAAGTTATAATTTAATAATTAACGACAGACAGACAGGATACGTAATGGTTGGCAAGGTACAGGCCAAGTGGGACAGGCAATAAAACAGGTAAGAGATAGCATGATGATAAACACGACAACATCTGGGACCGCTGCAAGTGTATGGCGTTCACTTGATTAAAATAATACAGGTGGACAGGACAACCTTGCCACTATTGACTGATAAGTAATTGAACTTCACAGGAAAACAATTGAGGTTGAACCTCTGGAACATTTGTGATGCGACATTCTTTGATAGCTATAACACTCGAGAGTGTCCCGAATGTAAATACCCTAACCACTTCTATTGTAACCATAGTGATAAGCAGCAATATTGTATAAGCACGTTGTCGTTCAGTCACCATTATTAATAACAGCATTGTTCTGTTTGGTTAAATAATGAATACAAATTGTGAAACACAAAAGATATGTTTTGTGTTCGTTACCATTTTCCTTTCTTGGAAAAAATATATACCAATATATTTAAAAGCCGTCACCCTCCTTTAAATGTATTGTTAAGATTTATCTATTCTATCAAACATTTACAGCCATTCGTAATCTAAAAAGCACCCGAATTTAATACCTTGAAATGATAGCAAGACATATCAATATGCAATCTACAGTTGTTTTACCCGTTTGGGATCCAAACTGATTTTGGGAGATTGTTTCATATTTCGGGAGTTTGTTCCATACTTTTCCGTAAATTTATTAAGTTTATTAAGTAAAATTTGTGAATATAATTTCAAATATATTAATTAATGTTATTCCTCTATAATGATTTGCCTGACTTGCATCGCCACCTTTAAAATTTGGTACTGTAAAATTTCATTATTTCTTTCACCCATTAGATTGGATATTCGCCACTATTGAACATTCGGTTTTATTGTTTTTAAAAAAATGATTGTATAATACCATAACTAGCGTTAAATATTTCAGATATAAAGTTATAACTTCTCGCATTTTTAAGACTTTTTGTAAAAAGATACACGAAGTTCGTAGTTCCAGGGTCCAGTTCTATGTTCTGTCTCTGAAATTCTATGGTCTAGTTCTTAGTTCCGTCTCTGTAAGTCCATCGTCCAGTTCTAAGTTCAGTCTCTGTCATTCCATCGTCCAGTTCATAGATACGTCTCTGTAATTCCATCGTCCAGTCCGTAGTTCCGTCTCTGTCATTCCATGGTCCAGTTCTTAGTTCCGTCTATGTCATTCCATGGTCCAGTTCTTCGTTCCGTCTCTGTCATTCCATGGTCCAGTTCTTTGTTCTGTCTCTGTCATTCCAAGGTCCAGTTCTTAGTTCCGTCTCTGCCATTCCATGGCCCAGTCCTTCGTTCCGTCTCCGTAATTCCATGGTCCAGTTCTTCGTTCCGTCTCCGTCATTCCATGGACGTGTTCTTAGTTCCGTCTCTGTCATTCCATGGTCCAGTTCTTCGTTCCGTCTCTGTCATTCCATGGTCCAGTTCTTAGTCCCATTTCTGTCATTCCATGGTCGAGTTCTTCGTTCCGTCTCTGCCATTCCATGGTCCAGTTCTTAGTCCGTCTATGTCATTCCATGGTCGAGTTCTTCGTTCCGTCCTGTTCATTCCATGGTCCAGTTCTTAGTCCGTCTTTGTCATTCCATGGTCCAGTTCTTCGTTCCGTCTCTGCCATTCCATGGTCCAGTTCTTAATTTCGTCTCTGTCATTTCATGGTCCAGTTTTTCGTTCCAACTCCGTAATTCCATGGTCCAGTTCGTAGTCCGTCTTTGTCATTCCATGGTCCAGTTTTTAGTTCCGTCTCTGTCATTCCACGGTCCAGTTCTTAGTTTCGTCTCTGACATTCCATGGTCCAGTTCTTAGTTCCGTCTCTGCCATTCCATGGTCCAGTTCTTAGTTCCGTCTCTGCCATTCCATGGTCCAGTTCTTAGTCCAGTCTCTGTCATTCCATGGTCCAGTTCTTAGTTCCGTCTCTGCCATTCCATGGTCCAGTTCTTAGTTCAGTCTATGTCATTCTATAGTCGTACTGGCATTTACTGTACTAATATATACTGAACTGACATAAACCGTACTGGCATATACTGTACTGACAAATACTGTACTGACATTAACCGTACTGGCATATACTGTACTGACATGTTCTCTTCTGACATATACTGTACTGATATTTACAGTACCGACATATACCGGAATGACATATACCGTACTGACATATACCGTACTCGTACTGACATATACCGTACTGACATGTACTGTACTGACATGTAATGTACTGACATATACTGTACTGACATACTGTACTGACATATATTGTACTGACGTATACTGTACTGACATATACAGTACTGATATGTACTGTACTGACATATACTGTACTGACATGCACTGTACTGATATATACTGTACTGTACTGACATTTACTGTACTGACATATACTGTACTGACATGTACAGTACTGACATGTACTGTACTGACATATACAGTACTGACATATACTGTACTGACATGTACTGTACTGACATATACTGTACTGACATATACTGTCCTGACATGTACTGTACTGACATATACTGTCCTGACATGTACTGTACTGACATGTACTGTACTGACATATACTGTACTGACATATACTGTACTGATATATACTGTACTGACATATCTAAATGACAGGGAGATTGATTCAGATAAACTTATCAGAAGTGTTTTTTTCTTGACCTTCGAAATGTTTTTGAAATGGTTAATCACGATATCTTAGTGTGTAAACTTAAAGTTTGGTAAAGTGGGTGAAAAGTAATCTTAACAATTTAATATCCAACCGGAATTCATTAAGACTCTATCCTCGGACCTCTTTATTTCTTTGTTTATAAATGACTTGCCAATGGTAGCCACAAGTGCGGCTGTTGACATGTTTGCTAATGATTTTACTTTACATATGGCTGGTTTTGATAAAATAGGTACCGGGATAAAATTACAGTCAGATATTGAAAACATTGAAATATTGTGTGTTGAAAATAACATAACATAAAATCAACCATCTAAAATAACGTGCACGTTGATTGGGTCAAAATGCAGAATTGCTCATACAAATTAATTTTGAATAGGTTTATAATAAAAATCACAGAAAATGCTTGGCATAGCTATAGACCGATGTCTTAAACATGACATTCAAATTGATGAAATAATATTGTTTGATTTTTTACCTAGCATATATAAACAGTTTCTAAACCACACAATATTGCTAAGATGGATTTGAAAAAGAAACCTATTAAATTAATACCCCATATTTAGACGTTTTACAAGACCTTGGGCTACATATCTTTTAAAGTATGTAGGCATGGATGTTTGTAACTCTATTCCTGTACATTTACGTATGTAGGTACGGATGTTTGTCACTCTATTCCTGTACATTTACCTATGTAGGCACGGATGTTTGTCACTCTATTCCTGTACATTTACGTATGTAGGCACGGATGTTTGTCACTCTAATCCTGTACATTTACGTATGTAGGCACGGATGTTTGTAACTCTATTCCTGTACATTTACGTATGTAATGTAGGCACGGATGTTTGTCACTCTATTTCTGTACATTTACGTATGTAATGTAGGCACGGATGTTTGTCACTCTATTCCTGTACATTTACGTATGTAGGCATGAATGTTTGTAACTGTATTCTTATATATTTACGTATGTAGGCATGAATGTTTGTAACTCTGTTCCTGTACATTTACGTATGTAGGCACGGATGTTTGTCACTCTATACCTGTACATTTACGTATGTAGGCACGTATGTTTGTAACTCTATTCCTGTACATTTACGTATGTATGCATGGATGTTTGTAATTCTATTCCTGTACAAATACGTTTATCATCTTCTTTACAAACATTAAAAAGTAATTATAGAACATATTTGTTTGACAGCTAACTGTTAGAATCGTAAACATGTTTGCTCTATAACAACATGTATGTACCTTTCTTTTTCAATTGTTTATATGTGCTTGCCATTAATAGTAGTGGTAGTGGTAG